>OZ012740.1:165701930-166059430 GCA_963859935.3 Lathyrus sativus
GTTTATCCAGAAGATATTTCAAGACTCAGACTGGGGCAAGCCTTCCAAGCACCCAGCAAATCAGTCATTTTCAACATCAGACAAGCTGAAGCAATTATCAGTTCATCTATAACAGACAGTTAATCTGGGGCAATTTACTTGAAGAATCCCCAAGAAGCTTTTCATCCTTCCTACGAGGATCATCAATTTGACACAGTTTACTAGTGTGGCAGAGATATGTTCAGCGGTAGCATCTTTAGTCCCTAAGAAGAATGGCAGTGATCTCTGTGTTGAGGAATCAGTCTTCCAGTTTTATCTTCTCACCAAAAGAGTCGAGCCTTTTCGTTGGCCTTTGCATTTGCATTTGATCATATATCATAGCATAATTCATATACATATGCATATCATGAGTGTTTCATCCCCATTTGCATTTCTCCCGAGGTCGTGTTTTATCCACTCTTGCCTTGTGGTCAAAGTCCATCTCACTTGGCACCTACCAAACAGATTTTTGTGTCGTGTCTATCTGATGTTCTTCCATATATGACATTTCCTATCCGATTTTTTTCCGAATATGTTTCTCTCTCTGATGTTTTTCCAGATTGAGTCTTTGTTCTAATGTGTTTCCAGAACTTATTTGATGGTTTTCCAGATATTTACCTTGATTATGATGTTTTTCCAGAATCTATCTGATGTTTTTCCAGTTTGAGTCTTTGTTCTGATGTTTTTCCAGATACTCCCTTTAAATTCTGATGATTTTTTTCCAGAATCTTTCCGATGTTTTTCCGGATATATATATATATATATCTTTGTTCTGATGTTCTTCTAGAACTCCTTTGTTGCTTATCTGATGTTCTCCTAGATGTGTCTCCAAACCTCTTCCCGTACATCTAAATACCTTTCTAAATGTTTCAGATATACCTTCAAAATATATGTCTTCAATGTGCTTCTTTGATATGTTCCGAAGTTTATTCGATGTTTTTCCGAATATCTCTGGTATATTTCAGAGTACATTCAATGTTCTTCCGAACGTCTCTGATGTTTGTTTCTGTGTCCCTGTTATATTTCTCAGATTTCTCCTCACCTCATTCATTGATATTTTGAATATTGTGACTCTTTTCCATCCAGTTCCGTTCATGGATGATGTCTGTTGTTACCCCAGTGTGTCGGGTCCCCTGTAAGTAATTACTCTTCGTATTGTCGTTCTTTAATTTTTGCTCGTGTGTCTGCGTTTGTATTGCATCCAAGCATCATGAAGCATCATTTAGAATTCATTGCATTTCAGCATTTGTCCTTTTGCATACCATCCGATCTATGGGACAAAATTTCTGGTTTGCTATATTTAAATACCTTTCACTACGATTCTATGAGGATTATCATCTCTCATTGCCATCTGGTGAAGATATTTAAATATGGGCATCTGTTGCACCGTAAATTTTGACCTCTTAGATCTTCATCATCATTCTAGGATCATTATCATTGTTTATCTAACCTTAACCTATTTCAAGTTTGTCTTTGTTAAGATACAGGTGAATTAGGGTTCCGTACAGTTGGAAATCGAGGTTTCAACGGTTTAATCAGTCAATGCCTTGGATTGATTATCCATGAAGACTGTCTCTACACCATCAATAATACTCCATTGGGTCAAGTATGAATCCAATTTGAGATTGTCACCCAAAGATTAAAAACAGCGCAGTTTAGGACCCCCGATTAGGGTTTCTGATCAGGAAAAGTCAACTGTGGTTTGACTTTTGATTTAAAAGTGTTCCAATGATGGATTTATGGTCCATGAAGCTCATATGGATTATGGAAGTCCACTAAAGAAGTTTCAAGGCCTCAGAAGACTCACGACACCAACAGTCGATTCAAAGGTTTTCGATCGTTCGGTTCGTCTGATTGAAAAGTCAACCCATTGACCAACAGGGTTTTAACCCAAAGTTGAAGCCAAATATGTTCCCAACATCATTTAATATCTAATCATGAAGTTTTGTGACCAATTGATCAAGAATTGAGAAGTAATCGAAAAGTTGGGGAATTAAGTTTTTGAAAAGGGCAAAGCCATAACTCCTTAACCACACAAGGGTTTTTGACCTAGTTTCAAGAGGAATGAGTGCCTAACACAAACATAAATATTGTATTACCTATTTGGGTCTTTCTAAAAAGTACAAGTTGGTTCCATAACTCTTCCTGGTTAGAGAGAACCAAGGTCCACAAGTTGGCAAAAACTCACATTGGCAAAATCAGATCAACATGAGTTTTTTGATTCCAAAACCTCTCCAAATCGATGCTAATCAAAGACTACGCCTCATTTATGATGTTTATATTGATAATGAACATTTTTACATCAATTCCCACGAAAGTGGTACAATGATCAAAGGAAATTATTATTTAATGCAAGTTGCAAAAGTGAATAGTGAAGAAAGAGAAAAAAGGTGGCTACCCTTGTCAAATCATCAACTTTAATTCAACAAGTCACCTCCTATCCTATAAAGCATGATGAAAAAAAATCTATGGGGTATGGAAAATATCTTAGTAGAGTGGCTTAAAGACAAAGATGAAGATTGCATTGAAAAACTCAGATTTTCATGATGGAAGGTTAAAATTGGCAATTTGCTTCACTTTTGCCCATACCTTGATCCAAGGCCTTTGTCTATAAATAGAACTCACTTCATACATCAAAAACACACAAGTTTCATGCTAGAAACCAGATAGAACTCCATTCCTTACACAATCACAAGTTCTTGCAAAATTTCATTATGTTTCCAAAATCCCTCAAAATCTACTTTTGCAAAACACCTTTCAAAACCATTTCCAAACTTCTTCCAACTCAAGAAACACTTCAAACAGATCAAATATGATGTATTGAAGCTATCCAAATCACTTCCATATTTATGTAACAAGTTTCTAGTGAGTTAGTCTTTGAAATCTTTGGATTTTGGAGATTTTCCTACATTTACAAGGCATTTTGTCCACTAGCTTGCTTGGAGGTTGTTTGGAGCATCTATTCATCATCCTAGGAACATTTGAAGATCTTGGAAGAGCTTTCAAGATCTCTGGTTTTCTTATTGCTTAATCTTTCTTCAAGAGGTAAACCTAAAACTCATAAATGTGAAATTTCCATTTGTATTTCACATGCTACCATGACTGTTTTTAGGGTTTTACCATGATGTTCTTAAACTTTTTCAACTTGTAACTTGATTTTTCTTGTGATATTGATCTTGTATTATTTATACATATTTTTTAACATGTTTAAATAATCAAATTTGTTTGATATATTGTCTTACCATGTGCATTTTATTCTTTTTATCATTTAGATTTTTATGTTTTGTTCACAAACTTAAAAACCAAATAACTTCTCCATTTTAAATCATTTTTAAGTGGTTCTTTTTGAAAAATTATTGTGTTGTAACATATTTCTATATAATGTTTAAAGAATTCTAAAAATAATATTTTAGAAACACTTTGCATTATGAGAAAGTTATAACCCATTTTAGAGTTTTTACCTTCCTATCTTTCCTTCTTTATTTCAAACATTTGGATTTCATTCTCTTTGAGTTTTTAATTTGAGATTATGAACAAGGATTGTTAGATTCCTTGGGCATTTAAGTTTGAATTTCAAATTTGCTTGTACATATTTAGGTGGTTCACCTTTAAAAACTTTTGATTATCCCCATGAGGTTTTGAACCTTTTGTTTACATTGTTGTTACATTGATGGTTTACATATGATATCCTTTACCTTTACCCCTTTATCCTAACCTTAGGATTGGATTCGCTGTGCTCTATTTAGCGTCCCGCCGTGGACATTCTTTACCTTTTATCCTAACCTTAGGATTGGAGTCGTCGTACTCTATTTAGCGTTCCGCCGTGGACATCCTTTACCCTTTACCCTAACCTTAGGATTTGAGTCGACGTACTCACTTTTAGCGTCCCGCCGTGGACATTCTTACACCTTCCTAACCTTTGGATTGGAGTCTCCGTGCTCTATTTAGCGTCCCTCCGTGGACATTCTCTCCCCTTTATCTTAACCTTAGGATTGGAGTTGTCGTTCTCTATTTAGCATCCCGCCGTGGACACCTTTTATCCCTTTATCCTAACCTTAGGATTGAAGTCGCTGTGCTATATTTAGCGTCCCGCCGTGGACATCCTTTATCCGTTATCCTAGCCTTAGGATCTGAGTCGCCGTACTCATGTTTAGCGTCCCGCCGTGGACATTCTTTACCATAACAATCACAACGTAGATTCAGGAGTAGCCGCACTCCATGTAAGTACTTCCCTATGAATGCTTACATCCCCGTGGAACCTTGACCACAGTCAAGAGTTCCTCCCCCCTTAGTTAGGGTGAACTACAAACGCTCTGATTTCTCGATGAGAATACGTAGGCACAAGATGCGACGTCTTGGCGATCCAACTTTACATTTTTCCAACTAACTCGTTAACTCACTAACAACTAACTTCCTGTTAACATTTACAACTTAGAATTGGAGTCGCCTTGCTCTGTTTAGTCGTCCCACCGTGGATATTCCCCGTGTTTATCTTTACAACTTAGGCTCGGAGTCGTCGTGCTCTATTTAGTCGTCCCACCGTGGACATTCCCTTCTTTGATAACTTAACCTTAGTTTAGAGTCGCCGCACTCTATGTAAGTGTCTCGCCGCAAACATTTACTTTCCCTTTGGAACCTTGACCACAGTCAAGAGTTCCTTACCCTAACCAGGGGAACTACGGTTGCCCTGATTCCATTCCTGTTAGGATACATAGGCACGAGATGCGATGTCTTCGCGAGAAAACTTTTTACATACCTTACCAAACTTTGTATATACTTTACATATCTTTACCCTTAGCACATTTCCTTTAGCAAGCAAACTTTAGCAAACACAAATATTAACAAGAGATTCCTGTAGAGTACTACAGATGTTTAGGATGTGAAATACCTACCCTAGGCATAACCAACCCCCGAACCTTTAGATCTCTCTTTGCTTAGCTTTAGGCCTTACTTTTTGCTTTGCATTTTTATAGGTTTTTCTTTCTTTAAACCTTTCCTTTCTTGGATAAATTAAAGTCCGGTTGTGAATTTAAGAATTAAGATTCAAGTTAATCAATAGCTTGGTATCACGATTCTCACCGCAACAGAGAGTCCATCGCTCCCCTGGTTCGGGTCCTTCATCTGGTTTTGGCTCTTCATAATCTTTCAGTACCATGATATCCTCGTCAGAAAAATCAAACTTCAAGGGCTGGTAATCAACCACCGATTGATGGGCAATATGGTCTGCTAGCACGCTACCTTTAATGGCTTTTTTAGTAACATATTGAATGTCATACTCAGATAAAAGCATTTGCCATCGGGCTATTCTACCGATGAGAGCAGGTTTCTCAAAGATTTATTTAATGGGATCCATCTTGAAAACCTGATAAGTGGTGTGGGTTAACATATATTTCCTGAGACATTTGGCAGCCCATGTGAGCGTACAGCAAGTCTTCTTGAGTAAGGAATACCCTGTCTCGTAGTCATTGAACTTCTTGTTGAGGTAATAGATGGCATGCTCTTTCTTTCTAGTCTCATCAGGATTGGTGGTTTTTGTAAATATTCTTTGATTTTGTCGAATTCCCCTTGGCATTCATCGTCCAACACAATTGATTAATCCTTTCTTGGCAACTTAAAAATTGGTTTGCAAGTGGCGTTGAGACGTGAAATTAATCTGGAAATATAGTTCAATCTCCCCAGGAAGCCACGAACCTCTATCTATGTTCTAGGTGTAGGCATACTTTGAATTTCCCTTACCTTATCAGGGTCTACTTCAATTCCCTTCTGACACACGAGGAAGCCCAACAATTTTCCAGATCGTACCCCAAACGTGCACTTGTTAGGGTTGAGTCTCAGTCTGAACTTTCTTAATCGGGAAAATAGCTTTTGCAGATCGATCAAGTGTTCTTCCTTGGTTTGGAACTTGGAAATCATATCATCTATGTATACTTCGACCTCTTTATGAATCATGTCATGAAAGAGAGTCATCATCATGTGTTGATACATTGCCCCAGCATTTTTTAATCCGAAAGGCATTACCTTGTAGCAAAAGGTGCCTCATGGTGTGATAAAGGTGGTCTTCTCCATGTCATTTGGATCCATTTTAATTTGATTGTATCCAGAAAATCCATCCATGAAGAAGAATATAGATAATTGAGTTGTGTTATCAACTAATACATCGATGTGAGGTAATGGGAAATCATCTTTAGGACTGGCTCTATTTAAATCATAATAATCCACACATGCGAACCTTTCCATATTTCTTTGGTACTAGCACAATGTTGGCAACCCATTGTGGGTACTTTACTACTACCAGGAGTCCAGCATAAAATTGCTTTCAGAATTCTTCATGAATCTTGAGAGCCATGTCAGGATGGGTCATCCTCGACTTCTGCTTGACAGCATTGCATTACTCCTTGAGTGGTAACTTATGTACAACAATGTCAGTATCCAACCCAGACATATTTTGATATGACCAGGCGAATACGTCAGCATACTCATGGAGAAGTTTTATCAACTTGGTCTTGATTTCAGTTTAAAGAGATGCTCCTATCTTCACCTCTCTTCTATCTCCTTCAGTACCCAGGTTGATGACTTTGATGTCTTCTTTGTGCGGCAGAATGACTTTATCTTCTTGCTTGAGGAACCTTGCCAACACATCGGGGAGTTTAAAATCTTCCTCGCCTTCCTCTTCAACTTGGTAGATTGAGCAATCAAAACCATATAGGCCCATATTGTCAAGGACCTCGATAGTGTTTTTGTATGTTATGATTTATGTAGTTTATTTAGAAAGTGCGTGCATGAAAATATTGTCACTTATTGTAAAAAAATGTGAAAGAAAATGAGCAAAAATTGAATGCAAACTAATATTTATTAATGATAATCGTTGTTTAAAAACATCAGGTGGCCCATACAATTCCCCACTACGCCTTGGGCAGAGCGTAGGGTTTTTGATAAATAGTAAAATTATGTTTGGTGCGGGAAGAACTGGGGGGAATTCAATGGTCTTCCAATTTTGGAGTTCTTCACCAGGACTTGCTTGTCGGATCCAGCTTGCAGAAGCCTCATCATCACCACTATTGTCTTCAATAATCATCATCGTTGTGTGACCAAAGATGTGTCCAGCATTTGTGAAAATTTCCCCCACAGGAGGGATCTGCTCTTTGTTGTATGGGATCATTGTTGTGCTAGAAAACGGCTGATACCTAGCCCAAACTTATCAAACTTCTCAGTAACCTCAACCAACTTGCCTCAGCCTTGGGCATTTCCTCCTTCGAACACTATTTTAGCTTCTTTATATGAGGCCATTGATGATCTCGTCTCTTGACATTTTGGCACTTGCTGCACTGCTAGCGTACTCACCACTTCAAAGGATTGAAAGGGTGTTTCAACCATTTTGCCCTCCACGTCAATATAGAAGAAAGAGGTTAGGTGGATCACTAGAATGTCTTCTTCCCCTCCAATCAAAACCATTTTATCATTGGTGATGAATTTCAACTTTTGGTGGAGAGTAGAAGTGACTGCCCCTGCAGAATGAATCTAGGGTCTTCCCAATAGGCAACTGTATCTAGGGTAAATGTCCATTACTTGAAAAGTAATGGTAAAAATAGTTAGCCCAATCTTAATTGGTAATTCCACTTCACCTATTACCGCTTACCTCGAGCCATCGAATGCCTTCACTATTAGAGTGCTTGGCTTTATACTAACCCCTCTTATAGGCATATTTTCTAGAGTTGTCTTAGGGAGAACATTTAAAGAGGAACATGTGTCCACCAATACTCTTGATAACAAAGTGTTTTCACACCTTATAGAAATGTGAAGATCCTTATTGTGATTCCTCTTCTCATCAGTCAAGTCATCATCATTAAATCCAAGGAAGTTGTTAGTGGTCACACTAGCTATCACGTCGTCTAACTGAGCCATAATGATATCCTTGGTAATGTGTGCATCTCTTAACACCTTCATCAAATATGATCTATGTGCCTCAAAACTGAGCAATAAGGCGAGCATAGATATTTTGGCAAGAGTTTGATTTAATTGATCGACTACCTTGTAGTCACTTTTCTTAATAATCTTCAAAAACTCTTCAGCTTCCTTCTGTGTGACTGCTGCCTTTGGAGATGATGGTTCCACTTGTGATTCAGTGTTTGGAGTTACAACTGGCGTAACAACTACCTTCCTTTTAGCATCGGTTGACACATCAACAGGCTTTGGCGCAAACACTCGACCATTACGAGTCATTCCACTTGGTCCTACAACAGCATCACATTTAGCTCCACCATATTCAATGACTATCATCCCTGACCTTTGTTTACAAACCTCAGGCTCAGGAATAGTAACAGGATACTCAATGACTTTTGGAGCAGGACGCATTTGCCTTTGTGGACGAACTTCAGTCTCATCATACTAAATAACTATCAGAGAGGGATGAGTTTCTCTTTGTGGATGAACTTTGGTCTCATCATAATAGAGTTCAACAACAGCCACACTTTGATCTCTTCTATCACATCATTCTACGTGGATCACACCCTGGTCCAAAAACTTTTCAGGTGTTTCTTAACCACTTCATTGGTCAAATCAACAATTTCATTTAGAGGAATCATTCCACATTTCTTCAATTATTCCCCTATTACCGTCGTAGGGGTACAAATATCTTCAACCCTTCTAATAAGTCTTCTCTCATTACTTTCCTCCACAGCATTAACATACGAACCTCCATACGTGGGAATGGGGTTGGTTTTAACATTTGCACCTTGGGGGTAAAAGTAAGATCCTTGGACTCAACCAAGTTTTGAACTCAGTTCTAGAACGCATAACAATTGTCTATTGAATGTTCAGGAGCCCCCTTGTAAAACTCACAACGAGCATTGGCATCATATCCTGGAGGATAGGGGAAGGTTGTTGGCCTCAAATCTCTGAGTGTCAAATGTCCACTCTGATACAATTGAGAGAAAATTTGGTTATATGGCATTGGTACAGGATCGATATGTCTCCTTTGAGATCTTTGTCTTTGCTACCACTGGGTTGGGGCGTGTTGGTGATACTACGATGGAGGAACATTTTGATAATTCGGTTGTTGATATATCTGTTGTTGGGCAGGTTGTTGACGTGGAGCTTGTGTAACTGCAACCACCTGTTGATATGAGATATTCATTGGGACTCTATCTCTTCGTCCTCTCATAATGGCATTAGTCTCTTCTTCCTTTCTCTTCATAAAGGGCTTCTTTCCTCCGCTTGTAGTAGCAACAGAAGCTTTGATTTTCTTCAGATGACTCTCAATTCTTTCTCCTACAGACACAATCTCATCAAAATTGGGGAAGCTAGATCCCAGCTTAAAATCCAAATATTGAGACTGCATAGTCCCCATAAACATGTCCATCAACTCCTTGTCCAACAGAGGTGGTTGAACACGGGAAGCCAACTCCCTCCACCTTTGAGTATATTCCTTAAATAACTTATTGTTGTGTGAGTCATGTCTTGCAGTTGAGTGTGGTTCGGCGCCAGATTAGTGTTGTACTAATAATGTTTAAGGAACGCCTCAGCAAGATCTCTTCAAGTGTTGACCTGTTCCTTTTCCAGTTGCATATACCACTCCAACGATGCCCCACTGAGGCTATCTTAGAAGTAATGAATTAGGAGTAGTTTGTTGTCAATGTGAGTGGCCATCTTACGATATTATGCTCGTAGGTGAGTTTTGGGACAGCTGATTCCCTTGTATTTATCGAAATCCGAGACTTTGAACTTTTTAGGGATCATAAGTCCAGGAACCAAGCACATATCCACTGCATCCAAGCCTGGAGTAGTTTGAACCTCCAGAGACTTGAATTTTTCTTCCAATGTGTGTAATCTTTCAGTAGATGGGTCAGATACAACTCCCACAGTAGGTTGAGTAGGTGGTGGCTGGAAGAAAGCATCATAATGTTCATCCATATCCATTACAGATCCATGTTTAGAAGTTGCAGCAGAGTGTTATAACAAGTCTACATGAACAGGGGAAGGCATTACCTTAGTTACTCCAGAAGTTCCCACCTTATCGACGAGCTTTTTGGCCTCAGCCACAGTTTCAACATTGTTCTCCTTTTATGCTAACATCATCATAGTCTCCAGCAATTGATCAATTTTGGCTCTGAGTGAGTCAATGTCATTCCTCCTCGTGTTCTGAGTTTCTTCAATTTACTTCAATGTCATCTTGAAGTTGCAGCAGATCTCGTAATGATGTCGAGTAGTCAGTTTTTCTGAAGGAGAAAGGGTAGAGTTTATGAGTTATTACATGTTATTTTTCGCGAGAAAAAGAATATATGTGTATGCAAAATGGTATGCATTTTGTTTCTCATTGAATCGTTCGAATTAGTCGCTAGCTTACACAAGAATATTGAGGAACAAACAATTATGAAGCAAACCAAATCACATTCATTCATCAAATTATAGTAATCAAGTGATACAAAATCATCCGGAATCAAATACAGCCCATAATGTCTAAAAAGCAGGAAAGAGTACAAAAGTAAAATAAATCTCAAACTTTTGGCCTACGAGTTTCACGCTCCTCTAATTCCTCTTTGAACCTCTTCAGCATAGCCTTGCAAAGGCAGAGGAAATCACAAATAGCATGGGGAGTAGAGTCATCCATTGCCTTCATGGCATCCTTATGCTTCCAAATCAAGTCCATAGCCAACCAGTTACAAAATTCAATCAAACCATTGAGCTTGTTGCAATACATGTCTCGGTCAGATATCAAGATATGGATGGATCGCTCATAGCCCTCATAATCAAAGAGACATTTTCTCCCTTGCAAAATACCATATGGCCTTATCCTCTAGACTAGCCTTTATCTGGTTCTTCATATGCTCGGCAAGGCTTTTGGTGTCATTCAACTCTCTACATATCCTATCCCTATCATTGAGCTCGACCCAAGAAATTCTTATGGCATCTTCTTTAAGTTAATGCTCCTCTGCTTCATAAGCCATTGAGAGGCGTAGGGTGGTGCTTAGCCTTTGGATTTCTACTCCCATTTCATATCAGGTTGTCTTGTTCTTCTTGGTAGCCAGAAGCCAACAATTCTCATTTTCAACGCACTTCCTTCGAGCTCTATCCAATTCTTCTTTGAGTCCACTCACCCGACTATCAGCTTAATTAAGACACACCTTAACCTTCTTTCTTCGGTTCTCTTCTTCATCTGCCTTTTTTCCCACTGCTCCCAGTTGGATATTATTGCGCTGAAGTTCCCATTTCATTGTGTTTCTTTCCTCAGTGACATCTTGGAGTTTTAGCTCAAGTTTATCATTTTCTTTTACCAACCTCGCTATTGTGGACTTAAGATCCTCCGCCTCTTCTATTGGGATGTGAGTATGCTTTAGCTCAGGTAAAGGCTTAGACATCTTGGCTTCAAAGGGCATTTTAATCTCCCCCGCCCTCTCCTTGACCCACGCAAAGCAAGGTTCCTTGGTAATGTTGTTTCTTCTCCCCAAGTCACCCTTCCCTTTCTTCCTTATACTTTTCCAAGCTCTTGTGACCCTTTTGAACAACTTAGGATTCTCATCTCCCAAGTCATGTATCACGAAAGCTTCCAAATCCTTTTCTTTGGGAGGAGCTATCATCAGATACCTGAGCTACCTTACTGATAACATTGGGTTGGAATTAATACATCCTCAAGTTCCAATAAGCGGGATGTTGGGAAACTAACCACAGTTGGTAATAACTTCGTTATAGTCTTGCGAGTACCAAGAAAGGTCGGAAGATTGGAGGGACACCATCCTTTGAGCCCAACTATCACTAGCTCAATCAATAAATGATCTCTTTATCGGTAGATGCGTCTTTAGCCACTGATATAGGAGAGGCACACAACAAACAATCGATCCTCCCTTCTTTTCATTCCTCCAGCTCAAGTAATAGAAAACATTTTCCAGAAGAGTTGGTACAAGATTTTTAGTCAAGAAGATATGAATGGCAGTCACACCCATAAAATCATCTATATTGGGGAATAATACAATCCCATGAATAGCCAAAGCCACAGCAGCATAACAGGTGTCCCAAATTTGAGCTTTTATAAGGGTGTCAGCTCTCTCAATAAGGAACTTAAGAGGAAGTCCCTTAATACCCCTCATAGTCTTCTAATTATCAGTGATATCTTTCTTGTGCATATGGAGAGCATCAGCTATAACCTTATCTTTCAAAGACACGTCCACATCCACAGATGGTAATTTTCCCTTCATAGGAATGCCCACCAATTTCTCGTGCTCTTCAAGTGTTGGTGCTAATTAAAAGTCTTGAAATGTGAAACATCTCAAGGCAGAGTCGTAGAACTGAGCCAAATTAATAAGTGCTTGATGATCCACCTCTTGAGTCAAGATATGAATGAGCTTGCCATAATATTTTCCAAAGTTTATTCTGAATACAGTAGAGATACGAGAAACTAAGCCACACAGTTCATCCAACTTAGGCTTCCTGAAACTGTACGGATAAGTGCTTCTAGTATTTGTTCCCATAATTCTTGAATGTCTACAACATAATTGTTAGATTCCCTGAAATCCAAAAAAAATGTGAATGTTATGATATGAACATGAGATGTAGATACAAGGTTAAGGACCACCAACAAAATTCTAAAGCAAAAAGTATCTCTGATTATTGGAACCCCATGGGTAGGCTCTAAAAGGGTAGGTGCCTAGAGTCATGAATCTTTCCAAAGATATTATTGCCACGACAAAGGCTCATTTAACAATAATACCCTCGAGAGGACCTCTTCTAGGTGAGTTTTTCGCGTTGTCCCACAAGAAAGAATCCTCGTGAGTCTCTACTACAGAACCATCGAGTCCAAGATTTCTAAAATGTATCTCGGAATCATAGATCGAGGTTGAAAATACCATTGTCAAAATAACGATACGTTCAAGGGATCTCATCTGATTGGGGTGTTCATGTCAACCCAACAAGGAGTGGCCCTCATGAGTTAACACTACCAACCACCATAGGAAAATGGTTAAAAGGTCCTTAGAGTTATCGATTTAGGACTGAAAACATTATTGCCATGGAAAAGGCTCACCACGAAAATAACATCCCCAAGGGACTCAACTCTAAGCGAGGTTTTCGTATCATCCCAACAAGAAAGGCTCCTCGTGGGATTCCACTACACAACCACCATCCTAATCCTATTTTTTTCTCAGACTCGGGTATAGAGCCATCTCACAAAGCACCAATAATTAGAGAACCCCAACAGTGTCACAAGATATAATAAAAGGATAAAGATGAGTAAGCGAACAATAAGAGAAAATAAACAAACAAACGAATCTAACTCTTATGGATCGAGTCAAGTTAGGCCTGACTATCTCTAGCATAGATCAATGATAGTCCCCAGCAGAGTCGCCATTTGTCGTACCTCGAAAAATACGATCCTCGCAATGGACGCAAAAAAACGTTCGAACAGAGTCGCCATTGAACTTTATTGATTCCAAGGAAGGAAAAGGAAAATATCGATAAAATCTCTAAAGGATAAGAAAATGGTCATCGCAACCAAATTCTAGGTTCGGGAGTCGATTATGCAAGAGGAATGTATTAGCACCCCCTACGTCCGTTGTATTCAACGGGAACCTCTTGATTCAAATCATGAGAAAAGTTAGCTAAGTTTGTTTGTTTTCTTCTAAGAGAATAATGCATAAGGATTTGCTTCTAAGGGGGGAAATGAGTGGCTTTATTAGGGTGTTCCCCAAGGATTGAGGTCCTTGTGCCTATGTATTCCCTCGTGCAATAGGAAAGTCAGAGCGTCGTAGTTCGTAGGACTACGACTTGTTTGTTTTGTTTTATAGAACAAATGTTTATGTCGCATCCAAGGGCGGAACATTTGGTTTACAAGCACATTAAAGGGAACTAAACATTGTTCTTTTTTAAAAGAATTTTAATCGCACGGCGGAGAGAAGTTAATGTGTTGATGTATTGATTGGATTACAATAACTCGAAGCTTAAGAAAGGCTCATCGGGCTCAAGTAATCAGGAAAGTGAATCGAAGATTCGACTCTCTCTCTTTTTCAATCTTAATTATGAAAGAGTTTTGATATAGTTAAAGTAAGTTAAACGGATGAAGATTACTTGAAGCTTAAGAAAGGCTCCTTTGGCCCAAGTAATCGGGAGAATGATTTAAAGGCTTGACCCTCTCTCTCTCTTTGTTATCTAAGTATTGAGAAATAGATTTGGTTTTAGTTTATTGTGAAATAGTTTGATGTAGAATTGGATTATAAATATTTTAAAGAAGACAATTGTTCGAGCTTAAGAAAGGCTCCTCGGGCCCAAACAATTGAGTGTTGCACCCCAAAATTTGCCCTCTTTCAAGACTTGACTCATTTCTTCATTTCTTTCAAATTCAATGACATGAAGGAAATCCATCATGAATTCAAGATTAAAGGCGGGAATATTATAAAGAGAAATTTTGTGACATTACAAGAATGTCATTTGTTGCAAGATTTTCAACTCTAAGTGATGTTTAGAAATTAATTTATTTCTAATACTTCATTCAAGTCTCTGGTCAAATTCATGTTATGGTAATACCACACCAAGTCTACATTATGCTTACAAACATCCAAGAAACATGCAAGGATTAAATCAACATTGGAATGTTTTAGGACCAAGAGTATGCATGTTTAATCATGGCAAAACAGTCCCATGCAAAGGTGACAAATTTCCTCATGTCACAAAATCTACATGTCACAAGACCAAAGGCATAACATGTGACAATGCTTCTACATATCAGAATTTTCAAAATGCTGTCAAAAGAGTAGTAGCATTGACCAAGAGCTGTCCAAGCACAAGCCAACAAAATGGGTGCAAGGCACAAGGTGCTGCAGAAAAACAGCATAGAGTAGTGCAGTAAAAATACAGCATAGCACCTTGCATGGAAATGGAAAGAAAGAGGGTGACATAAGGAAAGGTGGTAAGAAACGTTGCCCCATGAAAAATCTTAAGTGTGGGAAGAATTGAAAACCCTAGAGTGGAGAGATAAGAGGAGGGGGCTGTAAACAAGAGGGGGGATTCAAGATTCATTCTCTACACACATTTGCAAAACCAGAAAATAGAGAGAGCTAACAAAACCTAAAAAACAGAAAAGATAGAAAAGCTTTGCAAACCAAAAAAGAGAGTGAGATAAAACCAAGAGAACCACTAAAGAGCAAGAGCCATCACAACATAGAGTGAGGAGTGGAGCACATTCATCCAAAACCAAGGAGGACTTGCAAGAAGAAGAAACTCTTGGGTATCCATTTTCTCAAACTTTTCTCTCTTTATTTCTTTGCTCTTATATTCATTTGGTTTACTCTTTTATGTGTTGTTGAACTGTATATATCGTGTAAGGTCCCATAAGGGACCAAGAAACCATTGTCAAGAAACTACGAAAACGAAAGAAAACGTAGAAAAAGTTAGGATTTTGGCTATTTTAACAGGCTAACGGTCGACCATAGCAGGTCTATGCGTCGACGCATAGCCTGCATTTTTTGACAAATTGAAAAAACTTACAGTATGCGTCGACGCACGGGTCGGCGGGCGCTTACCCGTCAGTTTATCAAAATAGTGTGCGCCGAGTGTATGGTCGACGCATGGTGTTTATGCGTCGAGCCGTGGGAAAAGGCTGAAAGTCATGCGCTGACCCTATGGTCGACTCATGGCTTCAAAACTTGCAAAAAATGAGAAATTTTTGGCTTTGTGCAGTTTGTTATGACTTCAAATATCTTCAAAAAGAAAACCTCAAAAAAAAATTTTCCCGTTTTTATTGGCATGTCCCGATTTCTTTTTTTTTTTAGCCGACTAATCCCATATGTTGTATGATTTTAGTAGGAATGTTGTTATTGTCCTTGGTGACTTTTGATTCCAAAAACCATTTTCAAAAGCAAACTCTCGATTTTATCGAGCCGTTTTTAACCCTTGTAAGTCGGCCTCCATGCGCGTCCGCCATCGACCTTGCTCGCTTCACCTCAAGCCTTTTTAAGCAATTAAATCCTTGACCCAACGTCAAGCGAATTTTCTCAAACGATTGTTAAGCCAATTCACCATATTTAACAAAAGGATAAAGTTCACTTTGTATTGAACTAAAGAGAGAGGATTAAGTGTAGACTTTTTCCTCTCCGAGTGTTGAGATGCTCATTGTAGTGTGGGTGGTTTTGACACTCGTCTTTCAATACAAAGATGTTTTCATCCACACCTTTTTCCCTAAAAAACCTCGGCCCCGTACCGAGTGCATTTTCAAAACACTTACAATAAATAAATCGATTCTCTTGGTATTGAACTAAAGAGAGAGGATTGAGTGTAGACTTCTTCCTCTCCGAGTGTTGGGATATTCACTGTAGTGTGGGTGGTCTCGATACTCGTCTTTCAATACGAAGACGTGACTTTATCCGCCACCTATCTCCCTCTACAATTTCCTTTCGCAACCTTTCACACCTAAAACCTCGGTCCCGCACCGAGTGCATTTTTTAAACTCTTTTCATAACAAAAACTTGAGTGGTCGTGGAGTGGTTAGGCGTAGGCCTTCTCCTATCCCGAGTGCTGACGTTTACCGTAGGGTTCTCTGTCGCAAAAGCACTTACCATTCAAAACCAAAAAACACTTTAATAAAAGAATGAAGTTCTCTTTGTATTGAACTAAAGAGAAAGGATTAAGTGTATACTTCTTCCTCTCCGAGTGTCGAGACGCTCACTGTAGTGTGTGTGGTTTTGATACTCGTGTTTCAATACAAAGACGCTATGTTCGCCACACCCTTTCATAACAAAAACTTTGAGATAAAGAATTGGGTACTACCCGTAGGGGTTACTATCCGAGGACCTATCTCGCCCCTAAAAATAATTCAACAAATCAAATGTGACATCTTGCCTCGCATGGCGAAAACTTATCTTTCAAAAAGGATATGATACGTCCGTTCTACCGCAAACAGGTAATGCCTAAGTCTCCAACAAGCGAGCAGCAATACACCTAATTGCTAGAATGCGTACGATAGCATCATCCATAAAAAACATCAACAAATCATAGGCCGAACTACGGCTGCTCTGATTCTTTACTTTTTTCAAGTAAAGATACGTAGGCACAAGGGCCACAATCCTTGTCGAGCACATTCCCCCTTATATCTGTAGTTCCCCGAACTACGTCGACTCTGATTTTCTCATGTCTATCAAGAATACGTAGGCCTAGGACCGCGAAGTCCTACCGAGTCCGTCCTTTCTCTCTTCTTCCCTGTTACGTCCTTTCCCCGTTTCTAAACCCTTTTTTCACTGTCCCGTGGAACACTTTTATAACATAATATTTAAGCAAATAAATTTACACATTCGACAAACAAATGGTTCCCATCGAGTACGATGGATGCGAGGGGTGCTAATACCTTCCCCTCGCATAACCGGCTTCCGAACCCGTTCTTGGTCGCGAGACCGTCTTATCCGTTCTTTTCTTGAGGTTTTCTCGATATTTTCCTTTCCCCTCATGGGATAAATAAAAGTCGGTGGCGACTCTTCTGTCCTTTTCCTTTTCGCCCTCCCTGTAGTTGCGCGTATTTTTCGAGTAGCGACATTGAGGATAGAAATCGAAGACTCCATTCCAACTCCCTTTTCATCTTTATTTAAAATATGGTCTAAGTATAATTAAGTTCATTAAGTTGACTTTGATAAAATGCTCGATATTGATTGAGGTTCTAAATTTGTGTACGAAACGATTAAAGGTTTGAACTAACGGAAAGGGGGTCCTAATGGGTATTTGGTAAAGTCGATGGCGAGGCAAAAGCGCTTGACTTACAAGTTGGGTAATGGAACTTGATATGTGGATCAAGTGTGCTTGAGAAAAGGTTAATGATTAGTTGAATTTGTTTTGAAAATGCTTGATGTTAGATCGAACTTATTTGTTCTTTTGAAAAGGGTTGTTTTTAATCTTGTGTTAAAACTACCTAAGCGAGAACAAACATTACATTTCATGGGAGAGGGGTACATTTACTCAAATGGGGATAACATCAAGCCATAATTAAAGTAAATCAATCATACAAATCATGCAAACAAAAGTGTAAAATGTGTAACAAGTATCATTGTATGAAGTCCAAGAGGAGGTTGTGTAAGGTCGATGGCGATCGTGAAGATGATCGACTTACAAGATATTTGAAAATGGCTTGATTTTAAATCAATGTATTAGTTTGAAAATGAGGTTTGAACATGCATATGTGGAATGTCATAAAAAAATTAAGACATGGATATCTAGCATAAGAGTAAAATAAACACCACAAAAATAAATATAGTCTAAACAAAATAATAATCAACTTAGATATATCTACTTGGTTACTTAGTAATTTAATTAATTAGTATTTAACTAAAGTCTAATCAAAATTATATGTTTTTTTTAATTTTTTTAGAATTAATAAGAAAAATTAGTTAATCATAAAAATTAATAATTAATTAATATTAAGTGGAATATTTAAAATAAGTAATTAACTATTTTGTGTTTTTATCATGTTTTATAAAATTAATTAAAATAAGAAATTAAATTAAATATAAACATTTAATAAAATTAATTAAAACAATTAATTAATATTAAATGAAGATATTTAAACTAATTAAACATTTTTGTATTTCTTAATCATTAAAATAAAAGAAAAGAAATCTTTTTAAATAAATTAAATGAATTAAATATAATCATTTAATAAAATTAATTATAAAAATAATTAGTTAATATTAAGTGAAAATATTTAAGACAAGTAATTAATTTTTAAATTTTATTATTAAAACCATAAAAAGAAAATGTATAAAATTAAAAAACTAAATGAAAAAAAAAGTCATGGGCCAGATTTGCCTAGTAGAAGAGAGGTGTGTTCAGTAAATCCATCTAGGCCCACTAGCATAAAGCCCACCAGCTGGGGGGTCCGTCATGGACCCTGGTCAACAGGTTGACTGCAGAAAACAATATAGGACGTTGATCTTGCTACGAGTCAATGCTGACTCTTGATCAAAAGGCTATGAAACGATGGTGCATGGTAGGGCTATAAACATGTAGACGCGTGGAATCGTGGAAAGCACAAAGACCGGTTACACTTGTCACTGATGAAGGGCCCCATCATGATAACTCATTATTGAAGAAATAAAACAAGGGAACGGTGAAAAATGAATCATTCTTACAATACATTTCTCTCTGTCTCAACGCTTATCTCTTCCTTTCAATGTCTCTCTTCCTCTGCAAAATTAGCTCGCCAGGACCCTAAAAACGACTGGAGAAGACGGTGGCCAACGGCGGTCGCCGCCGTCTTCTCTGGCGAGACCACCTCCAAACTAAAAACAGTCTACACAAACCCTATCTAAAATCGTCCCCTCTTTTCAAATCAAGTACTAATTTTTACCAAAACTCATTCAATCCCTCAAATTGACCCTATTCCCATCTTAACCCTAATTCAAAAACAGACTGCAAACAAGCAAATCAAGCAATATTTAAGTTACTCAACTAGCAAAAGGCAAGATATTCAGTTCTAAAAGTCAGAGAGGGTTTTGAAAACTAACCCTTGAAGAACAGCTCTACGAATGTGCTCAGGTATTTGGCTCTTAATCCTTCTTCTTCTTGCTTGTTTCTCTTCTTCTCTTCTTCTTTGGTCCTTTGTAATGCTTCTTCTTGCACTTTTTAGTGTTTACAATGTTATTATTAATAGGTAGAGGTTTAGCTCTTCTACTTCAAATTTCAATGAGAAATTTGAAGTAGAATTAGGGTTTTTAGAGCTTTAGTATGCTTAGGGTTTAGGGAATGTTCTTGCAGAAATTGCTAGGGTTTCCAAATTTCTTCAGGTGTTTTTTGTGTTTCCTTTCTGAGCAATCATTGTATGGTATTTATAGAAGAGTTTAGGGTTGGCTGATACGTGTGATTCAGGAGAGAAAATGAGGAATATTCCTCTCTCACATGTGTGAGGATCAAGCTGTGAATCATAGAATGGCTTTGAATTTTTACTAAGTTAATGTGCAATTTTTGCATTTTTTTACTGTGCTGATATGATTTTAGTTGACTTAAAATAATTATTGACATCTGTTGCTTTTGGTTTATGTTGAAATGATTAGGGGTGGCAAAATGGATGGATTGGATGGATATGGATTGGATTGCTAATGGATGGATTAAAACAATCCATTAATCCATTAAAATCCACTAAAATTTTATTAAAATTATCCAATCTGATCCATCCATTAAGAATAAAATCCATCCAATCCATCCATTAACATATTTTTAATGGATGGATATCCATCCATCCAACTTTTTTTTAATTTCGTAAAAATAAATATTTTTTTTTCAAAAACAAATTAGTTTTTTATTCTAAAAAAAAAACCGATTTTTTTTCCCAAAAAAAAAGTCGGTTTTTTTTTCGAGAAAAAATTTTATTTTATTTCGAAAAACAAATCAGTTTTTTATTCTGAAAAAAAAAACGATTTTTCAGAAAAAAAAAAGTCGGTTTTTTTTCGAAAATTTTTTTTCGAAAAACAAATCAGTTTTTTATTCTGAAAAAAAAAACGATTTTTTTCAGAAAAAAAATTGATTTTTTTCCAAAAAAAAAGTCGGTTTTTTTTTCGAGAAAAAATTTTATTTTATTTTTTTAAAAACAAATCAGTTTTTTATTCTGAAAAAAAACCGATTTTTTTCCAAAAAAAAAGTCGGCTTTTTTTTCGAGAAAAAAAATTTAATTTTTTTTCGAAAAACAAATCAGTTTTTTATTCTGAAAAAAAAAACTGATTTTTTTTCCAAAAAAAAAAGTCGGTTTTTTTTTTCAAAAAACAAATCAGTTTTTTATTCTGAAAAAAAAACAGATTTTTTTTCAAAAAAATTAAATTTTTTTTTTCAGAAAAAAAATATAATTTTTTAATTATTTTTAAAAAAATCTAATTTTAAAAAAATAAATCTAACGAAAATAAAAATAATTCATTGGATCCTTAAAATATGTTGGATGGATTGAATCAATCCATGCATATAAATGGATGGATTGAATCCATCCATGCATATAAATGGATGGATTGAATCCAATCCATTAACTTATTTTTTGTGTGGTGGATGGATTGGATGGATTTTTTGATGGATGGATTGGATGGATTTTGCCTTAATGGATTTAATTGCCATCTCTAGAAATGATGCAGGGTGCCATCTTTTAGTGTCTGGGCATCATGGTGACAACTTGAGTACAAGGAGCGGGTTGGATTTGGACAAGAGGTTTTGTGAACTTTTTAGTAAGATTGGTAACTTCAATCTGGTATCCATCACCTTTCTAACTGGTTGCAATTATCTGATCGTTCTTCGTTTTGAAATGTCTAAACTATCATTTCTTTGTAGTATACAGAATAGGAGTCCCTTCTTTCCAATCTTTCAAGAACGCAAGCCAAATGAGTGTAAGAGTTTTAGGGCTCTCAGCACCATATTTTTAAGGTAGATTGGATAACCAGCTTTACTTACAAATTCTTGAGATTTCCACATTTCTTTCTTGCTAAGGGGCAATGGTGTAAGTGTAGTTTTAGGATCATATTCTTCACTATCCTCCGTATGTAACTAAGGTTCCCAAGGACTATTATCACTAGTTATGTTTCTTCATGATTGTAATGAACTATATTGACTAGTAACTTCACTTGTTTTGTAGGTGCACTACCCTTGGCATATGGATCAGCCTTGGCAGCATACTAGAACCCCATTTTAGAATCACATGATTTAATGGACTATGTAAGGGCGTGAGGACTAGGGTCTAGGTAACGAGTAGTGTTAGATGGGATTCTTGAAGTTACTCCTTAGTTCTTGCATTTTGACGTAATCCTTCTTGTGGGAATTTTATCATTACTTTACTTGTGAGTATGCTTGAACTCTTGAAACCTTTGTAAAAAAAATTTTTGCTTTGTATTTCTATTTGTGATTTTGAATCCAAAGTGATGGTTTTGAAATTGATTTGCTTTCAATACTTAGAACTTTGTAGTTTTAACTACTAATGGTTCATGGATATTCTTTTTTAAAGCCTCTTGACCATACATTGCAATGTAGTAGACTTTTGTTATGTGTTCTAGTTTGGAATCAGGATTTAAGCTTATTGTTGTTGTAACTTGTGTGTGTAACATGGCCCTAGTTCAAGTCTCACACACAGTTTGTGATTATCTTGCCAAAATACATGGCTTGGAACATATCTAGCATAGCATGAAATAACAAGAAATATCTTCATATCCCAATTAATTTGATCACAAGATATAATCAACCTGAGATAATGCTTGGAACCTATAACTTAACAAGGAATTGGTCATGGCTTGAAAGGAATTAATCATATATCTTGGGACAACTCAAAGTAACCCTTGGAAATAAATTAAAATATGTCCTAAAATTATCTTGAAATGAATTGAATCTAAACTTGGCTAATTTAATCACAACTATAAGTTGATAAATTAAATCCAAGTTTGCCACCAATTGACCTTGAAACTAAACATAGCTTGAAACTTGCAACAAATTCAAGCAAATTCAAGCATGGCTTGAGGATAAATTAATCATGTCTTGAAACATGAATGATCATAACTTGAACCCATTTCTAAACATGGTTGGAAACGAACCTGAAACAAATCTAGCGAAAGCTTATCTTATTTAACCACATGGCTTTAGTACCTACTTGAAATATGGCTCAAAATAAAGTGAAAAAAGACTTGGAATCAACTTGAAATATGATTTAAAACCACTTGAAATCAATTGATCATGTCTTGACTAATTTACCATGAGAATGAGGACACATCTTTTCTTTTATTTCCACTTGAATTCAACACACTTGCAAGAGCCTCTAATTACAAAGAATAAAAACAAGATCTCCATAACCTAAATTTTAGATGATCATGGCCAAAGGCCACATGATCATCTTGAGAAATATCATGAAGCAACAAAATGTTTAGTATAATAAAATGAAAAGGTGGGACAAATTTAGGGTATGACAAAGAGTTATGCATTTCTCGGTAGTATGCCCCGGCAAACCAGCATGGTAGTCGCATCTAGCATTGACATAAAAGTTATGAGGATGTGGCGTTGATACAGGCAGGAGAGGTTTAGGCTCCACCAAACCTCTTTTAATTAAATAAGGAAAGATCTGAGTATATGTCAGCGGTTTGAGGTAGAAATGCTTTATGTTCTCGGGTCTCTGTTGATACCTTCATGGATATCTATTATGCTGTTGTGGATTTTGTAGAGGCGACATTCTTGGTTGTTGGGATTGAGGCACATGGCATGCCTGCTATGGATATTGACCAAAAGTTATTGTCGCCACAAAAGGGTAGTAAGGTATCTAGGAAGATCCAGAAATTGTAACAACATTGGTTTCATTCTTCTTCGAGTTGTTATTGTTGGATAACCTCTTGGAGTCATGTTGACTAGTGACTGGTTTTCCGATCTTGCCATTCTTCAAACCATTTTCAATTCTTTCTCCAATTATCACCAGGTCAGCAAATCCTGTTGACATTGTCCCTATCTTCTTCTTGAAATATGGTCGTTGCAAGGTGTCCATGAGCATATCGACCAGTTCACTTTCTAAGAGAGGAGTTTGCACACGAGAAGCCCGTTCTCTCCATCTTTGAGCATACTATTTGAAATATTTGTTGCTTCTCTAAGATAGATTTTGTAGTTGCATACGGTTATGAGCCATGTCCAGACTATACTTGTATTTCCTTAAGAAAGTATTAGAAAGTTTTTCCCAGGTTTTGACATGAGTTCTTTCTAACTGCATATACCAGTCTAAGGATGCCCCATATAAACTGTCTTGAAAATAATCCATCATCAACTTCACATTTTCCGCGTAGGCAGCCATATTTTTGAAAAACATTTGTAAATGGCTCCTAGGACAATTGACACCCTTATACTTCTTAAACATTGGTGTTTGTAATTTCGGGGATATAATTGCATCAGGTACTAAACATATTTCCTCAACATCAACTCCAAAGATATTGAAGCCTTCTACAACCCTTAGCCTTTCTTCTAGTATTTTATACTTGTTGTCGACCCTTGGTTCTCCAACGGCGGTAACTGGGTGGGCATCTAGCTTTGTCTCTTGAGCCATATACCTTGGGTCTTCATCTTCATACTCTTCACTTATGTCTATGTAATTATTATGTGGAATTGGTATCGATGTAGGACGAGGTGCCCCGTTCTGGACTGGAGGAGGAACGGACCCTTTAGAGACGGGACATTTGTCTTCAGTTAATTAGTGTCTGTAGCACCCCAAAATTTGCCCTTTCGTTTTAACCTTTACTAGCTTTTCTTTCTCTACATTTTTTATTTACGCATATCATAGCATTGGTTCTCGAGACATGGGATCAAGGTATTTTTGTGGCTCAGGGTTCCTTTTATTGCAAGAGTCTAAACAACGAGCGTCAGAGGCTTCGGCATTTATTTTTCCCAGCAGTCGAGCGGTCGATTTTATTTTATTCAGCAGGTTTATTTTCAGCCTGGGAAACGGTGTACAGGCTATCTCAGGCGTTCTCACAATTATGATATTCAAGAGCAGGTTTCAGAGGCATAACAGGGTTCAGAATACGTGGCAACAAGAAATTGTACAGGATTCCCTCCATTTGGCGCCAAAAGTGGCAAATTTTGAACAGGGTAATCGGTTACTGCATATAGGATAATCGGTTACTTCAAGCGCAGTTTGCCAAAAAATTTGAATTTTCAGCATGTGCAATTTTCCAACCATTCTCAACCATTGATTTTACTTGATCATGTTTGGAAGGATCTAGAATTACTTCAATTTTCACCATTTCCCTCCAAATTTTAAACACTCCATTCCTAATTCCACTCTTAATTTCCATTCCAAGTGCTAATCATCATTCTAAACCACATTTTAATTCCAAACCTAGAGCTTATTTAAGTGAATTTGCTCCAAACCTCGCACAACTATCCTTCATTTTCAGATTTCACATTCATTCTTGAGAATTTGCTCTCAACTTTCTCTCTATTTTTTCACTCCCAAAACCTCCATTAAAGCTCTTTCACTTGAGTTCTTTGATTCTCCATTGGAATCATGGAATTTTAGAGCTAAACCTCCATCATTCATCTCCATTATCTTCAATTCACCATTCAATTTTCATTTGGTTTTGGATCTGAATTTGGAAGCTAGCTTGGGAGTGCTTTTTATGGATTATTTTGCTTGACCTTGCTTGATCTTCATTTCTACCACAAGGAATCTCTTGGATCTTGAAGAATCTTTGGGTTTCTTGCTTGGATCTGCTAATTTCAAGTGAATCAACACTCACCAAAGAAAATCTCAGCTTTGAAGGTTGGCAATTCTAGATCTAATATTGTTTTGAGCTTATTTGAATAATCACAATGTAGATCCATTGTTTTTGTTGCTTTTTGATCCATCTTGATGATTTGGATCTTGTTGATTTGTGGTTTTCATTGCTTGATTATGTTTACATGATGCTTGATCATTGTTTCTTGATGTTAATTTCGTGCTTGATTGATATCATGTTCATATGAATGATTGGATAAGCTATTGGAGGTTGAGAACTGATCTTAAAAGTTGTTTTTCTGGTGCTGGTTCAGTGGTAACCTGTTACCCTATATGGAGTAACCGGTTACTCAATGTAAATTTCACATTATTCAGCTTTTTTCAATAGAGTAATCGGTTACCACTGAGCCAGAATGTGATTTTCTTGCATTTTTTGCTTGTTTGGTGTCCTTTCCACATGTAAACTTCATGGATTGGTATGATGCATTTATGTGGATTTTTCTAGACAAATTCCATCGTTCTTGATTTCTTGACATTAATTCCTCGACGCGCAACTTTTGGTTTCTGTTTTGAATGTTTAACATGTTGATGTTGCTTGATTAATGAGTGATCATTTACTTTGCTTGCTTGTGGCATGACTATATAATTATCGTTGAAGGCTTGTTGCTGAACATTATGATGCATGATTGCATTTGTTTCCGTTTCCACTTTGTTGCATGTGTGTTTGATCGTTCGATCGTTCATTTTAATTTGAAAAGAACATGTTGATCTTGATGATTCTTGTTAATGCATTGTTGTTGATCAATTATGTTTGATTGTTGAAGCATGTCCATTGTTGCATGATATCTACCCATGATTGGTGTTTGTTCTTGATTAATTGCATTCAAGCTTGTTTGCTCCATACTTTCCACAATTGTCCATGCTTTGAACTTGCATGCTTTCTTTGCGTTACTTGCTTGCTGTCTAGCTTTTCACACCTGTTTTTATGCTGAAACATGTGTTGTTATATGTTGTCTTGCTTGTGTGTTGGGTTTTATTGCTGTCTTGTACAGGAGGCGCTGTTGTAGCTGCTGTTTTTACCTTGTTTTCTTGCTTTTTGCCTTGTCTTTGCATGTTCCCTTAGGATTTTTATTCCAATTTAATTTCTGATTAAATTTGGAGTAAGATAGACATTAGGAGTTTAATCCATGCATGATAACAAGTAGGCTAGTCCCTTTTAACCTCAATATTAGGTCCATCTTTTGCATGCTAACATTAGGATAGAATCTCCTTTCGCATCCCGACTTTAGGACCACTTTGCATGACAACGTTAGGGCCGAGTTTTCCTTTAGACCTTCTGTGCGTCTCTCTTCTCATCTCAAAACACATTCTAACTCATTTAGTAAATATGATGAACATTGTGTGCCATGAGCCTTAAGCACATGGGAATAATGAGTGGGGGGTTTCTCCTCACTTGTCTAGAGTGTTTAGTGTATGCCCTTTGGGCGATATGTGATGCATTCGCTCCTATGTCATAGTCTTTAGTGCAACATGAATCACAAAGCAAGCTAATTCACTTCAATAAAACTCACAAACAAAACTCAAACCTTGTATCCTTCAGGATCGTTGTTTCAAACCTCAATTTTAGAAAAGAGTACGTTATTTTTCGTTCTACTGCAAACAGGCATCGTCCCTAACTGCTGGAATAGGAACTTAGCGTCACTCATAAAAAAAACTTAACCAACATGTGGTTTTGTTTACCCGAACTACGTTTGCTCTGATTTCTCATACCAGATGAGGATACGTAGGCACAAGACGGCGATGTCTTGGCGAGCAGCATTTCCCCCATCACCCGTAGTTTTCCGAACTACGTTGACTCTGACTTTCCCATTGCACGAGGGAATATGTAGGCATAGGGCGGCGATGTCCTATCGAGTCTCTTTCTTTTTTCTTTTGTTCTCGTTTCCGCTTAGTAGTAGCTTACAAATAAACACACCCTTTGATTAGACAACAAGCATGGATCTCGTTGAGTACAACGGACGTGAGGGGTGCTAATACCTTCCCTTTGCGTAACCGGATCTCGAACCTAAGATTTGGTTGTGATGACCTTGTCTTTTCCCGTTCTTCAGGTTTTCTTTGATCGTTTCCTTTCCCTCTCTTTGGGATAAATAACGTCTAGTGGCGACTCTTCTGTTTTTCCGCGGGGTGTTTTCGCAGTTGCGACAGTGTCAACCTCAGTGCGCTAGATATCTTAGGTGAACCCTAGTAGAAGGTTATTATCCCTAGGTGGAAGGACAAAAGCAAACCCGCTTTTTCTATGACTAGCCTTATTGTTTCTTTCCATCATGTTAGTAATTACGTGTGTGGTCTATCTTGTCTATCATTTCTTCAAAGTTTCCTTTTATCGAGTTTATATCCTCTCTGAGAATGGCCTGATTATGTTGGAGTTGTTCCATGGTCTTCTTGCAATGAGCACGGGTTTTATATGGTGGTCAAAGAGTCAGGATGTCTCATTCAATGATTATGAGAAAGATGGGAGAAAATAATTTTATTTTCTTTTATACATGTTGATGAATGTGTGAGTATGTATGCTAAAATATTTATTTAAGGGAATTTCGATCGTTTATTAATTGCTAGCAAGGTAAAATTACTATTAGGAATCCAAATACTTGTTTATTCCATAACTGAAAGATGACTTAAACAAAGCTTGTACGTAATTGCAAGAAGGGAAACACAGAAATTAAGCAAATTACAAGAAACTGTATAACAACTTTTTTTAATCCAAGACCTAAATTCATCCACCATGTATCTACATAGCCCAATGAAATCGCAAATATTTTTTCGAGGTCTGAATACATCCATCATGGCTTTTGCTGCTCTCAAGCTTCTGATTATCTCATCAATCAAGTCATTTGATAGTATGACTAATTTCAGATATTCTCCTCTATGATGTTCGAGCTTCCTTTTGAGTTCCAGCATGATGGCTTTGTCTTCTTCAATTGTCTCAGACATGGTTTGGTTTTGATCCTTCATGTAGGTACCCCACTCCCTCATTTCTTCATGTGCTTCGTCTAGGAGGTTCATTTGCCTCTTAAGTTCTAATATTTATTCATGTGCTCTTCTTCATTCAAATGGGCATCTTGAGAGTGGTCCTTAAGCTGCCCTTCTTCGTTGTTGTTCATTATAGACTTAAGTTCTAACTTCTTAGAGAGTAGTGAGGATACTTCGGACTTCATCTTCCAAAGCTTAGATGTGGGCTTCAAATTCTTCCCTCATTTCTTTCTGAGCCTTGGTAGAATTTATCTAAATCTCCTTCCACACATAAATTTGATGCCAACCTTTATCCAACTCATTCTTGTGTGTCTTGAGGCTTGAACTGATAACCTTAAGCTCAGTGTAGGCTCGCTTCTTCTTGTCTTCTTCTACCCTAGCTATTTCTTCACTTTTCTTGAGTTGCTCCATATCTTGATCAAGATCCCTCTTCAGATAGTTTTTTTCACATGTGACTTGGTAAAAAAATTTCCTCTAAGTCATCTTTCTCCTTTCTGAGTTGAAGGATAATTGCATTGAGGGTGTGCATTTCTTCCATGGAAACCATGATTGGTTCAAGTGCTCTTAGTATAACTGGGAAGTCAAGGGCTAAAGGCAGCTTTACTTCACGTACCATTTCCTTAATCGGCTGAACATAAGGTATTGTAGACTCATCTTTGGGTTTCTTTAAGCTACTTCTTCCTTGGTTGATCAACTTCTAGGTGTGAACAACCCTCAAAAGAGTTGGACCTTCCACAGTTACACCTTGCAGAACAAAATTTTCCAATAATTTGTCATCAGGTTTATAAGCCAAAGGATAGCCAAGTTGTCTTATGACCAAGGTCGGGTTGTAAGTTATATATCCCTTTAAACCTATGAGAGGTACATTTGGGAAGTTCCCACAACTTATAATCATATCACCACGGTGAAAGATTTGTGGATACCATATGATATTTTTGTCGGTGAATGAAACCAAGTATTGGACCCATTTACGTTCACTCATAACTTCAATAGTAGACATATCATGTGCTTGATTCCCTTATCTTGATTTAGATAGTTTTTCTTCTATTGGATTCCATTTCTTACCCAGAATGCTTAGCAATAAATTATTAAGATTCCATGTAACCAATGGTTGCAAAATATAAATAAATTTTAATGATATGATTGTATTAAAATTAAGGATGGGTAAGATAACATGAAAAACAAGACCTAGTTAAGGAAGTTTTCCTATGACACGCTAGTTCTAAGCTTATACTACCCTATCCCCTCACATGTAGGATCTAGAATTTAGGGATAAGAGCCCTAGAGTCATGAACTATATCCATAGTTTCACCATGAGAAAGGACTAGCTGTAACGCCCATTTTAATTATTTTTAGTTCAATATTATTTTTATTCGCGGATGTGGTTGTGCGGGATTATTTGAGGATCAAAAGAAATCATAATATTAATATATAGTGATAAAATGTGATAATTAGTAGTAATGTTAATATTGCTATTAATTATTATTATTATTACTAATATTAATATATATGAGTAAAATATAATTATTGGATTTTTGAGAAATTAAAAGGAATAAGATTATTATTTATGGAATTAAGAAAACGTGAAGAATATTATTATTGGGATTAAAAGGTGATTTAGGGGTATTGAGGGCATAGTTGGCATTTGGGAAAATTTTGGAAAGGAGAAAGAACACGGTTGTGAAGAGAAACACGGTTGAGTAGAAGCAAGTTGGAGCAAGCTTGAAGAGCATGATCAAGAGCAAGAGGAAGGAGCTTGGGTGAAGATTCTTGAAGATTTTCAACAATCAGAACTACTTTGAGGTAAGGGGGGAAAATTTAACGGTTAAATGGTTTTGCATGAAAATTGGTAGAAAAGGGGAAAATCCCTAATCCTCATAGATTATCGATAGTTTGATGTTGAATGCATGTTATGATTGCTATGTTTATGTTGTCGGAATGTGTTAATTCGTTTGCATGTGGCTGTAAGAATTGTTTGAGTGCATTTGGGGTTTCCGAGAAAATTCGAAGTTGAGCCGGAAGTGGGTTATTTGAGCAGAGTTGATAATTTGTCGGGTAGAATCAGGAATAGACCTTATAATTAAGTCGTAGTATGTCGTTTGGTTGCGAGTGGATGTTAGACTCAATTTAATCGGGTGGAATAGGTGATGGGTGTTGTTCCTGCTGTGCAGAATTTTTCTGAGTACGCAAGTGTTCGCTGGGCAAATGAGGGGCGAGCCTTCGCCAGGCGAACTGGCCAGCGAGTGCTGGCAGAAGCTTCTTTCTTGCTTCGCCAGAGGTTTCGCCAGGCGAATGGCAGCGAGCCTTCGCTGCGGGGCTTCGCCGGGCGAACACGCCAGCGAGCCCGACAGCAGCTTGTGTTTTTGCTGCTGTTTTGTGCTGTTTCCTTGTGGTTTTGGACCCTTGTTGGTCATGTATGATGAGGAGCTTGCTGGAGAGCGGAGGTGAGTGTATGTGTGGCGTCGGGACGTGACGATTGTGGTACTCGTGAGATCATGATATGTGGATTGGGGTATGTTATGATACATGTATGTTGTGTAGTGCAGGATGTGAACTCTTTGATATTCACTTAATTCGAGAGATTGCGTTATTGTATGTTAAGATACATGTATGTGGTGATATAAGGGTGCTGAGTGCGATCGGATTGATGTGTTGTGATGATAGCTGAGTGTTGAGAGTGTGTTAAGGGTTGTAGGGCTGTATGGCTGGCGTTTATCGCATTTGACATAATTGGTGGATTATGTGTTATGTCTAGATAAGTATGGATGTGTTAGGAGGTGTATGTGATATGTATGCACTATGTGCTAGGTGTGGTGATGAGTGGATTCGTAGGATCGATACGCTTGTTATGCATTGTGTTTGTACGTTGTGAGATGGATGTGGATCCGTAGGATCGATACGCTTGTTATGCGTTGTGTTTGTACGTTGTGAGATGGATGTGGATCCGCAGGATCGATACGCTTTATGTGCGCTGCATTTACATACTGTAGTATGAGGACGGGATCAGTAGGATCGTTACGCCTAGTGCGCGTGGTATTGATGTGTTGTGTGCGAGATATGAGGATCAATATGATCGTTACGCCTTGAGTGTGTTCTGTTGGTGTGTTGTGGTGAGTGGATTCGTGGGGATCGGTACGCTTATTATGTGTTGCGCTTATGTGCGGCTATGTGATATATTTGGGTCAGAAGGACCGATATGCCTTGTGTGCATTGTATGTGATAAGTTGTGTGGTGAATGGATCCGTGGGATCGACGTACTGTGTGTGCTTGTTATGTATGTATTTTATGATGTGAGTGGATCCGTGGGATCGGTACGCCTTGTGCGTCGTGTATATGTATATGTTATGTGAGGGGTGGATCAATAGGATCGGTGTGCACTTGGTGTGCTAGAAGTTTGATGCGTGTGGATATTGTGTTGTGCTCCCGGTGGGGAGGGTGATGGCCATGTGTCCATCGATGATATTGTGTTGTACTCCCGGTGGGGAGGGTGATGGTCAGGTGTCCATCAAAGATGTGCTCCCATTGTGGAGGGTTGATGGCCAGGTGTCCATCAGTATTGTTGTGGTGCTCCCATTGTGGAGGGTTGATGGCCAGTTGCCCATCGGTGTGGTGTGCTCCCTGAGTGGAGGGTTGATGGCCAAGTGCCCATCGTTGATATGTGCTCCTGAGTGGAGGGTTGATAGCCCGGTGCCCATCGTGGTAGTGAGTCGGTGTCGTATATTGTGAGTGGTGTGAGCGCGTTTGTTGTGCGATTGTGAATTGTGGATGAGGGTGGGACTGTGAGTCCGAATGATATGTATATGAAATAGTATTATTATTGATTTCTGCCTTTTATTTCATGTACCATTATACCATTATTATTTGATCGTGATTCTCACCCCTGTGTTGTTGTTGTGGTCTGTGCTTCTTCGGAAGTACAGACAATCCAGGTGTTTAGCTAGCTTGGATTGTGGCGTCGTCGTAGGTTTGCTCTGATACGTAACACCGGGGCGTTTTGGGAGTTTTATTGTGTGTTGTTGATTTTGTGTGCCCCTGTGGCGTATCCTGTTTGATGGTGATTGTAGATGATGCTACATGTATTTTGGGCAGATGGCCATTGTTGTATATATATATGACGAGGATGATGGATATGGATTATATATATATATATATATATATATATATATATATATATATATATATATATATATATATATATATATATATATATATATATATATATATATATATATATATATATATATATATATATATATATATATATATATATATATATATATATATATATATATATATATATATATATATATATATATGTTGTTTTGTGATTTATGGCAGACGATGTTTATATTTTTCGCTGCAGTTTTATTGAGAAAATTAACTTGGAAAAATGTTTTGTGGAAATTTTAGTGTGAATTGTGACATCCCGTTGTGGGAGATACTCTGATGTGTGCTTATTCAATTTTTTTATTTAATTTTGGGAAACGGGGTGTTACAAGTTGGTATCAGAGCAGGTCGGTCCATCCGGCCAAGTTGTCTTGTGTTGTAGTCTAATCCCCTGTATGCGGCATGTGTGAGAAACACTGTCGGTACATGTTGTTGTCTAGATTTGTTGGTAGAAGTGGAATGATTTGAGTGGGAAGGAGCTTGTGCTTCTCCCGGGTGCTACATGTGTGGAACTGTAGCTCGGTGTATGGTGGAACGTTCCTATAGTTTGGTAAAGATGGTGCATACCCCATCATGATTTTTGGCTGTCTATTGGCAAATTGAGGAACTGATCACCCTTAATCTCTTGTTGATAGCAGTTGGAATTGTGTTGGATGGAATGGGCATGTCTTGCAAAGCTTACGTGACGTGAGCAGGGAATTGTCTTGAGTTAAGATAAGTGCTTAAGTGATTATTTTGAGGAGTCGACGTAAGACGTGTTGAGGTGTTTATGTTAACGGAAATTTTGAATGCTAAGGAAAGCGAGCTAATTGGGGTTTGTCAATTAACGGTGATTTTCCGGAGATTTCTTGAGGAGGTAAGTGATTTACTACCGAAATGTGAAGTGAAGCTTGCACAATGACTTCGTTCTTGGGACTAGTCTGATATTAGTGACTCCATATTGTGTGTCTGCGTTGGGATTGGAGAAGTTGAAGAATCAACTTGAAGACCTGGTGGAAGAGAGGTCCTTTTGTTTGAGTGTGTTACCGTAGGGTGCACCAATTTTGTTGGTTAGAAAGATATGAGGTTTTGTGAAACTTTGGGTGAATTATGGATAAGGGATCAAGGTGACTATCAAGGATAAATGTTCGCTTCCAAGAGTTGATAATTTGATGGACCAATTGGTTGGAGGATGTGAGTTCTGTGGTTACGTGATCTCAAGTAAAGTTATTGTGGTTGATATGTCGAAGATCGAAGTTGTATTGAATTGGGAGACTTTAAGGTCTGCTTTTGAGATTGGGAGTAATTGGGTTTCAAAATATTTAAAGATTGAAAGTGTGTTGGATGGCCTCCTAGGTATGAAATTGTTGTTGTACATTGAATTGCGAGATCGCAGCTTTTTACGGAATCAAAATCGGACACTCGGAAGTCAGGAAACGGTCGAAAATAGGATTTTGGACTGTCATGTTCGCCAGGTCCTTCGCCTAGCGAGCATGCTAGCGAACAGCTCCACACTCGCTACGGTGTTCGCCTAGCGAAGGGGGCCTGGGCAGAAAATGTTTTTCTGGTATTTTTGTCGTAACAGGAGAACGGTAACTTGAAATGACGCACGGTTCGAAGCGTTGGAAAGCTATTACAATGATCTATGTGATGGTGAAGTAATGACATGGAGTTGAGTTTTATTGATGAGACATGGTTGGATGTGGAAGTGAGTGCGGAAGGTACGGTTCGTGTTTTTTGCCAAAACTCATGACTTGTTTGTTCGTTTGGCATGGGATTTTCCCTACTTATTTGAGTGAGGAAATGGTTGTGTTAACCGGTGATATTTTGATACATTCAAAGAGTATAGAGGATCATGTTGAATATCAAGAATTTGAGTTATCATTGTGGGAGAATAAGCAGCTCGTGTGTTGATTTTTTGCCGAGCCCGAAGGGACTATTTGTTGTGTTTTGTGATGCTTTGTTGATATGATTGGGAGATATGTTAAAGGTACCTTGAAGTCCATGAGAGGAATCATCCGACCAGTGATTTAGAGTTGGTTGCGGTTGTGATTGTGCCGGAGTTGGAGACTTCAATCGTTTTGGCTGAGATTTGAAATATTTGGTGATCCTAAGAGCTTAAAGTGTTTGTTTGAGTCGGAAAGGTTGAATATGAGGAAGAGGAAATAATTAGGACTTCTGAAGAATTACGGCTTTGAGTTGAATTACCATTCGGGTAAAGTGAACATGGTAGCTAATGTGGTAAATTGGAAATATTTGCGTATACCAATATTGATGGTGAAAGGAGATAGAGTTGATTGAGCAACTTTGTAAAAATGAGTTTGGTGGGTGAAGAGACTTCTTATGGAGTCAAGCTTTTATTGTTAGAACGGACTGGTTGTATCCTTGAAGAGAATCGAGAAAGTCAAAAATATGGATTGAGTAGGTGGATCAGTTGAATTTGATGAACCAGAGTCGAAGAGTTGATTGACGGATTTGTGGAAATAGTACCATGATGTGTTATGGTAGAGTTTGTGCTTCAGCGGCTGTTGAGAGGAGTAGGAGTACTCTGGAAGAATACATTGAGGTAGATGGAGTATCCATCCCGGTGCTATGGAGAAGTGACAGAATTTGAGTAAATTGTTTTAGTGACCATAGAGATAGAGAGGAGTGGTTGAGGTTGTGTATACTGGTTAGAGTTACCGAAAGTCAAAGATTGAACGTCAGAGACCGTTGAGTCTGACGCGGCCGTTGAATATTCCAGAGAGGAAATGGGGTGGTATTTTCGTGAATTTAGGTGTTGAGATTTACAAAGAATTAGAAAGATATAATTTTAATTTGGGTTATTGTGAGTGGATTGACTATTCTATGTTGAGGATTTATGTGATGCATATTGAGAAAGTGGTAAAGTTGTTCGAGATACAGTCGAAGATTGTGTCAGATGGAAATTGGAGGTTTATATTAAGAATTTGGATAGAGCTTGTGTGTTGGATCAAGGTGGATCGTGGGATAGTTAATTACCGCTGATTGAGTTGCCTACAGTATCAGTTACCACACTAGTATCAGAATGGCGCTGTATGGGGCCTTGTGAGATAGGAAGTGTAGGACTCACTTGAGTTGGAATGAATCGAGCGGAAGTGTTATGCTCAGATCTGAGAATTGCGCATGAGACGGCTGAGGAAATCAAGAGGATCTAAAAAAGATGTGTTTTGATAGTCATGATGGTAGCTGGTGTTGTCCGAGCTTTGAAGTCTCGGAAGTACGCTCTGTGTTTGGTTTGTCGGTATCAGAGTGGCGCAGCGGACGCGGGGGGAAAGTAGCATGCTAGACTACTTTGCCGCTATCGCTTAGGGATGGCATGATGTGTTTCGTGTGTTTTCATTGAGGGAGTACATTGAATCAGGTGGATGTTGTGCAAGTGAGAAATTATTTGACAGTTGAGGCATTGTTAGTTCAGATTGATGAACGAGAAACAACTTCGGGGGAAAGAGAAACCTTTGGTGGAAGTGGCTTGGAGAGGTGCTGCAAGAGGCAGTGTGGCCTGGAAATTGGGAAGCAGGGTGTGGGAAGCGTATCGAGAGCTGTTTCCATCAGGTATTTTCGAGGACGAAAATAATTAAAGTGGGGGAGAGTTGTAACACCCATTTTAATTATTTTTAGTTCAGTATTATTTTTATTCGCGGATGTGGTTGTGTGGGATTATTTGAGGATCAAAAAAAATTATAATATTAATATATAGTGATAAAATGTGATAATTAGTAGTAATGTTAATATTGCTATTAATTATTATTATTATTACTAATATTAATATATATGAGTAAAATATAATTATTGGTTTTTTGGGAAATTAAAAGGAATAAGATTATTATTTATGGAATTAAGAAAATGTGGAGAATATTATTATTGGGATTAAAAGATGATTTAGGGGTATTGAGGGCATAGTTGGCATTTGGGGAGAATTTGGAAAGGAGAAAGAACACGGTTGTGAAGAGAAACACAGTTGAGTAGACGCAAGTTGGAGCAAGCTTGAAGAGCATGATCAAGAGCAAGAGGAAGGAGCTTGGGTGAAGATTCTTGAAGATTTTCAACAATCAGAACTACTTTGAGGTAAGGGGGGAGAATTTAACGGTTAAATGGTTTTGCATGAAAATTGGTAGAAAAGGGGAAAATCCCTAATCCCCATAGATTATCGATAGTTTGATGTTTAATGCATGTTATGGTTGCTATGTTTATGTTGTCGGAATGTGTTAATTCGTTTGCATGTGGCTGTAAGAATTGTTTGAGTGCATTTGGGGTTTCCGAGAAAATTCGAAGTTGAGCCGGAAGTGGGTTATTTGAGCAGAGTTGATAATTTGTCGGGTAGAATCAGGAATAGACCTTATAATTAAGTCGTAGTATGTCGTTTGGTTGCGAGTGGATGTTAGACTCGATTTAATCGGGTGGAATAGGTGATGGGTGTTGTTCCTGCTATGCAGAATTTTTCTGAGTACGCAGGTGTTCGCTGGGCGAATGAGGGGGCGAGCCTTCGCCAGGCGAACTGGCCAGCGAGTGCTGGCAGAAGCTTCTGTCTTGCTTTGCCAGAGGTTTCGCCATGCGAATGCCAACGAGCCTTCGCTGCGAGGCTTCGCCGGGCGAACGCGCCAGCGAGCCCGACAGTAGCTTGTGTTTTTGCTGCTGTTTTGTGTTGTTTCCTTGTGGTTTTGGACCCTTGTTGGTCATGTATGATGAGGAGCTTGCTGGAGAGCGGAGGTGAGTGTATGTGTGGCGTCGGGACGTGACGACTGTGGTACTCGTGAGATCATGATATGTGGATTGGGGTATGTTATGATACATGTATGTTGTGTAGTGCAGGATGTGAACTCTTTGATATTCACTTAATTCGAGAGATTGCGTTAGTGTATGTTAAGATACATGTATGTGGTGATATAAGGGTGCTGAGTGCGATCAGATTGATGTGCTGTGATGATAGCTGAGTGCTGAGAGTGTGTTGAGGGTTGTAGGGCTGTATGGCCGGCGCTTATCGCATTTGACATAATCGGTGGATTATGTGTTAAGTCTAGATAAGTATGGATGTGTTAGAAGGTGTATGTGATATGTATGCACTATGTGCTAGGTGTGGTGATGAGTGGATCTGTAGGATTGATACGCTTGTTATGTGTTGTGTTTGTACGTTGTGAGATGGATGTGGATCCGTAGGATCGATACGCTTGTTATGCGTTGTGTTTGTACGTTGTGAGATGGATTTGGATCCGCAGGATCGATACACTTTATGTGCGTTGCGTTTACATACTGTAGTATGAGGACGGGATCAGTAGGATCGTTACGCCTAGTGCGCGTGGTATTGATGTGTTGTGTGCGAGATATGAGGATCAATATGATCGTTATGCCTTGAGTGCGTTGTGTTGGTGTGTTGTGGTGAGTGGATCCGTGGGGATCGGTACGCTTATTATGCATTGCGCTTATGTGCGGCTATGTGATATATTTGGGTCAGAAGGACCGACATGCCTTGTGTGCATTGTATGTGATAAGTTGTGTGGTGAATGGATCCGTGGGATCGACGCACTGTGTGTGCTTGTTATGTATGTATTTTATGATGTGAGTGGATCCGTGGGATCGGTACGCCTTGTGCGTCGTGTATATGTATATGTTGTGTGAGGGGTGGATCAATAGGATCGGTGTGCACTTGGTGTGCTAGAAGTTTGATGCGTGTGGATATTATGTTGTGCTCCCGGTGGGGAGAGTGATGGCCATGTGTCCATCGATGATATTGTGTTGTGCTCCCGGTGGGGAGGGTGATGGTCAGGTGTCCATCGAAGATGTGCTCCCATTGTGGAGGGTTGATGGCCAGGTGTCCATCGGTATTGTTGTGGTGCTCCCATTATGGAGGGTTGATGGCCAGTTGCCCATCAGTGTGGTGTGCTCCCTGAGTGGAGGGTTGATGGCCAAGTGCCCATCATTGATATGTGCTCCTGAGTGGAGGGTTGATGGCCCGGTGCCCATCGTGGTAGTGAGTCGGTGTCGTATATTGTGAGTGGTGTGAGCGTGTTTGTTGCGCGATTGTGAATTGTGGATGAGGGTGGGACCGTGTGTCCGGATGATATGTATATGAAATAGTATTATTATTGATTTCTGCCTTTTATTTCATGTACCATTATACCATTATTATTTGATTGTGATTCTCACCCTTGTGTTGTTGTTGTGGTTTGTGCTTCTTCGAAAGTACAGACAATCCAGGTGTTTAGCTAGCTTGGATTGTGGCGTCGTTGCAGGTTTGCTCTGATACGTAACACTGGGGCGTTTTGGGAGTTTTATTGTATGTTGTGGATTTTGTGTGCCCCTGTGGCGTATCCTGTTTGATGGTGATTGTAGATGATGCTACATGTATTTTGGGCAGATGGCCATTGTTGTATATATATATATGACGAGGATGATGGATATGAATTATATATATATATATATATATATATATATATATATATATATATATATATATATATATATATATATATATATATATATATATATATATATATATATATATATATATATATATATATATATATATATATATATATATATGTATATATGTTGTTTTGTGATTTATGGCAGACGATGTTTATATTTTTCGCTGCAGTTTTATTGAGAAAATTAACTTGGAAAAATGTTTTGTGGAAATCTTAGTGTGAATTGTGACATCCCGTTGTGGGAGATACTCTGATGTGTGCTTATGCAATTGTTTTATTTTATTTTGGGAAACGGGGTGTTACACTAGCCCTATAGAGATGACCCTTTAGGATAAGTTTTATCTAGGCGGGACCTTAGTATCGACCCTTACACACTGATAACATAAGGTCACCATGGGTGATACAGGTTCTAGATCAAGGTTCCCAGAGTCATGGACCACATCCAAATCAATAGCATAGTGAGGGGATAACCCTACCATGAAGACAACTTTGGAAGATCTATTTTGAATGTAGCCCTCGTATCCTTGAGAGATGTGACATCTCACTGGTTAGTAGAATGGGCCTACGTCCTACCCTAAAGTTTTCCTCCAAGCTTGGGTTTTAACTTCACATAAATAATAAAAACCCAACATGGTATGCATATAGAGAGAGGAAATAAAGCAGAAATAATAAAAACACATAAAATAAGTAAATAAAAGAAAACAAACTAAACAAAAACAAACAGGTCTAAAAACAAATCACAAAGATTCTTAACATTTAAGTCTAAAGACAAATAACTATACTTGATGTACAATTAGAAGTATAGAAGTGATATAACAACCACAAAGGTTCTTAACACTTAAGATTTCTAAGATATACAAAGATAAGAAATCTTAAGAACTTGTGTAATAAACAGTTATAAAACTTTAGCTCAAAGTTATGCTAGTTGTTTTATTGTAGTGTTGTAACCTTCCTTCAAATATTCAACTCCCTTTTAGAGAGGCATAAAAAGAGTCGTTGGAAGGTGAATTGCACAAGTTTTCTTTGTTGATAAGCATTTCAAAAGAGATGTTGGAAGATGAATCCTGTTAAGATTTTTATCCATCGAGTAATAGCATTGTCCACAACGTATTTCTCATACTAGGTATCTACAAAGAAGGTTAGGAAAAACTTAAGAGGTCACATCAACTTTCCTTGAGCCTTGCACTAAGAAACCTTAGTTGATTTTCTCCAAAATCTGGCGATGACAAGATAGGTCTGGTTTGAAGACACAATATGGATCAGAGACTGGGAAACTTTAGCTAAGGTCTTCAGAATCTAAGCTTTCATCAGTAGTTGAGATACCACGGCCAGATTTGATCCTTTAGAAGCCGAGATGCCACATACAAAGTCATCAAATTTTGATCCTTCAGAATCTGAGTCATTTAGAATATCTACATACTTGAACAAATGTTAATATAGCCAGTTGTTCTTTAAGTATTTTGTTATCATCAAAACCCAAGGGATATGAATAATTTTGTTCAAACAATCTCCCTTTTTTATGATGACAAACAAAGGTATTTAAGAATAATGTTTAGTCAGTTTAACTAACTTAACAACATCAAAGTCTTAGGTTTGTAAGCTCCCCATACGTCTAATAGTTCAAAGGTTGAGTTTTGTAAGCTCCCTCCATGTCATATCCAAGTTAATTAAACTTATCTTGATGGCATAAAAAATAATGTTCAGATAAAACCAATAAAAGAATTCACAATACTTCTGTCCCTTTTTATTATCAACACAAATTTATAAACAAATAGAAGAATATAGAGAGAAAGGATTCTGGAAAAAAATATGAGAAAATTTGAATTATGATAAAAAAACAAATAAAAACACCGATTGCACTTCCTAAAAAATTTTAAAAGAAACAGAAATTGCTAGATTTGGTGAAACATTTCTTCACTTCTCAAGACGGTCAGACACACGTCTTCTAGGAAGTTTAATCATCTCTGATCTTTAAAGATTATACTTTAGCTCTTAATTACTATGATTACTTCTGGTGGTTGCAATTCACTTCTCAAGACGGTCAGACACACGTCTTCTAGGAATTGCAACCACCAGAAGTAATCATAGTAATTAAGAGCTAAAGTATAATCTTTAAAGATCAGAGATGATTAAACTTCCACAAGCAACGTACGGGACACTCAAGTTCCTCTATAAAAGCATAAGTCCATAGGTTGAAATCCCACATCTTCATCTAACTTTCTTCATTATTAACAATATGATAACTCCTTATGAATAAACCAAAGTTCATGTCTCTTATGAAACCACTGAGGTGAAAGAACCCAACACTACCATGGAGCACCAACAATTGATAAGTGAAGAAGCTCAACCTTCTGGTTCAAACACTATCAGGGAGGCACTCAAGATGAGGAAGACTTCAGAGAAGAAGAATAAACTTAGGAAGAAGATGAAGATTCCAAAGAAATAGACTGGGAACCCGCTTTCATTGCTCGTGGATATAACGATAATTTAGATAAAATAAAATAGGATAATCATCTTGTAATCTTCTTCTGAATTTAATGAAATATTAATCATTTACTCTCTTTTGCAATGATATACTCTTTATTCCTTTTGAATTATCCAACTTCAGAGAAGTTATAGAAATAATTCCAACCAATTAAGCTCACAGTAAAAAGAATAAGGAAACTACCAAAAAAAGTTTAATTTTACCAGAAGATAGAAAAATTCCCAAAAAGTATAGCTCAGAGTTTAAAAACACAAGAGCAAATAAAACATACCAGATATAAATTAAAAAATAATAAAATAAAATCAGTAAAGGGAATAAAAGACAAGACACATTCTAAATCCTAAACTTAGGGTTTCTTCAAAAGCTCCAGAATAGCTTTTAGATCAGCACACATGATATCGTGTTTGGCATTCATAACCTTCATTCTATCATCCATTTTTATTTGCTCGATAGCCATTGCTTCTTGATTAGCAACAACAGAGGCCAACTTTTTCTCCACAAGGTCTTGTCTCTTTCTGGTAGAGCCAACTAACTCTAAAGAGACATTCTTCAGATCCTGAAGGGCTGATACCATGGAGGTTGTGAGAGAATCCCACTTAGCAGCATAAGTTATTAGGTCATAAGTAGTGGTTCTCTTATCAACCAGATTTTGCACTCTATCAAGAAAAATAATTTTGATTTCTTCCAGATTGGCTTGGATAAAGGGTGGAAGAGGTGGAATGTCATTTTATGTATGGCCAAAGGGTTGGTTTTGTTGTATAGTCAGACTTAGATAAGTTTATGGATGAAGTAGGTTAAAGGGAATTTCTTCCGTTTTAACTCTAGGTTCATATGTAGTTTAAACTTTAGATTGATCCTGAACAATTTGTTCAGTCTCAATCTGAGGTTCAAATGGAACTTGAACTTGGGATTGAGTATGAACATGACTAGGTTTTTTTTAGGTGTAGTTTTAGGTGATGGTTAAGGTGTTGGTTGAGGTGATGGTTGGGTTTCTGGTGGAGATACAAGTTCAGGTTGAATGTAGGTTACATATTCAGGTTTATCTTGAATAGATAAATTATTTTGTTCAAAAGAAGAATATGTTTAGTTAGTTGGTAGGTCTTGAGGGGTGAAGGTTTGAAGAGGCATGGCTTGGATGGGTCTGATGAAAAAAGGTGAAGGGTTCACAATTTTAAGGCCAAGAAGAGAATTGAACTCAACTTCATCAACTTCTGACTCAGAGCTAGCAGAACTTTTCCCACTAGAAACCTCTATGGTTGGTTCAAGCATGGTGTTCAAAGGTATTTGTTGTTTAGAAGCAGAAAAGTATGTTAGTTGTTTCTGAACATTAATGGATTCACCATCAATATGTTCATAATCATGTATACACATAGCTTTTTTTGAAACCTGAATAATGGGAGATGGTTCAGGATACTCCATTGCCGATTCTGATAGATGAATAGGTAATGAGTGTGTTTTAGAGAAGGGCTTGGTGAGGAAATGGGTGAGGGTGTTGGTGATTTTTGATTTAAGGTGGAATAATCAAAATGATCTTTTAAGATAGAGTTTATATTTATAACTGTCATATAAGTCTCCATAGCATCTGGAGTATCTTGATTCTCATCAATAATAGCTTTTGATACAACTTCTTTAGGTACACTAGAAACTTCAGCTTCACCGATCTTCTCAAGAGACTTTAACCCAGCTATTACTTCAGCAAGTTAAACCTCAGCAGTCTCTAGAACATATTTATCAATAGAAACTTCTTCTAACAGAGAATCAGAAGTTGTTGGATGCTTTTTTGCTTGTTTCATCAGAACAAAGACTAACAGTTGAGCTCCCCTGAAAACAGGTTATACAACACTCTTCTAGGAAGTAGCATCTGTAACCTTCTTCCTTCTGACCAAGGATACCTCAACATCATCTTCTTCCTCTTCCTCTTCAATTTCACATAACTTCGTTAACTTCATCTTCCTTATAGGTGCAACAGATAAGACAAAAGAAGGATATACCTTCTAAGGAGATCTCCACTTCTTGTCTTAGACAACATTAAGACAGTGGATACAATAACCTCTTCAACTTCTTTCTCAATCTCCTTCTATTGCACAGCTTTCTTCTTAGAAGGCTTTTGAACTTCCTTCTGAGTATCTGAAGCAACCTGCTTTGTCTTCTTAGAATATTTGTACACATCAGCAGGTTCATTTGGTAAGTCTTGATATCTCAGAACTACACCTTATTTTCTTACCATTTGAATGTAGATTTTGATTACATCAGGATTTTCCTGCTTGGTAATATCAGGATAGTTCTTAAGACAATTAGTATTTGTATATTTAACTCTAAAGAGTTCTTTAGATGCATTCACTTCACTTTTCTTGAGAAGCTTCATGTTGGATAGAACAAACGGAAAAATAATTTTCTCATGGATCTCCTCTAGATCCTCATTATCAGGAGTAGTTTTAAAGGCATCAATCAGACGACCCTGATAAAATAGTTTAGATAAAAGTCTAGCATATGACACATTCTTTTATTGTGCTTCATGTTTTCCTTAATAGCCTCTCAGAGATGATGGAAGATGTAGGTGGGAAGCTTTGTCTTATCTTCATTCACCAAGTAGAAGATGAAGTGATAGTGATCCCATGAGATTTAATCAGTGTTGCCTTCTCTAGGGACCAGACAACCAATATGAATTTGGAACAGAACCTTTAAATATTTCTTCATGTTCTTGACCTTTCCAAAGTCAAAAGAACATAAATCTCCATAACGCTCAAATAAACATTTTTAAATGTCTTCAACTTCAGGACTGTTCTCTTTTGTATTAAAAATGAACCTTCCTTGGTTTGCAACATTTAGAAGCTTGGCAATAGTCTTCTGAGTGATGGCTACATCAACACCTATCATAGCTGACCTAATCTCCACTTCTTCAAACTTTTCCAGACTCATTTCTTCTCTACTCTTCCCTTTCAAGGATTTTTCATTATGTACCAACAGATTTTGCTCCAGAGGCACAGAAAGTTCGTCATAAACTTTTGCCTTAACCCAGAAATCCCTTACCAGATGAGGGTAAGTTGGTCCACTCAGCATATTGAAAAATGAAGACAATTCTTGTACTCTAAACAAAATCCAAAGGTCATAACCATTCTGATTAAAGGAGTCGAAGTCAACAATTTTTTCCATTAACATCTTTAGATCCTCCTTATTGATGTCCAGTGTTTTGGGTTTGATTGTCAGACTCTTTCCAGGTTAGACTACCATGTGTGCATGTTGAGTAGAGGATGAAGATGCCATTACAGAATGAGCTTTATGGTTTCTAGGGCTTCCTTTTAGAAAAGGGTTGTTTTTTAGAGGAGGTTTGAGAGAACAAAAGTGTGGGAAGTGAGAGAGAGAAGTGTGTGCGTCTGATATAAGTATAGTGTTTTGATTGAAGAAATTTTTTTATCAACACATAATACAAAGACAAAAGAGGCAAGAAGCAAGGTAACTAAAACAAAAACATCAAGAACTAGGGCGTTTTTATCTAACATTTTAATCCATGTGTTAGGAGACCTTCCACATTTATGACACGTAAGAGGATAGATGTTAGAGGCAAAAAAAAAGTTGTGTCCACTTTTTCGCTTCCGCGAAAATAAGGTGCCGGCAAAACAGAAGAGTCGCCACCTTTCGTTATTTATCCCTCGGAACGGGAAAGGAAACGATCGGAAAAACCTGACGAAAAGGTATAAGACAAGGTCATCGCAACCGTTGTCTGGGTTCGGGAGTCGGTTACGCAAGGGGAAGGTATTAACACCCCTCACGTCCGTCGTACTCGACGGGATCCACGCTTGTTGTGTTTACTAGACGAGTTGGTTTATCTATCTACCTATCAAGGCTGGCTTAAACGGAAAAGAGAATGACTCGGCAAAGCGTCGCGCTTTATGCCTACGTATTCTCATCAGAGAATGAGAAATCAGAGTCAACGTAGTTCGACCTACGACGGGTTATGGGGAAGGTGGCTCGCCAATACGTCAGTATTGTGCCTACGTACTCTCAACAAGCATGAGAGATTAGAGCTTACGTAGTTCGGGATATTACGGATTACAGGAATTCAGATTCATCTGTTTTATCGAGTAGGGTTAAACAGCAGTTCCAGCAGTTAGGGACAAAGCCTGTTTACATTGGCGCTGAAGTTTAACGACACTCTTTTCTTCAGAAAAGCTTTCCTTTGAATTATGGGCCCACGGGGAAAAAAGGTTTGAAGTTTGTTTTCTGTCTTTTACGGAAGAAGTGTTTTTTATTGTGTTTGCAATTTCAGTCGCACTAAAGACTATGATCTGAGAGTAAATGCGTCGCATGTCACCCAAAGGGTGCCATACTAATCATCCAGACTGTTGGAAAGAAGCTCTCCAACAATCCTTTCTCAGATAGCTTAAGGCTCGTAACGTATGAAAGAAATCATTCATGATTACTGTATCTTAAGCTGTTTTGAGATGAGAAAAGAACAGGCTCAACTACGGGGAGACTATCAAGTCCTACTGTTGTCATGCCAAGGATTCATCCTATAGTTGAGGTTTGAAACAGGGAACTCCTAGAAGTTGTCATGCATAGGTTTCAACCTAAAGTTCTATCATCACTTCCTTATCAAAGGGAGTGAGAGTCCTAAGGGATCATATCAATGATAAATAGAAACAGATAAAGCATCAGCTTAAACAGTAAATAGATAAACGACTGTAAAATGCATGCAATGCAAGTGAGGGAGGAAATGTGTGTGGGACAGCACTCTCCACAAGCTCATATCAACCTCAAGCCAGAATGAATAACAGTAATCATACAGAGGAAATAATAACATGCTATCAAGCAAAATACAGTAAATTGCAATCATACAGAAGAAATAAGATGCTATCAAGCAAAATAAACCACATGGGCAAGGGAGCAGGGCTCTACCGAATACCCGCAAGCAAAGCCACGCAGTAACAATACAAGCAGAGGGAGCAACTCAACCTCTAGTGCAATCATGCCCCTAGATTAAAGTCAGTCTAGCCATGGACTTATTCTAATGCATCAAGCAAGTCAAACAAGGCACATCAATACAGAAAAACAGACAAGAAAGCAGATCAACAACCCTCTTCCCATTCCAAGCTTCAGCTCTTCTAATAGAAATCCAGTCTTCAGACTTCAATCACCCTTCAAGGCTATCAGCTTCACTGGCAAGTATCAACTTGCTTCTCCAGGTTTCAATCCATCAACATAAGTGTCAACTTAATCTTCTTCTTCAAGCTTCATCTCTTCAGTCAATTCCACCCTTAGGCTTTGCTTCTAACTACAAGTATCAACTTGATTCCTTCAGACTCTCAATGCATCAATGTAAGTATCAACTCATCCTTTATTCCTCAAGCCTCAGCTCTACACTCAATCTCAATTTGATCTTCTTCATAAGTATCAACTTGGTCTTCAAGCTTCAGCTCTCTTTGCTTTACCAGTATCAACTTGGTCTTCTCCTCTTACAAGCTTCAGCTTCTCAGAGTAGTCTTCAATCACCTGGAAGTGTCAATTCCATCCTTCAATCTTCTTCAAGCAAGGAACACTTCATTCTTCACTCAATCTCCATTGGATCTTCAAGTATCAACTTGTTCTTCTTGCTCTTCAAGCTCTTCAAGCTTCAGCTGCAATGGCAATGCTCAAGGAATCATCCTCTTCCACACTCCTCAATGAAGTCCTCATCTTCAAACTCAAGTCCAACATCTTTCAAGACACTCAAACCAGAAGATAATTGATTTAACAGGATGAGTGGAAATGATAAACAGCTTACTGACAACCAAAGGAAGCCTGTAAGGGTTCATCATTGAGAGAGACTGGTTCCCTCAAAGTTCTACTTCCCAGATAAAGCCACTCATCCTTTCAAAGGAGGGATGTGGATATTTGAGAAGGACTTTTAGTCATTGGGAGGAATGGAAGCACAAGATGCTTTTCATATTTGTGAAAGAAATCATTCTAACTATGAGGCTCTCCCTATGTCTCCTATCTCCTAATCCTTCATCAGACACCTTCAGGCACAAGCAAATCCAAAGCTCCAAGCAACTTCAAGCAACTTCAAGCATCCTCACCTTGTCTTTAACTTGTCTTCAATCTCAACCAAAGGCAAACCAAGCAAAAACCCTAATCTAAGGGGACTAAGGAAGTTAAACTAATTGAATTAGTAAGTTAGGATCACCTAAAAGCTAGTACTAAAGTTAGTCCTAACTGAAATACTAAAATCAATTGTAAAATCCTACAAAAATATCTATGGGAACCTAGGTCAATCATGACTCTACCACATTAATTCCAGAGATCAAATCATCAAATTAGACCTAGAACTAAATTCTACATTACAAGGTATCAAACCTAAATCCTAAAAGGGAGCACCTAAATATCAATCAAGAAAGCACACCTATTTTCATCACAAAAATGTGAGAAAAATTCTATGGGATCATAAATGTCTAACCTAATCACACTCAAAAAATTAGGATCAAAATCATCACCATGAGATCATACAAAATTCCACAAAAATATGCATCAAACATAACCATTTTAATATCAATTAAAATGTAAAATTCCCATTAAATCAGAAAATACATGAAATGAAAATATTTTTTCTCTAAAAAATACTAGACTCAATCATGAGTAAAATGCAAAAAGAATGGGATTAATTGGATTAATTTTCAATTTATTATGAATTTTTCAAGAACCATGAGTAAAATGAAAATTAAAAGAAAATCAAATTAAAATAATAACACGCGCGGTGCAAATAGAAATCAGAATCAGTTTAAACAATGGGTTGGGCCATCAGGGGGTGTGGATAGCACTTAACTCACTAAGCACAAAACCAGCTGCTAAATGAAACGCAACGTTTCATTTATTCTGATCCTTCACAAAATGAGATTAAAACGTGGCCATTGGATCACGCTCCCAGTCCAAGTCAAACCCTCATCCAATGGTGCAAACATCATCTTCAACCTTTTGAACATCTGAGCTTCGCGCCCAGCTCTGGTCACCATCCCCAACCCTAGTTATCTCTACAGGCCTATATTGCAAATGGTCAAAACATGAATCTTGTCCCAAATCTTGCCACGAATTCAACCATACCCTTAGTTTCCTCTGAAACCTCAAGATTCACCATATCTAAATCTCAACCGAAAATGGTAATTCCCCTATTTTGTCTCTAATTATCAAACTAACTATCTAAAATCCATCCTACACCATTCTACAATAAATCTAACACCTTAATTCAGCTTAATTCTACCTAAATCATGCTAGGGGAAGAAAGTTACCAACCTGAAAATCTTGGATGAACAGATGCACGAAACCTCCAATTCCAGCTCTACAATCTTGCAGACACGATCAATGAACCCTCCCCTTGCTTCTGTATGCAAAAGAACCAGTTGAACATGCTTGAATCTTGAAACCCGATGGTGAGTTGCAGGTGGAGAAGTTCACTTGCTCATACACTATTCAGCCACGAATTCTTCTTGAAAATGATCTGGAATCACTCCTGACATCCATGGAAGAAGTATCAATCAAGAAAATGGATGGAGAATGAAGAATTTGGTGAAACCGATTGCACTTGCAAGCTATGAAATTTCAATCTCAACCTATGCTCTCTCCCTCAATGATCACCAACCTCTGAAATGGATCAACTCTATTCCTTATATAGATGGTGTTTGGATGATCTAGAACCCTCTAGATCCTTCCAATGAGAGTTTCCACTTCTCATGTCATGAGATTCTCAAACACATCTCATGATATGCACCATTCTGTTTTGCAGCTTGAAAACCATCCTATTCTCTTTCAATTTCTCCCCTAGTGACATTTTGGAAGAGTTTAGCTTGCAAAAGCCCTTGGTTATGCCTTGATTCTATGTTATGCACATGTTACTCAATATGCAAGTAACCACTTTTCAAAGCAAGTCCACAAATTGAATCTCAACTCAAAAATGTGGCTAAACCAATGTTATTAAAATGTTTTCTAGAGTCAAAATGATATATTACATGCCGTGGTTTGGATGTGTAGGTTGAAAATATCAATTTCCAACTTTGGTTTATTTAACTTATGCCCTTATTTTAGGTCATTTTTGCAACTTTGAGCTACAAGCCTTTCCAACATCTCATGACCTCCTTACTAGCCTTAAAACATCATTTTGAACAAGTTTTATGTTGAAGATTTTTCCATTTGAAGCTTGGAAATAGGAGTTATGGCCTTATGCTTGAAATGACCTGTAATCTCCAAATGACCAAAATACCCTTGACTTGTCAAAGCCATAACTTGAGTTCTACAAATCCTATCAAGGACTTCTAGTACTATCTAGAAAGCTAAGAAGATAAGTAACAACATTCATGTTGACCAAAAGTCCATAGGAATCATCCTTCTTGGGCAAAAGTTTGATGCAAGTTGGGTAACTTTCAAGGCCCCAGATTCACATACCTCAGATGACCTGTAACTTGTCAAAGCCATAACTTAAGTTCTACAAATCCTATCAAGGACTTATAGTACTCAAATTAAATCTAAGATCAAGCTCTACAACATTCATGTTGGGGGCAAGATGAGATGACAATCACATCTTGGACTAAACTGCCTTGAAGATAGGGGTCAAACTAGGGGATTTTACACTGTCAAGCCTTAGAAACCCTAGCTTGAAACTTCTCAAACTCTTCAATCATGAGGAGTTAACCTTGGAATCATCCTTATAACATCTCAATGTGTCAATCCATGATCACATGGCCTTTGAATTAGGTCTCAACCTTGTTCTAATCATCAGTTGACCTAGGGTTGACCCAGTCAAACCCTAATTACACCACTCATGGCTGAGGCTTCTTAATCTTGCACAATGACCTGCCTAGGCTTCATGATGGCTTTCAAGACATCTCATAAGCTCTCTCAAGGCTTCAAGTCCACATTCTTGGCTTCAGAATCATCTGAGGAGCTCCCACAACTCTCAAGTTAGGAGGCACACAACCTTGGTTCCAACCACTCACTCTGAGGATCCTTTTGACTTCTCTGACAAAGATATCTACCCTTGAACACTTGAATAACCTTCTTGGCTAGCTTCATGGTCTTGTATAGCTCTTGATTGGTAATCATACCTCTTGATCTCCTGCATACATGTCAATGAAATGCAAATGATAATGCTAATATGAATGAAATGAAACACAAGCTAGGTAAAGAAATGTTGGTCAAATTTTAGGGTGCAACACACTTGTGTGCAAAACATAGGTAGTTAACCTTATTCTGAGTTTCAGTGGTTGAGATGCTTCAGAAGCTATTATTCATCAAAAGCTGGTTCAGAGCTTTTGAGTATAGTAGCTTATGGACAACATCAGACTCTGCTTCTCTAATCAGATGAAATCATAGATTTTAAAAGATAAGATGCTTAACTTTGATATAGAATAAGATTATTTTCCAATCTTATAGAAATAGAATTATCACAGTGAAGTGTAATTCTTCTTTCATAAATATGAAGCTCTTCTGATAGAAATTTAGGATTAGAAACTGTTGCATAAAAACATATAGATAGTCATACCTTTCTTTCTGCAGCTTCTGATCTACAATTGATATTTTTCTAGAGGAACTATATTGTTCCAACAATGCTCTTCTAAGAACCATCAAGAGTCTTCTCAGAGTCCAAATCAATTGGATAAACTTCATAGATTTATTAAGAATTTGAAGCTTCGTCTCTTTAAAGGACAATCTTTCCATTACCAATAATCTTGTCTTACTGGTTTATTCTAGATTCTAAATTTCCTTCCTCCTTCAGAGTTAGGATTTAGAATATAGGCCTTTTCTTGTTGTAAGTTGTAAGCAACCACTGTCCTAGAACTGAGATTGTTGCTTTGTTTTTCAGCATATCTGTAACAAAAATAATCTCATTCTTTGGTACCCATACTTTTATGGGTCTCTTAGTGTTAGTTCTTATAGGCCTTATATTTGTAATAAGGCTTTGGATCATTCAATATTTAAGATTTTGAAGTCTATTGTCTTGAATGATTCATAGTCTTAGGTTCTAGACCTTTCAGAACTCTGTAACCTGATGTCTTAGGTTCTAGCTTCTTCAGAACCGTTTACTTTACAATTTCAGGTTCTGGTTCTTTTAAAGCCTTTGAATTTATAGTTATAGGTTTTTTTTTGTTTGAACCTTTTGCTTTACTGGTAGGCACAAAATGAGAGTTTATCCCTTTTTTATTAGAGTTTGAAGAAGAAGGATTTGATGGCTTCATCCAGATTTCACTCTTTGGATTATAAGGTTTTTGATGATAACCAAGACCTTCTTCTACTTTACTTCTACTTACACAATAGATCATGGATGCAAGTTTGGTTCTATTAAATCCATATGTGACAAACTCTTGAAGAGCTAATTCATAATTATCAAGAGGTTTGTCAAACATATCTTTTATTAAGGCAGTCTGCTCTCTTTCAATTTTTTCAACTTTGTCTTTAGAGAAGTTTAGTTCATCTTTTATAAGACCATATTTCCTTTTTATAATCTTCATACGTATATCATTTTGTTGTCACCTTTCTATAAGATCTTGACATAAAATAATAAAATCAGATTTAGAGAGTTTAGAAAATACCTCTTCTATACCCTCTGAATTTGAATCTAAACCAGCTTCTAATTATCAATTTGAGAATGTTGAAGCAACCAAGGCTAGGTTCGCTTTTTCAGGTTCTTCTTTGTCATCAAGTTCATGTCATGTGCCGTGAGACTTTTCTTGAATTTACTTCTGAAGTTTTTCTTCTAGAAATTTTCTTCTTTCTAAAGATCGGGACAATCAGCAATGAATTATCAGGCTTGTGACAATTGAAGCAGCCTTTCTGATCATCCTTGTTATCTCTAGAGCTTGTTCCTTTGAAACCAGATTTTTTACTGGAGAATTTTATGTTTTTGTTGGCAAGATATTGAAATATTTTTATAATGAATTTCGTTTCATCATTGTCAGAATCTTCATGAGTGGCTTCTTTCTGCTCCTAAGCCTGAGAAGATTTCTCAGACCTCCCAATAGATTTCAAAGCCATAGACTTTGATTTCTTGATTGGTTCTTCATCTCCATTGAGTTATAACTCGTGACTTTGGAGATTACTTATCATAATTTCAAGACTGATATTGTTCAGGTATTTTGCTTCTTGAATAGCAGTCACCTTTGGTCTGTATTTGGCAAGAAGACTCCTAAGAATCTTCTTGACATGATCAGAGATGGTGTAGCTTTTGTTTAGAACCTGGTTCCAAAAACAAGTATTTGAAACCATGAAAACATGGTTTAAATACTCTCATCATTTTCCATTCTAAAAATTTCATAATGTTGAACCAACAAATTAGTCTTAGCTTATTTGACTTGTTGATTACCTTCATAAGTGGAACATAAAGATTCAAAGATGGTTTTAACAGTTGATTTGTAATGATCTTTATGTACTCTGAGTGAGGTACAAATTCCACCAAAATACCCCTCACTCTATCATGCTTTCTATAAACCTTTTTCTGAGCAGGTGTGTGATTCTTTCTATTATTCACCGTACCTACTCCATCAACTTCAAGTTGATTTCATATTCGAGAATATCCCATAACTCATCATTAAGTCCTATGATATGGGTGTACATTTTACTTTTCCACCAATCAAACTCAATAGAGTTACCACAGAATGTTGGTGATCTAGCGATATAACTATTTTTATCAGATGTACTTTGATCATGGATATTATTACCATGAGGAGTACCACCACCATGACTAGTTATTTCAGAATCAGACATGATGGAAGATGTATTTTTCTCGGTACTTTTTAGTACCACTGTTAAGTGTTTAACGCAGACCATGCTCTAATGCCAACTGAAGGTGAGAAAAATACACAAGAAGGGGGTTGAATTGTGTATGATAATTGTTTTTCTACTTCTGAAGAACCAACTTTAGAATCTGAATAAGTTAAGAATCTGATCAGAATTATTATCAGTGGAATAAATAAGAATAAGAAGCAAAAGATAAAGCAACATACAAAGTTATACTGGTTCCTCTCATAAACTGAGAGTAGTCTAGTCCCCTTGTCCAACAAAAGATTTTCACTATATTCAAACTGATTACACTTTGGTCAAGAAAAATAGCAAGAGACTTCAACTGCTCAACTAGACTAGAAATAGACTTCTGATAAGCAAACTAGCAAGAGAGTTCTGCTCAAGCATATAGGAAAGAGACTTCCACTGCTCGAGCAAACCAGCAAGAGACTTCCACTGCTCAATCAAACCAGCAAGAGACTTTCATTTCTCAAGCAAACTAGTAAGGTACTTCCTCTTCTTTAAACAAATAATTTAGTAGAATGTTTAACAACTATACTTGATGTACAATTAGAAGTATATAAGTGATATAACAACCATAAAGGTTATTAAAACTTAAGATTTATAAGATATACAAAGATAAAAAATCATATGAACTTGTGCAACAAAAAGTTATAAAAACTTTAGCTTAAAGCTATGCTCGTTAAACTGTGCTTTTTTTTGTAATGTTGTTACCTTCCTTTAAATCTTCAACTCACTTTTAGAGAGGCGGGAAAAGAATGATTGGAAGGTGACTTTCACAAGTGTTAATTGTTGATAAGCATTTCTAGAGAGACGTTGGAAGATGAATCCTATTAATATTTTTATCTATTGAGTAATAGCATTGTCCACACTGTCTTTCTCATACTAGGTATCTACAAAGAATGTTGGGGAAGACTTAAACGGTCACGTCGGCTTTCCTTGAGCCTTGCACTAAGAAACCCTAGTTGACTTTCTCCAAAATCTGGCTATGACAAGATGAGTCTGCTTTAAAGACAGAGTATGGATCAGAGGCTGGTCACCTTTAGCTGAGGTTTTCCTAATCTAAGATTTCATCAGTAGTTGAGATACCCCGATCATATTCTGATCCTTTAGAAGCTAAGATACCACATCCATAATCATCAAATTCTTATCCTTCAAAATATTAGTAATTTAACTTCTCTACATATGCTTTCGTCAAAGTCAATTCTGAGTTGAATTTTAAGCTTATAATCTTGCATACTTGAACAAATGTTAGTATACCCAATTGTTCTTTAAGTACTTTGTTATCATCAAAACCCAAGGGATATGAACAATTTTGTTCCTACAAATACTACAAATAATAGATCCTTTGACATATCTTAGAATCCTTTTGATTGTTGCTAAGTGAGATACCTTCGATCTCTCCATGAATCTACTCACAATACCAACACTAAACGCTAAATCCGGTCGTGTGTTACACAAGTAAAGCAAGGGTCCAATCAGCATCCTACATTGAATTGGATTAACGTCTAGCTCATTCTTATTCTTCGAAAACTGTAGCCTCGGTTCAACTGGAGTAATGTCTGCATTACAATGCTCCATTTCAAAATTCTTCAAAATCTCAAGTGCATAACTTCTTTGGTGCATGAGCAGTCCCTGTTTGGACTTGTGGAACTCAATTCCAAGGAAGTATGTCATGAGGCCAAGGTCGGTCATCTCAAAATCTTTCATAATCTCACTATTGAACTTAGAAATGCACACTTCGTCACTACTCATAATCAAAAAATAATCTACGTATAGACAAAGGATTACTCATTTACTTGTATCCTTTTTCACATACCTATCATGTTCGAATACACACTTCTTGAAGCCAATATTCTTTAAGAAACCATTTATCCTCTTGTTCCTAGCTCTTCGAGCTTGTTTCAAACCATACAATGCTTCCTTCAACTTGTAGAACTTTGACTCTTAGTTTTTCACAACAAAACCAGGGGGTTGTTCTACAAAAACTTCTTCTTCAAATGGGCCGTACAAAAATGCAGATTTAACATCCATTTAATAGATGGACTAATTGTTGATATTCGCAATACCAACTACTAGCCTAATGGTTTCAATTCTAGGAATCGGTAAGAATACATCTTTAAAGTCTATGCCTTCTCTTTGCAAGAATCCTTTTGCAACTAATCAAGCCTTATGCTTGATCATCTCACCCTAGGGATTTTCCTTCATTTTTGACATCTATCTTACACCAATTGACTTCTTCCCATCTGGTAGATTAACTAACTCCTAATTTATGTTCTTCTTAATGGATTCCAACTCCTCCTTTATAGCACAAATTCATTTTGGATCACTCAAGGCCTCTTCCATTTTAACAGGTTTGGATTCGGCCATAAGTGCAAAATGGACGAAATCACCATCATCATTGACTTTGTTGTCTCAGAATGGATCAAAATCTTGGAGTCTTGGAGGAAAACCTCTTTTCCTTGTTTATATTTTTACATTCTCTTCAATTCGAGCTTCAATAGGCATTGTTTCTGCATTTCCAGCTCTGCAGAAACTAATTTTTCACTACTGTAACTGGTTACAGCTTTCAGGTAATCGTTTACAGGTTGCTGCAACTTCTTTATTTTTTCAAAGATGACGTCTCAATTGATCATAATCCTTCTGTTTGTTTCATCATATAACTTGTAACCACCCATAGAGCAATACCTTAAAGTATCATCAATTCCCCTTTATTGTCCAGCTTCTTTCTAAGCTGCCCGGGAACTTGTGGATACGCTACGGAGCCCAACACTCTCAAGTGATTCAAATTCGGTTTAAAACCAAACCATGATTCTTCCAGTGTTATCTTCTCAAGTTTCTTAGTTGGGCATTTATTCACAAATAAGCAGTTGTGGATGCCACTTCTCCTCATAACTCTTTCGACAAGTTCTTCCCTTTCGCATTGCACTTTCTTGCATAATTACCGAATTTTTGACAAACAAGGCATCACATCATGCTCTTTATTATCCTTCTCCTTTCACCTCTAAAGTTTCCTTGACCACCATTTTGTTGTATTTGCTCTCATCCTTTTGACAAGTCGAATTCTTAGAACTTTGGGATCCTCTTCCACCAAAATTCTGAAAATTCCCCTTGCTCTTCATGGGACATTTTCCTTCCGCTATCTTATCCTTCTTGTTGAAACGAGATTGCAAAGTGATCTCCTTTTTTACCTTATCATAATTTCTCTCATTCATTCTTTTCTCATGAGCCTTAAGAGAGCTTTATAACTTCTCCCTGCTATCGTTGCAAGATTCTTCGATTCCTATCGCTACGACCACATTTTCAAATTTTAGCGTTAAAGAACGCAAGATTTTTGTGACAACATACTGCTTTCGTGACCGTTTCTCCACATGCTTTTACTTGGTTCACCAACTGATTAATTCTCACTGTGAAATTGTTAATGGTCTCCTTCTCCTCCGTTTGAATCAACTCAAGTTGAGTCTTGTGAGTTTGTAACTCACCATGTTCACTTTGTCAGCCCTTGTGTATGCCTTCTCCAAGATTTCCCATGCTTGCTTCGATGATTTGCAATCACTAAATTTTTAAAAGTTGTCCATATCCATATATTGATGAATAAAAAACAACGCCTTGAAATCATTCTTCTTTTCTTCCTTACGCGTTTCTCGTTGTGCATCTATTATACCTTTGACAAGAGGATTCATGTTATTCTTGATCGCTTCAAGAACATCTTGGTAGCCAAATAACACTTTCATTTGTTTGCACAATTAGTCGTAATTCTTTGCATCAAGGATGGGTAGGTTTTAGGGATGGCAATGGGGCGGGTCGGGGCGGGTTTTACTATACCCGCACCCGCCTCCATGTAACACACCCGCCCCCGCCCCCAAACCCAATCGGGGGTAAAAACTTACCGCTCAGACCCGCCCCTAGTAAAGAACGGGTGCACCCGCACCCGCCCCGCCCCCACCCGAAAAAAAAATTAATTTCTTTTTAATTGCAATAAAAATTAATAATTTAATTAAAAAATTGATTATTTTAATAAATTAATTATTTATGTAATTAAAATTTTAATTAATAAATAAATATTAATTTGATTAATTTAATTATTTTAATTGTAATAAAGGTATTAATAATTTAATTAAAAATATAATTAATAAATGAATATTAAAATAAGTAAAATAAGAGAATTAAACTAAAATGCATTATTCGGGGGCGGGGCGGGGCCGGGTGCGGGCGAGTCTTAGTGTCTCCCTGCACCCGTACTCGCACCCGTAATTAAAAGTTGGGTTTTCCCCGCACCTGCACCCGTACCCACTCAAACTGGGTTTTCCCCGCTAATTTCGGGGCGGGCCCCGACGGGTCCGGGTTTTTTTGCCATGCCTAGTAGGTTTGCAAGGATTCTTTCATTGGAGACAGAATTCATGTTACACACTAGGTATTTAGAGGATCAAACCAGATAATTGATGTCAAATGTTAAACACCTGGTTGGTGAAAATTGAGCAATTGATTATGGAGAGGGAGAGAATGAGAAAGAGAATTAGTGAGAGTATAATTGGGGGTAAGAATTTGCATATATATATATATATATATATATATATATATATATATATATATATATATATATATATATATATATATATATATATATATATATATATATATATATATATATATATATATATATATATATATATATATATATATATATATATATATATATATATATATATATATATATATATATATATATATATATATATATATATATATATATATATATATATATATATATATATATATAATACAATGAATTAGGATACAAGTAACAAAGCCTAAAGGCTGAAATTAATTTCCTACGTAAAACTTGTAATCGATTACAGGTGTTTGCAAACATAAAAAGAAATATATAACAGTGATAGTCGATTACTGCGAATGTGTAACCGATTAGACCAATAATAAGAGTAAAAAATATTACACCTTGTAATATATCACGTACCTGCAATACGCGATTATAACACTTAAATTAGTGGATTTTCACAACAGAATTAGTTAGGAGATAGATATAAAAGGTATTTGTGTAATGATAAGTTATCATGGTTTTCTGATCCTTCATATGCCTTTGTAATGTAATTGGTTTGGTATTGGTTCATTTTTGGTATTTTTAATCTTTGTAATTATAAAGATTAATTTATAAAAAATGTAAAAATGTAAGCAGGGTCGGCCCTGTGCAAGAGCAGCAAGCTCTACAGCACAAGGCCCTAAATATTGGAGAGCCCCAAATTTTTGGAAGGTGCAATTTTTGTGTCTTTAATATTAATAAACATAAAAAATAGGGTAAATATACCACACTTCCTATAATATAGGAGAATTTTGGTTTACCCCCTATAATTTATTTTTTTTTAGATTCTCTTTGTAATATATATTTTGTTGTTTTAGTGCAATTTGAACACTAAATATCCGGGCTAAACAAAAAAATATATATATTACAGGGGTAACTTTGACGCTTATGGGGCAAAAGAAATAAAATTTTAACATTTCAAGGAGGATCTTATTTTTTTTACAAGGAATAAACTGAAACTCGTCTATATTGCAGGGTGTGTTGTATATTTAACCCTAAAAAATATTATAATAAAAATTCAATAAAACAAAAAAATATTATATAAAAATTCAATACATAAAAAAATGAGATGGATCAAAAGTCAAACTAATTATAATTTAATTTATTTTTAATTAATATATAATTATACTTTTATATGTTATTTTTAATTATTTTAATTTTATTTAAAAAATAAACACATTTTTTAAATTAGAACGGGACTTCCTGATTGATTAAGTCGGCCCTGAATGTAAGTATATTTATCTCCCATTTATAATTATAATTCATGTAAAACCGTGTGCAATCTTTGATGAATATTTGAATTGATTTATTACTATGTGCGGTTTTTTAAAAGATAATTAGATATTTTAGTTTTAATTATAAAATTAATATTATTTATTAAAATGTTTTTATTGATTATTGTTAATAAATAATTAAATAGAATGAAAGATAATAAATAAATATATAATAATAATAAAATATAATAAATGTTGTACGAGTAATGTTAACTTGTGTTTATGAGATACAAGAAAAAAATTATTTATGGAAAACATTTATTAAAAAAATAATAAAAAATTAGTGATATATTTCTATTACTCTCATTGTACAATTCCAATATAACATTTTTTTTAATTTATCTCTTAACTTGTACATAAAAGAAAAAGAATAAGTAATTAACTATTACTAGTCCTACTTTAATTCTGGAAGATAGAAAAACTATTCAGTCGAATCTCATTTATTGTTACTTACATTCAACAGTGATATTGAATAATTAGTCCTCTAAATGATTCAATGACAACTATTTTACACTCAAGTATGTCATCATTTCTAAAAAATTTGTTTGTTTCTCTACACTCACGTACGCATCTTGTTAGTGTTAGAAATAATTTATATTTTATAAAACTTAGTGACTAAGCTTTGTTAGAGAGTGATTTAGTACTTTAATATGTTGGCTATGTGGCCCTAGTTTTTTTATGCATAAATAGACTAGTGGTAGATTTCATTTAATGTAATTCTTTCTTACAACTTTGTAGCCGTCATTTGCAGAATATAAATATATTCTTTCATTCTATTCATCTCTTTTAATCTTGTGCACCAATAATTGGTATCTAGAGCTTTGGCTTGGATCCACGGGGAAACACGAGTGAAACGCTGAGGTTTATATGGATAATTTCATTTCTTTAATACGTGTTGAATCTTGAACGGAATCGTAACAGAATCATATTTTTTGATTCTACGGGATTGGATTGGGAAACACTGTGTTTGGTGAGATATGAGTGATTGCACAAGGTTGCAGATGAACGAAAACGGTGGTCTGAGCACCAAGCTTCTAGTGTTTGATGGAAAAAACTAGACTCGTTGGATGATTCAGATGTGTGTACTGTTTGGTGCTCAATATGTGCTTGACCTTATCACTGAAGGTTACGTTCCAGTAGCAGCAAATACAACGGAGGAACAAAAGAACACACAGAAAGATACGAGGAAGAAAGATCAGAAAGCATTATTCTACATCCATTAGTGTGTGGACGCAAATGTGTTTGAGAAAATCGCTTATTCAACGAGGGCAAAGGCTGCATGGGATACACTGGTCAGGTGTTATGGTGGTGACACATCAGCGAAGAAAGTGAAGCTTCGGTCCCTACAAAAGCAGTATGAGAATCTCAACATGAAGAACAATGAGAAAGTATCTGAGTACATCTGCAGAGTGATTCTGATCACTAATGAGATGAAAGCTTGTGGAGAAGCCCTTTCTAAACAAGTAATCATTTAGAAGGTATTAAGATCCATTACCCCTCAGTTTGATTACATTGTAGTAGCAATAGAATATTCTAAAGATTTGAGCACCATGAGAATTGAAGAGTTGAAAATTAGTCTAGAGGCACAAAAGTTGTGTCTAATTGAGAGAACTTCTGAAAGGGAAGTAGAGCAGCAGGATTTGAAAACAGTTTCTGGTAAGAAGCATCAGAAACAGTCTTAGTCAGAAGTTAGGAGAAGATCTGATGGTGTTCAGAAGTTAGAAACCTCAACTTCTGATAGGCAGAAGAATGCTCAGAAGGGAAAAGAGAGGTATGACAAGAAGAAGATCACGTGCTACTGTTGTAAGAAGTTTGGCCATTTTGCTGCTGATTGTTGGTCAAACAAGGAAAGAAATTCAGAAGAAGCAAATATAGCCAGAAGTTATGATGATAAATCTATGCTACTGATGGCTTTTGAACCTGATGATACGGATTTGACATATTGGTGGTATATGGATACTGGCTGCTCAAATCATCTTACTAAAAATAAGAAATGGTTGGTTGACTTTGACTCTGGTAAGAGGACAAATATCAGATGTGTTGATGATAAATACCTCAAATCTGAAGGTATGGGAAATGTCAGAGTCATTCTGAACAATAGGAAAATAGGATTGATTTAGAAAGTGTGGTATGTACCTGGCATAAAAGCAATCTAATAAGTGTGGGAAAACTAATTGAGAAAGGTTTTTCAGTTACCATGAAGGACAATCTTCTGAAGATGTATGACTATAATTAGAAGTTGATTATGGAGTTAGAATAGGGAAGGAATAGAACATTCAATGTGAATATAAGAACTGCAGACTCTGAATGTCTTAGTGCAACAAGTGTTGTGAGGGAAAGTGAGTTGTGGCACAGAAGATTTGGTCATCTGAATTTCAGAAGCTTATGTTATCTGAATTCGAAGAAGCTGGTACATGAAATTCCTACAATTAAGAAGCCTGAGAAGTCATGCAAAGTGTGCATGGAAGGAAAGCAACCAAGATTGCCATTTGCGTCAGAAGTAGCTTCAAGAGCAAAGCATGCCCTAGGAGTAGTGCATTTTGATGTGTGTTGTCCATTTCCAATAGCAACAATTGGAGGGAATAAATACTTTATGTCATTTGTTGATGAACTCACAAGAATGACATGGGTATCCCTTATAAATTTCAAACACGAGGTGTTTGTTGAATTTAAGAAGTTTAGAATGAAGGCTGAGAATCAGAGTGGTCAGACTCTGAAGATTCTCAGAACCGATGGTGAAGGTGAGTATAACTCCACTGAGTTCAAAAAGTTCTGTGAGGAGAATGGAATTGAGCATGCGGTTACTGCTCCTTATACTCCTCAACACAATGGTCTTGATGAGAGAAGAAATCATACTTTACTTGATATGGCGAGAAGCATGATGAAGGAGAAGAAGCTTCCTCATCCCTTATGGGGAGAAGTTGTTGTCACCGTAACATATGTGCTCAATAGATGTCCAACGAAGAAGCTGAAGGAAATAGTTCCTATCATAAGTGGAATGGAGATAAGCAAAGTGTCAGTCATCTTAAGGTATTTGGTTCTGTATGCTACAAACATATTTCAGAAGCCAGAAGACAAAAGCTAGGTGATAGGAGCAAAGCAATGTTACTAGTGGGATATCACAATACAGGTGCATACAAGCTCTATTGTCCAGAAAGTAATAAAGTTGAATTCAGCTGAGACATCATTGTAAAGGAATCAGAAACTTGGGATTGGAATAAGTCTCAATCGAACTGTGATGTGAGAACTTCTGAAGAAAGTTTAAAATTAGAAGTTTTTGAAGATGAGTCAGAAATTAGAGAAGATTTTGAAGCTGGAGTATAGTCTGATGGTGATTCTGACTTTGAAGGAGACTCAGAAGGTGAAGATGATTCTGATCCAGACTCTGGTGGTAATTTAGATTCTTGTGATGATTTAGATTCTGGGAATATTCCAGACTCTGAAGGTGGTCAAGGTTCTTGAGGGGGTTAAACTTCTGAAGCAAGAGCTTCTGAAGGAAAAGCTTTTGAAGATAGAACATCTGGAGTTCAAGCATTCGAAGGGGATTCTGAACGACGTCAGAGGCCACAGAGAATCAGAAAGATTTCGAGAAGATTTGCAGAGTTTGAAATGCTACAAGACACTAAAATAGATTCTAAAGGAGAAGTTATTCAGTGTTCCATGTTAGTAGACTCTGAACCCGTAAGCACAGAAGAGGCTCTTGAGCAGAAAGTCTGGTTGAAGGCCATGAAAGAAGAACTTGATTCCATAGAGAGGAACAAGACATGGAAGCTGACGGAACTTCCAAAGGAAAAGAGAGCCATCAGCATCAGATGGGTTTTCAAGCAGAAGCTAAAGCCAGATGGATCAATTGGAAAACACAAAGCGAGGTTAGTAGCCGGAGGATTTCTGCAGAAACTTGGGTTGGATTATTTTGAAGTGTTTGCACCTGTAGCGAGACATGAAACAATCAGACTGGTGATTGCAATAGTTGCTAACAAAAATTGGCCTCTGATGCATTTAGGTGTGAAATATGCATTTCTGAATGGTCCATCACAAGAAGAGGTATACGTGTCACAACCTCCTGGATTTGTTAAAAAGAATCAGGAAGAGATGGTGTACAAATTACAAAAAGCTTTGTATGGATTGAAGCAAGCGCCCAGAGCCTAGAATCTAAAGATTGATTCATTTTTCAAGGAGCAGGGATTTCAGAAATGTGAGATGAAATATGGTGTTTATGTCTAGCATACTTCTGAAGGAAATATGATTTTGGTGTGTTTGTATATTGATGACATACTGCTGACAGGGAGTTCTGAACAAGAGATAGCTAAGTTCAAGAAGGTGCTGATAAATGAGTTTGAAATGACTGATCTCGGGAAATGACATATTTTCTAGGGGTGTAGTTTATATACTCTGAGGAGGGTATTATTTTGCATTAGCTGAAGTATGAACTTGAGCTTATGAAGAGATTTAAGCTGCAGAATTGTAAACATGCTATCACGCCTGCAGATACAAATCAGAAACTGGATTCTAATTCTGATGGTGAGGATGTGGATGCTACAACCTTCAAACAGTTGGTTGGTTCTCTGAGGTATCTGTGTAATACCAGACCTGATATCTGCTATGCAGTTGGAATGGTTAGTAGGTTCATGAGTAAACCTAAGTGGTCTCATTACCAAGCTATTGTCAGAATTCTGAGGTATATCAAGGGAACTTTGAAGTATGGAGTTATTCTCTTTTGGAAGAAAGATTGAATCAGAACTTCTGAGTTATTCAGATTCTGATTGGTATGGAGACAAAGTTGACAAAAAAAAGTACTTCTGGGTACTTGTTTAAGTTTCTGGGAGGTCTTATTTCTTGCTGTTCCAAGAAATAACTTGTTGTTGTGCTGTCAAGTTGTGAAGCTGAATATATCGCAGGCGTTGTGGCTGCATGTCAAGCTGTGTGGATTCTGAACTTACTGTAGGATCTGAAGATCAAAGTTAACAAGCCTTTGAAGCTAATGATTGATAACAAGTATGCAATCAATCTTTTCAGAAACCCAATGTTGCATGGGAGAAGCAAGTATATTGAGACTAAGTATCACTTTCTGAGAAATCAGGTTCAGAATAGAGTGCTAGAAGTTGTGTGTAACACCCATTTTAATTATTTAGTCATCTTATTATTATTTTAAATATTATAGATTGGTGTACCCTTTGGTGGGGGTGTATTTGGTGATGTTTGGTGGGTGTCCCTAATGTGAGAGGATTATTGGTGGTGTTTTGGTAATATAATAATATAGTGTATAATATTAATATTGGTGGGAATATTATTATTATTATTATATTTATTATAGTTACTATTGTTATTAATATTATTATTATTTTGGTGAGATAATAATATTATTACTATTATTATTATTTTATTAAGTTATGATTATTTTATTAAATTATTATTATTATTGGGATTAGAGAATTAAAATAGAGAGTGAGGGGTTAGTAGTTTCACGATACATTGTGAGAAGTTAGAGAAAGTGGAAAAAGAGCGATAGAAAGGAGAGAAGTGAAAAGAACGGAAAAGGGAGCGAAGAACGAAGGAACGGAGGAAAATCTGAATTGGCCAAACCTTGGAGGATTCTTTCATCGATCAACCGATTAACAAGGTAAGGGGGGAGAAACTTGATTGGGAAATGGTTTATACATGTATAGGGTAGTTGGGGATTCCTTAACCCCGTAGAAAGATCATCTATATATGATATTGTGAGTTGATATGTTATGATTGATGATCATTGTTGTTAATTGTATAGTAATCGTTAATGAATTGTTGTTTTTGGTTGATTTGGCATATAGGGCATATAGGGTGTTTTACGGTTTTTAAGGAAAGTTTTGTATGGCTTTTGAGGTATCGATAAAGTGTAGGTGATGATTTTGGGAATAGGAATTAGAAACTGAGTGTTTACGGTAATAGGTAAGATTGGTACTAGAATAGACTGAGAACCTGAGTTGAGATATTAGGTATGATTTGGCCTAGAATAGCACTGCTGAACTGTGAGAAATTGGTAAATCGCAGCATTCGCTGGGCTTCGCCTGGCGAGTGTTGGCGAAGTTTCGCCTGGCGAGTGGAGGCGAGAGTTCGCCTGGCGAGCTGAGGCGAATGTCAGCGAATAATTCAGAATTAAGTCCCAGACCTAAAGGGTAGGAACTTTGCCTGGCGAGTGTGGCCATCGAAGGTTCGCCTGGCGAATGAAGGTTCGCCTGGCGAATGCACGATAGTGAAATGAGGGCTTCGTCAGCAGGTTCTCCTGGCGAATGCTAGCGAAGGTTCGCTACGGGGCTTCGCCTGGCGAATGCCAACGAACGTAGCAGAACCAGAATGTGATTTTTGTGATGTTTTGGCCTTGAGCTTGGGCTTGTGTGATCCCTTTGGCCTTGATGCACTGTAAGAATGATAAGTGTGGGAACTAACTTGTGTACTTGGTGATAGTGCATGTTTCCCGTAATAATGACTGGTGGACAATTAGTTGATATATATGTATGTAGTGATCAGCAGGATCGTGTATCCCCGGGTAGTGGGATGTGTTTGTATCTTGGTGATAGAATATGAACTTGTTTACTAACTGATTGATTTATATGGTGTTGGTGTATGTTATATCTGTACATATATATGTGATGTATAATGATACGATCAGGTGGATCGTGTGCACTTAGTGTGCCTGAACATAATAGTTATGCATTGGTGTGTGCATATCATGGTGTCTTGGTGGGATGGATCATGTCTCGGATGGAGCGTAAGTGATCTGTCCGTACTCCTTTGTGGAGAATGGTGGGGTTGAATCATGTCTCGGATAGAGCGTAAGTGATTCACCCGTACCGCATGCATGGTGTTGAGTTGCATTTTGCATTATAATATGTTATATTGTAATTTGAACAGTAGGTTCGTTATATGGTGTGGTTGGGGTGAATAATTGATGTGTTGGTGTGTTTTACTGCCTTATTACATGTATTACATTACCGTTATATTTTTGATCATGTTTTCTCACCCCTTTGTTGTTGTTGTAGTCTGTGCTTCTTCGGAAGTACAGATAATCCAGGTGCTTAGCTAGCTTGGATATTGGTGTGATTGTCGAGTCTAGGATGCTCTGATACGTAGCACGGGACTTGGGCGTTTTATTTGTTTTATGTTGAACTTATGTTTTATTTCCCTGTGAACGTATCAAACTTTTATTGAATTATATTATTTAACATTCCGCTGTATTTGGAGAAAAACCTTTTTATCAGGAAACGTTGTTTTTATGTGATATCCCACTTGGGAGAATTGGAACTCTGATTTTGTTTATTTATAATGTTTATTAATTTAATTGATTTTGGGAAGTGGGGTGTTACAATTGGTATCAGAGCAGGTCGGTCCGTCCGGCCAGTGTTGTTGAGTCGAGTTGGGTCTGTCCTTTATGATGTAGTTGAATATCTTTTAAACCTGGTATTGTTGTTTGGAGCAGTATGACAGGGAGGAACGATGCTGCATTGGCTGCTGCTATGCAAGCAATGGCGCAGGCGGTTGCTAATCAGAATCAAACTGCAGATGCCCAATTCAGGAGTTTGGCGCAGTTTCGGAGCAACAAGCCGCTGACGTTCGAAGGAGGAGTTTTGGATCCTGAAGCTGCTCAGAAGTGGCTGAAGGAAATTGAGAAGATCTTCAGAACTATGGAATGTAGCGATGAGCAGAAGGTGAGATTTGGTACTCACATGCTGGAAGGTGAGGCTGAAGCCTGGTGGGACAATAGTCGCCAAAGGTTGGAAGCTGCTGGAACTACCATTACTTGGGAGGTGGTTCGGAAAGGTTTTCTGGAGAAGTATTTCCCGGAAGATATCCGAAGCGCTAAGGAAATTGAATTCTTAGAGCTGAAACAGGGTAGCATGACTGTAGCAGAATATGATGCCAAGTTTGAGGAGCTGGTGCAGTATTGTCCCCACTATAATGTGGAAGGGGCAATGACCTCTAAGTGCTTAAAGTTCGAGAATGGACTGCGGCCAGAGATTAAGTTGGGGATTGCTTGTCAGAAGATCAGGAGCTATCCTGAGCTGGTAAGCAGAAGCAGGATTTATGATAACGATAACCGAGCAAGGATTGCGCACTACAAAGTTGTTAATGACCGTAAGGGTAAGCAGAGGTTTAGTGGTACTCCTTATAGTGTTGCTGCTGATAAGGGAAAACGTAAAGCTGTTGTTGATAAGAAGCCTAGAGATGGGAGAGCATCTGTTGAAGGGAAATGTTTTCGGTGCGGCGGTATGGGACACCGTTCTAATGATTGTCCTAATGAAGCCAAGAAGTGTTTTAAGTGTGGGAAACCAGATCATGTGATAGCTGATTGCAGAGCAACTATGCCGACCTGTTATAACTGTGGTGAGAAGGGTCATATCAGTACACATTGTGAGAAGCCGAAGAAGCCTCAAACGTCTCCGGCCGGTGGAAAAGTGTTTGCCTTGGCAGGAACTCAAGCTGCCAGTGATGAGCGTGTGATCAGAGGTACGTGTATTATCAATAATATTCCTTTGATTGCTATTATTGATACGGGTGCAACGCACTCGTTTATTTCTGTAGATTGTGTGGAGAGGATGGGTTTGGTGCCGTCCACTCTGGAGATGCAGATGACTATTGAGACACCCTCTATAGGTTCAGTGACTACTTCTTTGGTATGCCTGAAGTGTCCGCTAACTATTTTTGGTAGAGAATTCGGAGTGGATCTAATTTGTCTACCACTTGGTAAGTTGGATGTTATTCTGGGTATGAACTTGTTAGAGTTCAACCGAGTCTACATCGATTGTTTTCGGAAGGAATTGTTGTTCCTGACCCCTGAAGAGGAAGTTGTGGCAAGTTCCTTGTCTAATAAAGAATTGAGGGCCTTGTTGGAAGATGAAACTAGAGTGTTTGCTTTATTTGCAACTTTATCGATGGATAACAAAGTGCCAATGGAGGAATTAGCAGTGGTGAATGAATTTCCAGAAGTGTTTCCTGACGACATTACGGAATTGCCTCCGACGCGAGAAGTAGAATTTGGTATTGATCTTGTTCCTGGTACGAGACCTATTTCTATGGCGCCGTACAGGATGTCTGCAGTGGAATTGGCTGAGTTGAAGTCTCAGATTGGAGAATTGTTGGATAGAAAGTTTATTAGACCAAGTGTATCGCCGTGGGGAGCTCCAGTGTTGTTGGTGAAGAAGAAGGATGGTAGTATGCGTCTGTGCATCGATTACCGTCAATTGAATAAAGTGACTATTAAGAATAAGTATCCTTTACCTAGGATTGATGATTTGATGGACCAGCTGGTGGGAGCTCGTGTATTTAGTAAGATCGACTTAAGATCGGGTTATCATCAGATAAGAGTAAAAGAAGGTGATATTCAGAAGACTGCCTTTAGGACTCGATATGGACATTACGAATATGTTGTAATGCCGTTTGGAGTGACTAATGCACCGGGAGTATTTATGGAGTATATGAAAAGAATTTTCCATTCTTACTTGGATCAGTTCATTGTAGTGTTTATTGATGATATATTAATTTATTCTAAATCTGATGAAGAGCATGCAGGACATCTGAGAATTGCCTTGCAAGTGTTGAAGGAAAATAAATTATTTGCTAAACTGTCAAAGTGTGACTTTTGGTTGAAGAAAGTAAGTTTCTTGGGGCATGTAATATCTGAAGATGGAATAGCGGTGGATCCGTCAAAAGTAAGTGCAGTATTGCAGTGGGAACCGCCGAAGACAGCGACAGAGATTAGAAGCTTTTTGGGGTTAGCCGGTTATTACCGCAGGTTTATTGAAGGGTTCTCTAATTTGGCGTTGCCATTAACTCAGTTGACGAGAAAGAACCAAGTTTTTGTATGGGATGCTGCTTGTGAAGAAAGTTTTGAAGAGTTGAAAAAGAGATTGACTACGGCACCGGTGTTAGTGTTACCGACTCCGAGTGAACCGTTTGTGGTGTACTGTGATGCGTCTAAGATGGGATTAGGCGGGGTTCTGATGCAGAATGGTAAAGTAGTAGCATATGCATCGCGGCAATTGAGAGTGCATGAGCAAAATTATCCAACTCATGATCTTGAATTAGCTGCGGTTGTTTTTGTGTTGAAAATTTGGAGACACTATTTATATGGTTCAAGATTTGAAGTGTTTAGTGATCATAAGAGTCTGAGATACCTGTTTGATCAGAAAGAGCTGAATATGAGGCAGAGAAGATGGTTGGAATTTTTGAAGGATTATGACTTCAGTTTGAGTTATCATCCAGGAAAGGCCAATGTAGTGGCAGATGCTTTGAGTAGGAAAGCAATTCATATGGCAGCTCTGATGGTGAAAGAAATTGAGTTAATTGAACAGTTTAGAGATTTGAGCATGGTTTGTGAGACTACTGCAGATAGTGTAATGTTGGGTATGTTGCAGGTAAATAATGACTTCTTGGATATGATTAGAGAAAATCAGAAGTTGGATGTGAAATTGGTGGATTTGATGCCTGGAGTAGGGAGTGACTCCGATAGTGACTTTAAATTGGATAGTACATGTGTGTTGAGATTTAGAGGCAGGATTTGTGTACCAGATGATGAAGAATTGAAAAAGTCAATTTTGAGCGAAGGACATCGTAGTAGCCTGAGTATTCATCCGGGAGCTACGAAAATGTATCATGATTTGAAGAAATTATTTTGGTGGTCTGGTATGAAAAGAGACATAACTCAATTTGTGTATGCCTGTTTGACATGTCAGAAGTCGAAGGTGGAACACCAGAGACCTTCTGGATTTATGCAACCATTAGAGATTCCGGTTTGGAAATGGGATTGCATTACTATGGATTTTGTGACAGGTTTGCCGAATACGGCGAGAGGTTTTGATGCTATATGGGTGATTGTGGATCGATTGACAAAGTCTGCACACTTTGTGCCGATCAATATTAGTTTTCCGTTGACGAAGCTGGCAGATATTTACATTCGGGTAATTGTGAAGTTGCATGGTATTCCGTCCAGTATTGTGTCGGATAGAGATCCACGGTTTACTTCGTAATTTTGGAAGAGCTTGCAGGAAGCTTTGGGAACTAAGTTGAAATTGAGTTCAGCTTATCATCCGCAAACTGATGGTCAGTCGGAGAGGACTATTCAGTCGCTTGAAGATTTGTTGAGAGTGTGTGTGTTAGAAAAGGGTGGTGCGTGGGATACTCACTTACCATTGATTGAGTTCACGTACAATAACAGTTATCATTCGAGTATTGGAATGGCACCGTTTGAAGCTTTGTATGGGAGGAGGTGTAGGACTCCTCTGTGTTGGTATGAAACTGGTGAGAATATGGTGCTTGGGCCAGAAATTGTGCAGCAGACTACTGAGACAATTCAAATGATTCGTGAGAAATTGAAAGTGTCTCAAAGTAGGCAGAAAAGCTATCATGATAATCGGAGGAAAGAGTTGGAATTCTGTGTAGGTGATCACGTATTCCTAAGAGTGAATCCGATGACTGGTGTGGGTCGTGCATTGAAGTCCAAGAAGCTGGATCCTAAGTTCATTGGACCTTATGAGATTTTGCAAAGAGTTGGTGCTGTGGCTTATAGGGTGGCGTTACCGCCTGAGTTGTCGAATCTACATGATGTGTTTCATGTGTCGCAGTTGCGAAAGTATGTTTCTGATCCATCTCATGTGATTCAGAGAGATGATGTTCAGATTCGGGAGAATCTTACCGTTGAGACGATGCCGTTGAGGATCGAGGACCGTAAGATGAAACAGCTCCGAGGGAAGGAGATACCTTTGGTGAAGGTAGTTTGGGGAGGTGCTGCAGGAGGCAGTGTGACTTGGGAGTTGGAAAGCAGGATGCGAGAAGCGTATCCGGAGCTATTTCCATCAGGTGATTTTCGAGGACAAAAATAATTAAAGTGGGGGAGAGTTGTAACACCCATTTTAATTATTTAGTCATCTTATTATTATTTTAAATATTATAGGTTGGTGTACCCTTTGGTGGGGGTGTATTTGGTGATGTTTGGTGGGTGTCCCTAATGTGGGAGGATTATTGGTGGTGTTTTGGTAATATAATAATATAGTGTATAATATTAATATTGGTGGGAATATTATTATTATTATATTTATTATAGTTACTATTGTTATTAATATTATTATTATTTTGGTGAGATAATAATATTATTACTATTATTATTATTTTATTAAGTTATGATTATTTTATTAAATTATTATTATTATTGGGATTAGAGAATTAAAATAGAGAGTGAGGGGTTAGTAGTTTCACGATACATTGTGAGAAGTTAGAGAAAGTGGAAAAAGAGCGATAGAAAGGAGAGAAGTGAAAAGAACGGAAAAGGGAGCGAAGAACGAAGGAACGGGGGAAAATCTGAATTGGCCAAACCTTGGAGGATTCTTCGATCAACCGATTAACAAGGTATGGGGGGAGAAACTTGATTGGGAAATGGTTTATACATGTATAGGGTAGTTGGGGATTCCTTAACCCCGTAGAAAGATCATCTATATATGATATTGTGAGTTGATATGTTATGATTGATGATCATTGTTGTTAATTGTATAGTAATCGTTAATGAATTGTTGTTTTTGGTTGATTTGGCATATAGGGCATATAGGGTGAGTTGATATTGTGAGTTGATATATATATATACACACACACACACATGTCTCAATTCTATTTTTAGAATTAAGGGCAAACATACCCCGAGCGAGGACGACGGAGGAACTGCCTCAGCAAATTAGTGTTCTCTCTTTATTTTTTCAATTGCTTAAATTATGAGTTTTTGTGCAAATAATTTAGTTGATCAAAATTCTGATGTGTGTAGTGCTGAACCATTTTTAGAAACCTTATTATAATCCTTGATTGTAATTGAATACTATAATACTTCACTCACATATTCAAATCACTTGTGGTGCCTTGCACACCAAGTGTTCGACTGATTATGTGAACACAAACGCTTGTGCTATCTTTTCAATTGGGTTATATTTTTCACGCATTGGAAATAGTCCAACCTTACAGTGAATAAAATCCAGTTGATGTGTGTTCAAGTTAGTGATTTTAAAATCTCGTTTTTATCGAATTCCATAGGCTTTGCGTATATCCGGTCTCTTCGGTAAGGGTTCGTTTTAGACGAATATAGTTCCCCGACCGCTTCCGCCTAAAAACTTTTTAAAACCAAATATTGGTAAGTGTCGACTCTATTTTTAATAAGTGATTTATTTAACCCCTTTTAGATATGCGTCGTCATCTAACAAGTGGTATCAGGAGCACCGATTCATTATGTGATTTGCATATAACTTCTTAGAAGATGGCTAATGAACCAAAAGGGGCTTACAATAGAGCACATGTTTTCAACAGCAAAAACTATAGTTACTGGAAAGATTGTACACGCGTGCATATAAATTCCATTGACAAGAAGGTATGAAACGTTATATTGAACGGTCCTATGGAAATAACCATGATCGATGAAAATAGCATGGTTGTGCCTAAGCCTGAAGCACAATGGAATGATGAAGACGAGAAAAAGTACAATTACGATTGGAAGGCTAAAAATATTCTGATCTCCTCCTTAGGAGTAGATGAATACTATAGAGTTTCACATTGTGTGACTGCTAAAGCTATGTGGGACTCATTGCAAGTTGCCCATGAGGGGACAAATGATGTCAAACTAGCTAGAATCAATACTTTGACTCAATAGTTTGATCTTTTTCACATGGAGCAAGGGGAAACCATTGCTGACATGTAAAAGAGATTTTTTCGCTTAATCAATAGACTGAATTCACTTGGTAGACCAATTTCCAATGATGTTTCTACTAACAAAGTCTTAAGATGTCTTACCAGGTAATGATAACCAAAGGTCACCGCCATAAAGGAAGCAAATGATCTTATGACTTTGGATCTTACAACTCTTTTTAGAAAGCTTCAAGAACATGAGCAAGTGCTTCTTAGTCTCGAGCAATTTGAGAAAAAGGAAAAGAAGGAGAAGACCAAAACTTCGGAAAATAAGTTTATAACTCTAAAAGCTTCTTGTTCAAAGTCCTATGCAAAAGAGCTGAGTGATTGTGACTCGAGTGATGACGAAGATGACAAACCGAATGAGGGTATGTGGCTGTTTGTGAAGTGATACAATTGCTATGTAAAAAGAATGGTATCCAACATTCCGAAAAGAATATCATCGGTGTAGAGTTAGAGGATCGTGCTTCAATTGCGGAAAATTCGAACACTACAAGACAGATTGTCCATTGATGAAAAAGAACAAAGGAAAGGAAAGTAATTGGTCACATAAGAAACAAGTTAAGCCTATAAGAGCTTACATCGCTTGGGAAAGCGATAGCGAGTCATCCGAGGATGATAGTTCAAGTGACGAAGAAGAATCCATCAACCTTTGTCTCTCCGCTCATCAAAAGAAGAAAAACAAAAAGGTACAACATGCTAAATATGAAAACTCTACTAGATTGTCTCATTCTGAATTACAAACTGCCTTTGATACCTTACACCATGAAGCCAAGGAAGCCTTTAAACGCCTGGCCTCAAACAAGTTTTTTTTTTAGCAAAAGATCCTCGATTCTGAAAGGAAATTGGAGGCTCTAAAGGCATCCATAGTGGAAGGAACAAAGGTGGATTGTGAGGAAGAAAGAAATAAATGGGTAGACTTTGGGTGTGATACTTGTTATATTTGGCAAAAGGAGGTTAGAACTCTCAAGGTCAAACTTGACAAGGCTCTAGAACCTAAAATCACTATTGTTATTGATAGAGAACATTTTAGAAAAAGTATGAATAATCCTTATCAAAAATATACATATGTGGTAAAAAATCAAGATAGTAAAAGTGATACAAAAGTTAACCTTACTTGCTTGTATTGTTGCAGAAGGGGTCACACCATTTTTAAGTGTTGTTTTAGGAGATTTTTAGTTTCTAAAGGGGTTTATCAATGGTTGCCTAAATGCAACCAAGATTTCACTCACAACCAAGGACCCAATAAATAATTGGGTACCTATGTTCGTTGATTGTTTTTATAGGTACAAAGTCTTGAGCCTACTGAGAGAATATAGGTTCTCGAAAGTGGATGCTCAAGACATATGATAGGAGACATATCTCTCTTCATTGACTTTGTGGCAAATAAGAAGGGATTTGTAATCTATGGAGACAACAACAAGGGAGCAAAATAAGAAGGGATTTGTAATCTATGGAGACAACAACAAGGGAGCAATACTTGGAAAAGGTAGTGTAGGTAATCTCTCATCTACTACTATCTTTGATGTATTGTTAGTTGAGGGTCTTAAACACAATCTCATTAGCATTAGTCAATTATGTGACAAGGGATGCAAAGTATATTTTTCAAAAGATTGTTGCATGATTTAAAATAATAATAAAAAGAAGGGTGTGTTTAATGGCTTAAGGTTAAATAATGTCTATATGCTAGATTTGAGTGAAGTATCATTGAGCAACGACAAATGTCTCGTGACTATGAGTGAGGACTCATGGTTGTGGCAAAAATGTTAGTACTTTAGTATGTTGCCTATGTGACCCTAGTTTTTCTGTGCATAAATAGACTAGCGATAGATGTGATTTAATGTAATTCTTTCTTACAACTTTGTAGCCATAATTTCTAGAATATAAATATATTCTCTCATTTTGTTCATCTCTTTTAACCTTGTGCACCAACAGTTAGTCGATTTCATACGTTTCTATTTTTTTTATTTATGAAATTGCTCTGCCACATTCTAAAATACTACTAGTTTCATTTTCTACTCAGTTTTAATTGTCTACATTTACACTTTGCAGTGAAAATTTCTCAAATTAGGACCTTTATTTTCACAATATGACTTAGTTCCATATGTTTCGGATATTACATGAAATGTTTCAGTTTAACTAGATACCGGTCATGGCAATGAGAGGGGTAGGACCGAGATCCACAGACCATCACGATGTTTTGGATACAATAAATTGAACGAAGCAGAATATAGCATAAAAGAATGAGAATAAAATAGGATGAAGTGGAACAGAATGAAATAAATATTTTTTTCTACTATTTGGACATTTCAAGACGGAATAGATTATAAACACCCCTTCCCCTAAATTTTTATTTATTTTAATTAGATAGTTAATGCATATTAAATTCCTATATTCATGAATTCATTCACAATTTTTTTTATAATCAATAAAAAATAATTACACTCTTATCTCTTATAATTTTAATTTTGGTAAAAAATTTATCCTTAAATTTCAATTCAAATTGGTTAAGACCAATCCAATGTAATTATAATCATTTGTTGCGGGAGCCGGAAGAGTTCCAAAAATTTCATTGGGTTAAATGTTTAGAATTCAAGAGATATTGACAATACATATAGACTCAAAATCTTAACATAATAAGAGTATGTGTCACATCCCTTATATATCTAATATTTTTTTCATTTCTGATCGATATGAGACTTAATCACTCACACTTGAATTCCAACAACGCTCACTCAGTTGACAAACAAGTGGACGTTCATGCCGAAATATTGCACTTGAGCATGACATTGTCTTTATCTCAACTATTGATATTCCTCCACCGACATTCCATATTTTGTGTCATATCCATTGGTGACAATTTTAATCGTCATTCCTATATAAGTGTGATTTTACGTCATACTGAGGTAAGATTCATTCATTTATATGCAAGTTTCACCTATTCCATTATTTTTTATTTGAGAGTTACGTTGAAATACTAACCTTGAAACTATCCCTCATCTTCGCTCATCTAATACCTTTATTATTGCACCAAAAATCTTTCTGCGATGGCCACCATCAACATACTACTCATTTTGTGTTTCACTCTAGAAGAGTGACATCGTCTATGGAAATTGTATTATGATTCTCACAAATTACCATCGCATTCTCTCAATATTTTCTATTTTGTTGCCGCAATTGTTTCATGTTGACCATTTTAGGCATCATAACTCATTTTGTTATCATATCCTGATCACTATTATCTTATATGAAATTGTTTCTAACTTGCTCAACTACACTGCAACCACCTTGTAATTGCTACTAGTTAAAATGTGTTACTTGCTAACTAATTAAGTTAACTAGATAATGACTTGTCCAATATAAGAATGTATTTCACATCTTAAGTTTTAAATTTGTGGAAAATATGTCATTTAGAGCCGGTTAGTCTTATCTTTTATTTAAATGATTTTTATAATATGACATTTTTGTTTTAAAAGAATTTTTTAAAAAAATTAAAAAAAGTTCAAACAAAAAATTAATTTAAATAGTTATTCTTAAAATATTATTTTATGCATTTTATCATTTTTTATAAAAATTTTAAATATAAAAAAATTCAAAAAATCACTTGTTTTGGACTGACCAAAGACCAAAATAGTTCAGGCCCAATTCATCTCAAATTCACTCCATTTAACTCGACGTATAAAACTCAGTTCACATGAGAAGTGTCATACCTCAAAATTTGCCATACTTTTCTCATTTTTTATCTGACTTATTATTGCATTCACCTGCATATGCATTAGCGTCATAATTCGTCCATTTTACCATTTGCATTAAACATGGATTTAAAGGTTTGATGTTTATAATCAACAAGGGACTAAGAAATCCAAATTTAAGGCATCCTATGATGCACTGACTAATGGTGATAATTCTCTTGAATTCAAGGCCATGAAACCCTAATTCTTGGTCTTTGATACCTATGGATCATATGAGTTGTATCTTGGTATTGGAGTTTGATCATGAATTGCAAGTATGACTCGCCAACTATGAAAGTTGAATTTTGACTGTTCAATCTCTTTATGGAGCTTTGGTCATTGCATTAGTCCACTTTTGGTTTGAGTTCAAGTCATGCATTGTGGTTCATTCAAGATTGACATCCAAAATTTCAAGATTCATAGTCAAGACTCAGGATTATCCAACATACAAATTCAAAGGCCAAGTTCATTCAAATATTTAAGAACAAACATGAAGGTAAAGGTCACCTTCAACATTTCATTACAAAATCAAATTTACAAATTCTACACAAAATTACATTTTACCTGAGTTGACTTTAAGTCAATTGTTGACTTTTTAGTCAAATAGTTGACAAAAATCAATTGATCCTAAATTTTATTCTATTTTTTATTCATTCACAAGACATCCCATTTTTGTGATCCTCCAAGCATGCATCCAAGGTCTTCTTCATGTGCCATAACTTGCTAAAGGCTTCTTCGTGATCCATTTGACTCCATGCCAACTTTACCATGCCAAGCCTAGTTCCTTCCTGTCAAGATCACACCTGCCCTGCAGTAAACAAAGCCAAAACTTCAATACAATACACATACATTCATCTAAGCAAAACCATGATTAATTGACTTTCAAACAAAAAACCGAAAACAGTATCATGCGCATACATAGAGCCATTCATCCACCTTGCATTGCATTTCACAACTTATCCAAACCCATACACCCATGCCAACATTTCATATCAGTTCAAACAACAAAATCAGTAGCAGCTAATTCACTATTCCATTTTCACAAATTAATCACAACATATTGACCTAATCATTCAAACTAATCAAGCATAGTATTTTCTAAATTTAAACTAACAGTATCATCATAAAAGGCTTGAATGCATGCATAATCCCCACAGTAGCCTCATTTTTAGCTCAAAACATTAGTAACTAGTGAACTTTTGTCTGCCAGTACCATTTATCATGTATTTGAAGACTAACTAATTGAATTAATTTCATAACACTCCCAAGTCCCGACAAAATACTAACAGTCAATAGCCAACGGACTCATTTGTTTTTCAAAATCTAACTAACAGAGTCTTAACAATTAACAGCCCATAACAGAATCCACTTAACACATTATTACAAGCTCATACTTAGATTAGTTTTTGAATCTACATTTTGCAAAACTCAAGTAGCAGCAGCATAGCAATGTAACATTCATTCAACCCCTTTTACAGAAAGTTCATGACAAGTTACAGAATTCATCTAACAGAGCAATGTTTCCTAACGCTCGTTCTAACTGCATCAATCGGCATAACAAGTTTGCATATGACGTGTTAACCTTTTTTCACTTTGAATAGTTGGCCAAGATCACCAAAGCGTAACACAAAATCAACATAACACATTCCCTAAAATAACTAACTCAATGCATAAACTAGCTAACTACCATTCACAACAAAAACTAACTGCAAGTTTTAAACTAATTTCTTCTATAATAGAGCTTAACACATTGTTAAAACACTTACTAACACCTCAACATCTAACAATTTCTTTAACATCCAAAATTGACTGCTCATTTCCAGCTCAGTATAACAGAATTAGCTAACTTCCATCACAATTAACTAACTAACCATTACAATGACTTAATTGACCCTGACAAAAAGTTTACCAGTGTGAGTTTCATAACTAACTCACACTTGAACAATTTAACAGTGCTAGCTCTGTTAAATCTCTGAGGTCTATAAATACACTTCACCTCACAATTTCATCAGACACCAATCATTCACACTCTCATACAAGTTAGACAGATATTGAAGACAGATTGGACACTGGACTACTGGTCAAGCACAACAAAGATTCTTCTTCAACACTTATCAATTCTAACGCGAATTGCGCGCCACAGGTATTAAGCAATGGAGAATGATGAGAGGGATTACTCATATCGTTGTCTAGAGTACCTTTGAGTACAGGGGCATAGGCCCTAGTTATTCAAAGTATTCACCTTCATTCATAGATTTTAGTGTGATTCAAATCTAATAACTAATAAGTATCCTTCTACACAGATGCTACAGGCAAACTAGATATAAAGACCTCAACCTTTGGGATTGTTCCCTTCTCTTTTCCCTTTCTCTTTCAAGAGTAAAATCTTTTTGTAAATAAACTCAAAAACACTTAAAAATACGATGCGAATTGTGCTCCACGAGTCTTAAGCAATCGAGAATGATGAGAGGGATTATTTCTATCCTTGTCTAGAGTACCTTTGAGTATGGGGCGTAGGTCCTAGTTATTTCTATATTTATATATTTATATATATATATATATATATATATATATATATATATATATATATATATATATATATATATATATATATATATATATATATATATATATATATATATATATATATATATAAATAATTAAAAGATTTGCTTTTATATATATATATATATATATATATATATATATATATATATATATATATATATATATATATATATATATATATATATATATATATATATATATATATATATATATATATATATAAATTGTACATAACCTGGTCTAAAATGACACAATTTTTGGTTAACACAAATTTAACAATCTTAATGAATTAGTGTTAATGAAGTCTATAAAAAATGAAACCAAATTTAACAATCTTGTCTTCAAGTTTTATTCTTATTTCAGTAGTAGAATTGTTGTCTCCTTCAAGGAGAAGAACCCTGAATTCCTTTGAAAAATCTTTCCACCCTTGTAAATTATTGGCAGTGCAAAGCATAGTTGATTTAGCATCCCTCTACATTAGTAGCAGATCATGAAAAATCTTTCCACCCTTGTAAATCATTGGCAGTGCAAAGCATAGTTGGTTTAACATCCCTCTACACTAGTAGTAGATCAATACCAATCTGCAAGATCTATTATGAGATCACAAATTACAAGTTTGATTAAACAAAGTATTTAACTTTAACCTAACACAGAAAGAGAAATTCATGAAAATTCCACATCATGAGAAGTTATTTAAAATGCAAGATAGCACTAAGTCACTAACATAACTTCAAAGAAATTTCACCAACACAATTTCAAAACAGTGTCGTATTAACTGCAAACTAATTCAAGTGTAATTGATTGCATCACAACAAAATTTCAAGTTTAAAACAAATTGCATTCCGACTAATTTCGATATTGCAACATCATCATCATAGAACTACGTCACATAACTTACTTATACTCGAATTGCACTTCAAAACATTTTTCAATCTCATAACACTAACTCAAATTACAACAGAAATTCAATTCCTGTCTAGCTTAATGTTTATTCCTGTCTCTATAGAAAAAAGTACTCATCAAATGAATAATTTTTCACCTGGGCTTACATGCTTCTTCCACTCATTGTAATGTGTCAAAAAGAATGAGAGATGTGTCAAACACCTCACCACCAATAGAAGAAGAATATCACAATTTATGTGAAAAAACCAAAGAGATAAAATGCAAACGAAATATGTAATATTATACCATCCTGTTCAGCTAGTTTCAGAACACCATGCAAGGATTGTTCACGGATTGTACTGAACAAGAGTCACAGGTTCACTCTCGAAATCACAAATCAACCAACAAAACTCCAAAAACTTCAATTATATCTCTGCCACTCAGAAGCTCAGGGATATGTTCTATAACACTGACATTGTTACATTATTTACCATGTTAAAAATTTGATTCTAACTTTCTTAATATGAACGAAAAAGTTAAATCAAATTCAGAACCATCACCGCTTCACTCGTTAGTTCCTTATCAAACAGCAGCTATATAAACAACACAGTCACTATGTCTATAGTATATCAGTGTAATATCAAAATCAAAGAAAAGCAACGAAAGTGTGTATCACATTCACTTCATTCATCTTGATCATACCATCATCAAAATCAAAAACTATAATTTTCATCTTCAAGATATGATACATGCATTAGAATACCATGTATCAAATATCACTACTTTATCTCTATCAAATATACTAATTATATGTTAGACATTGATAATAATTAGGCTATTGTAAGAAACCATACTCAACCCATTCTCTCTATGTTTGAATAAAGCTAGAAGAAACATAATCCTTAACATGAAGATTGTGTTTTTGTGTATTCTTAACATGAAGATTGTGTATGAATGATGTAATAGTACCTTGGGTGAAAAGAAAAAACTCTCAAACAAGTAACCTCATGTTGTGGAAAAGAAGGTTGAAAGATCCTCAACAAAATCGGGTCCATCAAAATCAAATGCAGCTACAAAAGAGAATCAAAGTAGAAAACAATTAAACATACATTAATTAAAAAAGAAGATAAATGAAAAGAATACAAATGGAATTATTGTAGATACTAACCTAGAGTTCCACAAAGTCAATCATGTGTACACAACAATGCTTCAACATTTTCGAGTAAAAGAGCGCTTCGATACTTATCAAGTATATGTCCACCTATACTAAATGTTGATTCTGATGCAACTGTAGTAATTGAAATGCTCAAAAAGTCATGTGCCAATATAGAAAGTTTAAGATATTTACACTCATTTGCTTTCCAATATTGCAAAACATTCAAATCAGCATATTGCTCATGATCAATTTTTTTTCATTCAAATAAGTTTCTAAATCAGACTCATCTTTTGATAGTCCACACAATTTGCTTTCGTAACTCCCAAAATCCTAAAAGTCATTTGAGGGAATTTTGGACTACCTCTAATTGACCTTTGTGAAGATGAAGTGCTTGCTTCATTTGAGGACTTGAGATATTCTTGAAAAAAAAGCTTTCAACTTATCAAAAATCAACTTTGCAACTTATACTCCCTCACCACCTAACAACCTCACATAGCACCACTCAACAAACTGCAACTTATATCTAGGATCTAAGATGACAGCAAATGATAGCACAACACTATAAGAATTCCAATATTTATTAAAAAAATTCTTCATTCTTCTAGCCGTGCAACATAATTGATTTTGTTTCTCAAACTCACTATGATCAACACATGCAACTTCCTTGATTTTCATATGAATTCGCCACAGACCACTAAAATAGAAGTTGGCGATTGGATAAGTGATACCTGAAAAAAACACAGTGATATCATAAAATGGCTTCAAAAAATCAGCTATGGTTTTTACCTCATCCCACTCCTCGTTTGATAAGCAACAATCAAAATAAGGATCAATTTCGCTTAGGAGGGTAAAGGTTTCTCGTTGACCTATAGCAATCTCAAGCATCAGATAAGTGGAATTCCACCTAGTAGGGTAAGTCTTGACGAACTTGCTTAGAAGTCACATTTGAAAGTTGTTCTAAACAAGATGCAAACTTTATCTTTCGAACTTCTGAGCCTCTTACATATTTCACACACAACCTAATTTTATCCAAAGATTCATCTATCACCTTTTAACCATCATGAACAATTAAGTTTAAGATGTGTGCTCCACATCTAACATGAAAATAAGCACCTTCAGCTATCAATCCTAATCCTAATAATAAATGTTTCTTCAATATATTCACCATAACATCATTGTTAGATGCGTTATCTAAAGTAATCGTGAATATTTTTTTCTCAATACCCCACTCCTTTAGCAAATTTATTAACTTCTCAGCCAAATTAAAACAAGTGGTGGACAATGAGTGAAGGATACAACTTTTTTCTCAAATTCCCAATTCCTATTAACAAAATGTGCAATCAAAACCATATATTGATCTGTATTTATTGTAGACCATAGATCAGATGTTAAACAAATTTTTCCTGGAATCAACTACAAATAGAATTTTAAGTTTTCTTTTTCTTTTCTAAACACCTTAAAAACATCCGACTTTGCATTATTTTTAATAATTGACTTAACATCGGGATGTAAGAAACAAAGTAAATCAACTATCCCTTCATGTTCAACAAAAATAAAAGGATAATTGTGTTTGACAATTACCTTAGAAATCTTTTCCCAATATTTTTCTGCACAAAATATTTCTGCACAATTATGTATTTATTTTCATAAAGATTTTAGTTGATTTATATTTATCATGTATAAACACAAATAAAGGAAAAAATTACCAAAAAGGTTAGAAAGAGATTGAAAGATGTGTATGGGTTGTTTGAAATACTGAGTGTATTTTATAAGGAGCAATTTTCTAAACTATTCATTCACACTCAAAATCTAATCCAACCATCCATTCTCATCACTAAAATCCAAAACCAACTATAATCTCCCTATCATAAAACCAAACATACTCGAATATTCTAAACTATTACAACTCCACAACCTGTCTTAAATAAATTAACTACAATAGTTTCGATCAACAGAACAAACAAAGAAGAGAGAGTGATAGCTAGCTAATTGCTCAAAATTCAATGGCTTCTTCTAGTTCTACTCAATGTTTCTTGTCCCACCCTACACTTACCACCCCCCACCAGAACTACCAAACTCTCATCACAACGCCAAGTAGTAGTAATAAACGCAAAGCCAAACCAAAACCAGCTTATTGTTTGTAAGACTCAGAATTAGAAACAACTGATCCATGAAGATGATTGCAGCAACATAATCTCTCGTCAGTTAGCCCTCACTGTTCTTATTGGTTCTGCTGTTGTTGGTTCCAAAGTCTCACCTGCTGATGCAGCCTATGGTCAATCTGGTATCTTACTTTCTCACACTGCTTGTAGCACTGATACCAGTATTAGACACCGACGCGACACTCACATTGGTTAGTGTCGTGTCTGGTATTTGTGTCTGTGTGCATGTTTCATAATTCATGACAATAAAATTAGAAGTGAATGAATTATTGTTTGAGAATGATGATATGAAATATGGTGAGATTAGTTAGAATTTGCTTATATGTTTTGGTTGCAGCCAATGTGTTTGAAAAACCAAAGACAAACACGGATTTCTTGCCATCCAATGGAGATGGATTCAAACTATCTCATAATTGTATAATGATCTCAACTTGAATTCGACCTAAACATTCTTGAATGAAATTAATGTGATACTAAAATCATCAATATTAGACTTTTGAATATGATAATTCATCTCTTCTCTCTTCTGTTTTTTACTAATTATAATAGACTAATTTTTTTCTAATTAGATAGAATGAATGAAAAGCAAGACCGGGAGAATAAGATGCAATGCAATATGTCACATGAGTTTAACCAAAATGAACAAATCTAATGACTTGGCTTAAATAATATAATTTTTTGTTAGAACATAAAACAATATTTCCTTCATACCAGTATCTAAAAGAAACATCCATATAACATTATTTTCTTCATACCAGTATCATTATTTGCAAGTTCTTAACCAAGCATAATCAAAATAACACTTGAAACCATATTTCTATCTTTAAAAAATCATCTCTAACATGAAAAATCCTATAATAATTATAATTCTAAAAACATCTATAAACCTTAAAAATAGTTATAACAGAGTAGTTATAATCACCATTTCTAAACAAATATCTCCAATTGATAATTTTAAAACACTTGAAACCAAGCATATATGTATTTGCAGTTTTTTAACCAAGTATAATCAATCAATAACACTTGAAACCATATTTCTATCTTAAAATTGGTTACAACTGAATAGTTAGAATTGGAGAAAATGGGTGAAATCAAATAATCGATGAGAGCAAAAACTCATCTGAACAAAATTTGGCAAATGTTATGAACACAATTCATATAACAGAACACAATTCATATAACAGAACACAATTCATATAACTGAACACAAAAATATTACCGAATGTCAAGTAAAAAGCCATATTAAATAGCTAAAGAGAGAATATCCAGCGACAACAATTACAAAATTTGGTTGTTGCTGATTTAAATTTGGGATATTGTAGCACCAAAACGTTGAGATGAATTGCAATTGTAGCACCCAATTTCTTCAGGTTTTTTCTTAAATAAAAAAGGGTTAGGCTTTTTTATAAGCCTATTTAGCTAAAGAGACTAGGCACAGGCCGTAAGAAAAGCCTTTTATACCTATCAGACCGACCTATTTATAAAAAAATCAATAAATTTATTATTATTATTATATTGTATTTTGTACTTTGAATTAAAATATGAAATTAAAGTTTAGTTATTTTTAACAACTTATGAAAATAAGTTTAAAAAATATTATAAACAATGTCATAAGTTTTTTTCCATAAATTCTCTCCAACAAATCGTATCACCAAACATATGCTAATGGGTAAATTTGAATGAGACAATAAAAACAAACCTTTAGTCTCAATGATCTTTTAATTTGTTAGTCTATTTAACATTAGTTGAATTTCTTATTTACAAACATTCAAATAAATTAGGCTTTTAAATAGGCTAGTAGGTCAATCAAGCATTCGAAAAGGTCAGGCTTAAGCATAAAAATAAGTCTATGATATGTTACAGATCAAGCTTAGGCTTTAAATGTTTTAATGGCCAGACTCAAGCTTGACAAAGCCTAGCTCGGCCCAACATATTTTCACCCCTAAGCATCAGCATCACTATAGCAACTATTTGAGTAATATTATGTACTAAATAGCATCTAATAGAACAATAGATGTCAGTTCAAATTCAGCTACATTATGGCAATATAACGCCACTATAACAGCTATTTAACATGATATAAGCTAATGATTTTCAATTTCTCAAATTCTAAATATTCTGTCTTAATAGGACCTTGTACTATATTATAGAATAAATTCTATTTTTGTAAATATGTCATTGTTATTAATTTTTGTATTAATCTAATAATCAGAATTTCATCTTTTACAAATGAATAAATTAGAATACACTTCCCAACAATCAGATGTTTCACACGATTATCAATAAAGTTGATTTAACAAGTTTGATAAAATACTTTATTGTTATTTTAATAAATTAATTAAATATTGTTGAAATACAAGAGACTAAGAGACATTTGAATAAACCGTGTGTTTTGAAAAGCACTACGGAGACATTATTATATATAAATAGAATACAAGTAATTACATGATATAGTCGATGTGGGACTATTCTATATACAAATATTCTCAACATTATATATATATATATATATATATATATATATATATATATATATATATATATATATATATATATATATATATATATATATATATATATATATATATATATATATATATATATATATATATATATATATATATATATATATATATATATATATATATATATATATATATATATATATATATATATATATATATATATATATATATATATATATATATATATATATATATATATATATATATATATATATATATATATATATATATATATATATATATATATATATATATATATATATATATATATATATATATATATATATATATATATATATATATATATATATTTACACATATCAACACTCTCCCTCAAGCTTGAGCATATAAGTCAAATGCACCAAGCTTGTTACATATATAGTTAGTTCTGGAGCTTCGTAGGGATTTTGTAAACACATCTGCCAATTGATCATTAGAGTTGACAAAGTTTGTGACGATGTCGCCTGACTCGATCTTCTCTCTGACAAAGTGACAATCTATCTCAATATGTTTGGTCCTCTCATGGAAGACTGGATTTGAAGCAATGTGCAATGCAGCTTGATTATCACAAATAAGTGTCATTGGTCTTACTTCTTCAATTTGAAGTTCCTTGAGCAACTGTTTTAACCAAATAAGTTCACATGTTGCCATTGCCATGGCCCTATACTCTACCTCGGCACTTGATCTTGCAACTACATTTTGTTTCTTACTTTTCCAGGAGATAAGGCTTCCTCCAACAAGTACACAATACCCAGAGGTGGATCGTCTATCAATGGGTGACCCTGCCCAATCAGCATCAAAGTATCCAATTATCTGGGTATGTCTTTTATCCTCATACACAAGACCTTTTCCTGGAGCACATTTGATGTATCTCAAAATCCGGATAACAGCATCCATGTGTTCCTGACAAGGAGAATTTAATAACTGGCTTACCACACTGACTGCAAAAGAAATGTCCGGACGAGTGACGGTGAGATAATTCAACTTTCCAACCAATCTCCTATATCTTCCTGAGTCAGATAAAGTCTCCCCCTGATTGGGTAGTAGTTTAACACTTGGATCCATAGGAGTATCAGCTGGTTTAGCATTTAACAAACCTGTTTCTTCCAAAATATCCATAGCATATTTCCGCTGAGAAATGACCAGACCATCTTTAGATTGGGCTACTTCAATACCCAAGAAATAGCGGAGTTTACCAAGATCTTTTGTCTGAAATTGTTTCGAGAGATGTTGTTTCAATTGGAGTATTCCCTGCTGATCACTACCAGTTATGACAATGTCATCTACATACACAATAAGATAAATACACCATTGGGGTGACCATAAAGCTCTCGGAGATTGCTTAAGACCATAAAGAGACCTGTGTAGCCTACAAACCATATTCGATGACTCCCCCTGAGCAACAAACCCAGGTGGTTGCTCCATATATACTTCCTCTTCAAGATCACCATGTAAGAATGCATTTTTGATGTCAAGTTGATGAAGAGACCAATGTCGAATGGCTGCAATGGCTAGAAGAAGTCTAACAGATGCCATCTTGGCTACAGGCGAGAAGGTATCACTATAATCCAACCCAAAAATTTGAGTGTATCCTTTGGCTACCAAGCGGGCTTTAAATCGATCAATCTTGCCATCTGGACCAACCTTCACTGTATAAAGCCAACGACAACCTACTAAAGATTTCCCATGGGGTAGAGGAACCAGTTCCCAGGTACCACTGCTTTGAAGAGCACACATTTCATCAATCGTTGCTTGCCTCCACTCAGGGTGAGATAATGCTTCACATGTAGTTTTAGGAATAGAAACAGAAGACAAAGAAGACAAACAAGTATACTGCAAAGGGGAAAGACGATGATAACATAAATCAATATAATGTGGAGAAGGATTTTGTGTTTGACGTATACCTTTTCGAAGGGCAATCGAAAGATCAGACTCAGGTTGCAGGATCGAATCCGGTGATGGCGAGAGCGTCAGAGGAGAGTCTGTAGTGACCTCAGGGATAGGTACGACTTCAGAGACAGGTACGACCGTAGTGACTTCAGGGACAGGTACGACTTCAGGGATAGGTACAACAGACTTTGGGTGACGACGCTGATATGTTTGAAGTGGGCGAGGAGTGGAGGGGTCAACCGTAGGGGTAACTAGTGAGTCAGGTTCTCTAGAATGATGGGGGATAATGACAGATGGGACTTTCGGAAGAGGTGTGGGAATACTTTCCTGTAGAGGTTCCGTAGTAACTTGACTGGATCCGAAATATGGAACAGACTCGAAGAAGATAACATCGGCGGATACGAGGTATCGTTGTAGAGTATGTGAGTAGCAACGATAACCTTTTTGGGATCGATGATAGCCAAGAAAGACACACTTTAGTGATCGAGCTGATAGTTTATCAAGACCAGGGGGGAGATTGTGTACAAAACACGTGGACCCGAAGACTCGAGGAGGAATTGGGTGGAGTGGAGAGTTTGGAAACAAGATTGAATGAGGGATTTTATTATTAAGGACAGATGATGGCATGCGATTTATGAGGTAACATGTCGTGAGCACTGCATCTCCCCAAAACCGGAGAGGAACATTACCATGGAGAAGTAGGGTCCGAGTGGTTTCTACGAGGTGCCGATTTTTGCGTTCGGCTACCCCGTTTTGTTGGGGTGTATGAGCGCAAGATGTTTGGTGCAAAATACCATTGGATGACATAAATGTTTGAAATTGTTAGGATAAATATTCGCGTGCATTGTCACTTCTTAAGGTACGAATAGACAAAACAAATTGGGTTCTTATTTCTCGATAAAATTGTTCAAAAATGGAAAACAATTCAGATCTATTCTTCATTAAAAATAACCACGTGCAACGTGAAAAATCATCAATAAAGGTGACAAAATACCTAGACTCAAGAGTAGAGACAGTACACAAGGGACCCCAAACATCAGTGTGAACTAAAGCAAAAGGGGACGAAGCTCGTTTGTTGGGTACCTTCGATAATGTAAATTAGATACCTTCGATAAATTAGATACCTTCGATAAATTTGGCACCAACTTATGTAATTTGGAAAGACTGGGATGACCTAACTGAGCATGGATAGTGAGTGGAGAATCTTTGGTTGAGCATGTCTGAGATGACAATGAAAAGTAGTAAAGGCCTTGAGACTCATATCCGACACCAATCGTCTTTCCCGAACTCCGATCCTGCAGGGTAACATTATTATTAGTGAAGGTGATACTACAATCAAGAGAACGAGTTAAACGACTGACTGAAAGTAAATTAAATGGACAATTAGGTACATAGAGGACAGAAGTAACAGATAGAGAAGGTAGAATTTGAACAGTATCAATCCCTTCGGATCGGGTTTGAGAACCATTGGCCGAAGTTATAGTAGGTAAGAAACCAGAGGTAGAGAGGGAAGAGAACAAATTTTTATTACCAGTAACATGATCAGACGCACCAGAATCAAAGACCCAAGGTCGAAGAGGAGATGATTGAGAGACGCAAACAGATAAATTACCAGTGTGTGCTACCTTAGCAGTAGAATCTGAGTTCTGATAATTCTGATACCACCTGAGGAAATCATCGTAGTTTGGCGTAAAGTTCTGAGGAGTAGCCATGAGTATCTGAAGAGAGAAAATATCACGCGATCGATCGCTGGCCGGACGTGCTGTCACGTGCGTTTCAGGTGGCGGCGCTTGATGCCCACGCGCAGAGACGGAAGTGGCGCGTGTGGAGGTTTTTGCCGATGAAAAAGTTTGCCAGAAGGTCGTTGAGAATAGCAACGACGGCGGCAGCTATGCGGTTATGACCGGAGAATTTTGAAAAGTGAGACAAACCGGAGTGACAACACGGTTTGCAAAAAAAAAAAATTTTTTTTTAATTTCTCACCGGAAGACAGTGGGTCAACCGGGTAAAACACGGCGAAGAAAGAATTGCCTCTTAACAAGCTCTAGATACCATGTTGAAATACAAGAGACTAAGAGACATTTGAATAAACCGTGTGTTTTGAAAAGCACTATGGAGACATTATTATATATAAATAGAATACAAGTAATTACATGATATAGTCGATGTGGGACTATTCTATATACAAATATTCTCAACACTATATATATATATATATATATATATATATATATATATATATATATATATATATATATATATATATATATATATATATATATATATATATATATATATATATATATATATATATATATATATATATATATATATATATATATATATATATATATATATATATATATATATATATATATATATATATATATATATATATATATATATATATATATATATATATATATATATATTTACACATATCAACAAATATATTTAATCTAACAATTCTGTTTAAATTATCCGCTCACTTTAACCAACTTTTTCAAAATACAAATATTAGTTATTTTTTTGTTAAGTGGTTGAACTTGAACTCATTAATTTTTCATTTGGCTTCACACAATATTTGAGTATATATCTATCAAATTATTGTACAAAAGCATAGAAAGTAAGTATATATTCATATGCTTTGCGTCTAGCATTTGTTCAAAGTTCAAACCATATCCCACCTATCTAGTATCTAAAATATAATTAATGGAATACCCAAATTGTTAGAACTGCCACAATGTTTAATGCACACTTGAGAGGTATGAATATGATCATGGGGTTGAAATAATGGTATTGTAATTCCTTTAAAAAAATTATTTTATTTATAGTTTTTTAATTGAAAGTCAATTAGACTCATTTCGATTTACTTGATCTAGCTAGTTCTTGTGCATTCCAATAATGACAATCCATAATGAACATAGTCAGATGATTATACAAGATGTTAACGAATTGTAGCATTACCAGATTCTTTAACCTCTCTTGTTGAATAAACTCTCTAACAGGTCAGTAAGGAGTAGTTGTGAAAAAAATTCTGCATTGAAAAGTTCATGACAGCAAAGATCACAAGATAATAAAGAGTTCACATATAACAAAAGCACTTGTAGCACTATATAGTTATTATGTCCGTTGAAAACAATATTAGAAAATGTTAAACAAAAAACCTTAATATCACTTCCAGTATATCATTCTGTCATGTTTGTGTTCTCATAATTTTTCCCTGTTCTCATGAGATGGCAGTCCTACCATAATTCTGCATTACAACAAAAAGTGGAGAAGATGAAAAAACTCAACAAACATACTTGAAAAACGCAGAAATCTAGTGGCTTAGTACCTCCTTACGAATCACCTTATAAACAGTATCTATCTACGTAAGTATGGACCGAAATACAATAGTAACCAAACAAAAATGCATAACTATGGTTAGTTCTAATACTTACAAGGTAACAAAAAAGGAGATGCTTACTGATTTTATACTCATTACCATCTTGACAGGGTTGTTTTTAATCTTTGCAAGAGTTTCCTGTTTCCTCTGGCAAATCATCAGCAAGGGATCAAAATGGAGCTTTCTCCAAGCATCATTAGCACACTGAGGCTTGTCCTCAAAATAAAGCTCCAGGAATTTCTGCAATTTGAAATCCAGTTGGTGAAGTAAGAAGCTTGGCATCATCATCCAAGATCTCAATTGAGTAGAGAACTTCCAGTGCTCAGATCATTGCTTCAGGTGATGGAGATGATGGCTAGTCAAATCCTAATATATTATCAGTTCCAAAGCCTTTAACTGGGAATCATCAAAAAAATGTCTTAAGTAATTATATTTAGGATCAACCACAAACCTTACCTATAATACACACCAAAATACACTCAATTGCAGCAACAATAGTCTGTAATAGCACTCAAATGGAACTATATCACCCATATACCTCATTGAACACAGGGCTGTCTTCCTTTATCATTCGGGATAAAAGGAGAAATAAAATAATATAAAAAAGTAATACATAACCAGGATGCAAAAAGTTGTTCAATCACTTCAACCTTCAATTTTAGAGGTGGAAAACCCTCAACGATAATCATTAGCATCCAAGATTACACACATGAGACAAGATTAGATCTCTGTATCTCTGAAATTCCCTCAATAGACATGTGGCTAAGAAAATATATATATTTTCTACTACAAAAAATCAAGAGCTGTCCAACTAAAAGGTTGTTTGCCCTTGGACCATGACATCTTAAAGGATGACCGTGCTGACGCAACCATCGAGGTCCATACACCATAATTTTAGCAGAAGTTACATTAAACAAGAACTAAGGAAACGACAATCTAGAAATCTGAAAACAATTAACAATTAACAAGATAGAACCTCATATTCTCAATCTAAAAAGAGCAGGAAAAAACTGCATGTCCTATCAAAGTAAAGAATACTAGTTTCATCAATCCAATTACAAAATCCCTTCAGCATAAGGCAAAATAACATGAGCTAGGAATACAAACAATATCACTCACATAAATTCAAAAACAAGTAACACAAATCAATAACCAACTTCATCAGTTGGAAAAACAAAACTGAAAGTATGCTAAATTCAATGACATCGCAGATCGAGTAAAAAGATACAAATGAATCACATAGATTAGGCTTCTATACAACTTAACATCACTGATTCCATTAATTAAAAAAATTTAAATTGATTAAGAAATGAATGAAATGGAATTAAACCTAAGAGATGAGAGGAGTCTTTGAGTTTACTAGTGAAGCCACAGATGGGAGAGTCATTAGGAGTGTCCTTGACGAGATAAACGTAAGTGAAGCCGCCTTCTCCGAGCTGTCTCATGAAGCGGAAACAATTATAGCTGGCTTTTTGGCACCTGAAACTGGAGCACGTTTCACAAGTGTTACAAATCACATATTTATCTAATTATCCAACTATAATGTGCAAGGAGTACTGCATACTCTAATTAAACAACACCTGTTGTATGTTTCATAGAGAATAGTAGATGGAGGAAGTATAAAAATCACAGACCTCTAAAAATAATGCTCCAATGGATTTGATGTGACCAATAATTAATTTAGTAGTGTATATTTATTCGAAATGCATAACAAATGCTCATGTAAATTTAGATATGTATGGTACACAAGTTAAGGGAGAGTCAATCAAATGCAGAATCAATCAAATGCAGAAACAATTATATTATAATGAAAAGCGTCCAATAAAAAAGCTGAATCAAAGCTCTGAATTAAAGTACTGATGAATTATACAGGTTTGGAATGTTTTAAAAAAATAGTGAGATAGATAAATTATAAAAGTAGATGAGAGAAACACGTTTTATAACACACATGAAATAAAAAACCTAACATTGTTATGAGTAATCCACATTAAAAATAAAAAAGAACCCAAATACTATAGATGAAAAATATAGAGATGCGTAGTAAGTACCTGTATAAAACTGGATTAACTTCAAATCAGGATATAAAAAGAAAGTGAAGTTGAAAAATCTTGAATATAATGTGTACCAAATAATTTATCATGATTTTTTAGCAATAATCATAATAAATATACAGTAAGTTTGTTGATCAAGGTAAGAATGCAAAAATCTCAAGCTTTATTGATGTTGCAAACTTTACTCGATAATGAAAACAGAAAGTTGAGGCTGTATAAGTAGCCTTACAAAAAAACTGCTTAAAACTAAAACTCCTAATTTTCAGCCCTCTATGCTAAATAATAGGACTTACTAGAACTGCTCCTTTTGACTAGGAATTTATTAACCGACTAAAATTCAAATACTAATTAAAACAAATATTAATATTTCAACAATTCCTCCCCTAAACTAAGTATGCATACTGCATTTTAGTTTAATCTTCTGCTGCTTGTACTCCCAGCTGCTTCCGAATTTTCTCAAATTGGTCCAACTTCAATGGCTTGGTCATGATATCTGCAAGCTGATCATTTGTTCTACAGAACTCCATAATAACAACTCCGTCCTTAGTTAGATTTCTCAGAAAATGAAATCTCACGTCTATGTGTTTGCTTCTCCCATGAAAAACTGGATTTTTGGCAAGCTTAATGGTAGAAGAATTGTCGCAAAACATTGTAACACAATCAGATTGAGAACCTTTAATTTGTTTTAGAATGTGTTGCATCCAAATACACTGGCAAGCACAAGATGCCGCTGCTACGTATTCGGCCTCAGTTGTAGAAAGAGTAACTACTGGCTGCTTCTTGGAGGCCCATGCAACAGCTCCACCACTTAACATAAATACATAGCCTGAGGTGCTTTTCCGGTCATCTATGTCACCGGCATAATCGCTGTCCGTGTAAGCTACTAACTCATCCTTGCACCCCTTCCAATAGAAGATGCCTAGATCAATTGTTGACTTAATATACCTTAAAATTCTTTTGGCTGCAAGCATGTGTGCTTCCTTTGGATTTGACATGAACCTACTAATAAGACACACACAATACATTAAGTCAGGCCTGGTTGCTGTCATATACATCAAACTCCCCACCATCTGCTTGAAAAGAGTTCCATCAACTTGTTTTCCTTCCTCTTCTCTTGACAGCTTAATACTCCCAGGGACTATGGGATTTTTTACTCCATTACAATTTCCCATGCCAAATCTCTCGAGAACTTCTCCTGCATACTTCTTCTGGCTTATGTGTATTCCTCTCGCATTTTGACGCACTTCAACTCCTAGGAAGTACTTCATTTCGCCTAGATCAGTCATCTCGAATTCTCGTTTCATAGAATTTTTGAATCCTTGCATCATGATCAGATTATTACCGGTAAAAATAAGATCATCAACATAAAGACTTACAATCAATATTTTCTCTTTTTCTTCTTTGATGAACAAAGTGTATTCATAGCAGCTCCTTTTGAAACCTTCATTGAGGAAGTAGCTTTCGATCCTGCTGAACCATGCTCTTGGAGCCTGCTTCAACCCATAAAGTGCCCTTTTTAGTTTGTAAACTTTGCTTTCCTCCCCTTTTACTTCATATCCTTGCGGTTGTGATACATATACATTCTCATGCAACTCTCCGTGCAAAAATGCACTCTTGACATCCAATTGATAGAGTTTCCAGCCATTTCTTGCTGCTAGTGCTATCACCATTCGGATAGTATCCCATCTTGCAACCGGGGCAAAAACTTCATCGTAGTCTACACCTTTCTCCTGTGCATAACCCTTGGCCACCAAGCGAGCTTTGCACTTGCTAACTTCACCGTTTTCATCACACTTTGTTCTGTAGATCCACTTTACACCTATTATTTTTGCTTCTGAGGGAGGTTGAACTAGCTCCCAGGTTTGGTTCTTTTTTATTGCTGCTATTTCCATGTCCATGGCATCTCTCCAATTTTTCTCTTTTACTGCTTCTTCATAATAAATTGGATCAGTAGGCATAAACAGAAGAAAATTTGGTGCCTCATCTTCTGATAATTCACCTCCACTTGTATAGTCTTGAAGGTAGATTGGAGCCTTTCTTGTTCTCTTTGCTGTGGTTGGTGGAGTTGTCGCTTCATTTGACGAGGAATCCTCAATTTCTAAGTGTTCTTCTTCTGATTCACTCGTGGTATTTTCATCTTCATGTTCATCTAATTCCTCAATTTCTTCCTCATAGTCTTCACCCCAATCAAGTGCATCACTTTTTGATTTTGCATCTGTCCTCCCCCAATTCCAGCAGCCATTTTCCTCAAATATTACATCTCGACTGATTGTTACCTTCATAGTTGAAGGATTTATCATTTTGTATCCTTTTGATTTCTCACTGTATCCAATGAATACTTGCTTTTGGCTTCTAGCATCAAGTTTGAGTCTTCTAGCTTCTGGTACATGAACATTTCCTACACATCCGAATACTTTAAAATGCTCGACGCTGGGCTTGAGACCACTCCAACACTCTTCTGGTGTCTTGTCTTTTACAGCAGATGTGGGGCTTCTGTTGAGCACATGGCAGGCCCATTTTGCAGCTTCTGGCCAAAACATTTTTGGCAGTCTCTTCTCTTCCAATATGGAGCGTACCATATTCATAATTGTGCGATTCTTGCGCTCAGCGACTCCGTTTTGTTGAGGTGTATAAGCTGTGGTCAATTGTCGCTTGATTCCTTGAGCTTTACAGAAGTTTGAAAATTCATTTGAATTGAATTCTCCTCCTCTGTCTGTTCTTAAACAACACAATGACAAACTAGTTTCCTTCTCTGCCATGGTTTTAAATTCTTTGAAAATAGTGAAGGCTTCACTTTTCTCATTTAGAAAGTAAACCCAAAGTTTTCGACTGAAATCATCAATAAATATCAGTATGTACCTTTTGTTTCCATGTGATTCAGGAGAAATTGGACCGCATATATCCGAGTGAATAAGTTGCAGTTGCTGTTTGGCTCTCCAGATGCTTTTCTTAGGAATAGCTTCTCGATGTTGTTTTCCAACCATGCAGCTTGTACAGATTTTTGATGAAGCATTCAATTTTGGAAGCCCTCGAACCAATTTCTTGTTATGCAACAACGCCAAATTCTTATAGCTCAAATGACCAAACCTTTTGTGCCATATTTCACCAAGGTTATCAACATTTGCTTTGAAGCATGTAGATGTTGATATAAGAATGTTTGTTGTCACAAGAAACATTCTGTTGGTGGTCATTATGCTTTCCATTATGCAGCCTCTGTTCGGATGATATAGCTTGCAAACTCCATGCTTAATCATAATTGTGATGTCTCTATCTTGGAGCTGCCCAATACTCAGTAAATTATTGCATAAATCAGGAATAAAAAATACGTCGCTTACGATATGAGTGCTTCCTCTGAACTCCAATTTGATGTTTCCCTTTCCCATTACTTCTAGCTTTGAGTTATTTCCAAGCTTGACTGAGTGCCTGAAGCTTTCATCCAGCTGTATGAACCATTCTTTGTTTCCGGACATGTGGTTTGAACATCCGAAATCAAGAAACCATACTCCCTCTTTCTTGTTTGGATGAGAATCTGCTTGTGCCATCAGCAACATCTCTTCCTCTTCATTAAACTCAGCATAATTCGCTCTTTTCTCCCATGTTGGACACTCATACTGATAGTGCCCCAAATTATGACACTTGTAGCATTCCACAGTAGCCCTACTTGTAAATGGTTTGCCTCTACCTCTTCCTCGGCCTCTCGTTATGCCTCTGCCTCTGCCTCTTTCGTAACGCTCCTCGTGTGTCACTTTCAATGCCTGCTCCTCCTCATTTGAACCCTTCATTCTTTGCTCATGGATAAGGAGACTGCTTTGGAGTTCATCAACTGTTAGAGTTTCCACATTGTTAGACTCCTCAATGGAGCACACAACGTAGTTGAATTTTGTCACAAGAGACCTCAAAATTTTTGACGTAATATCGTTTTCTTTCACAGTCTCTCCGCAAGCTTTCATCCGCTTTGCTATGGAAAGAGCTCGTCCAAAGTATGCATTGACGGATTCTCCTTCTTTCATCTTCAGTACCTCGAACTCAGTCTTCAAACTTTGAAGCTGAGCTCTCTTCACTCTAGTTGAACCTTTGAACTTTTGTTTCATCGAGTCCCATATCTGCTTTGAGGTGTCATCATTTAGTATTGTCTCCAAAATTTCTCTATCAATGGCTTGATAGAGATAATTCTTCACCTTTCGGTCTTTCAGCTTCTGTTCAGCAATTGTTTTTGTCTCCTCATCAGTGGGCTGTCGGTTTTGTGGACCAACATCCACCCCATCCTCGACCAAGTTCCACATCTCTTTAGATCTGAGGAAGTTCTCCATCATCTTTGCCCAATGCTCATAGAAGCCATCAAATTTGGGAATAGCTGGTTGCACAAATTTGCTGCTACTGCTGCTATCATTCATTCTCACGAATTTCTTTAAATTCTCTGTCTTTCTCTGATCAGGCCTCTTAACCAGGCTCTGATACCAATTGTTGATCAAGGTAAGAATGCAAAAATCTCAAGCTTTATTGATGTTGCAAACTTTACTCGATAATGAAAACAGAAAGTTGAGGCTGTATAAGTAGCCTTACAAAAAAACTGCTTAAAACTAAAACTCCTAATTTTCAGCCCTCTATGCTAAATAATAGGACTTACTAGAACTGCTCCTTTTGACTAGGAATTTATTAACCGACTAAAATTCAAATACTAATTAAAACAAATATTAATATTTCAACAAAGTTAATATCTCAATTATGCCCTTCTCTTTACCGTACCTAGCATTCTTTCTCTTCCAGAGACACCACATCTCACTGAACCTTACCGGAGGTGGAGGCAGTGCCGCCATTGTTTCAGATCGAAAGAAAGAATACGGAGGTTGATACTTGCAAGACAAAGATGTGTTGTTCTTTGCAACTACAACGCCGCATATGTCTCTCACCGATTCAGGTTCATTGCTCTAATTTCACAATAAACCCACACAATCAACTATTTCTTCTCCCCTAGATTCTTCTCTCATCTCGAAATCGGAAGCTTTACGGACATCATATTGTACCTCACCCTCAAGTTTTGACCTTGAGCGATGGACTTGAGTGGTTTCACTAGTATGCATGTGAGATTTCTTCATCAACGAGTTTTCGCAAATTGTTCCTATATCATTCGGTGGTATTAATTAATTTCAGAGGTTAACTGATTTTGCAAGGGATTTAAGGGGGTATTGAACGTAGGAAAGATGAAAGGGGCTTAGGGTTTGAGATAGGGTGATTGAAAGTAGAAAGGGAAACGAAAGATAAGTACAAATGAATTGAAGTTTAGGATTTTTTTTTTTAACTAAAAAAAGTAAAATATAAAAAAGAGGGAAATGAAAATTTTGGGAGAATGAAATTTTCAGGCGGGTTAACGAGACATTTCATTTTTAAAATAAATATGAAATTAAATGAATAATTTCATTAGTGTATGTTATGATGTAAAGCTCACACTAATAGCGTCGGAGTCAATCGCGATGCTAAGATTTTAAAGCTAAAATGCATTTTTCTTGGAGTATTTCTTTCTCTTTCGCAAATAACTTTTAGATAGTAATACTCATCCGCGCAAAGAATAAACAAAATGGTTTTTGTTGAGTCCAACAGATGCGAGGGGTGATAATGCATTCCTCTTGTATAACCGACTTTTGAACTCGAATATGGTTGTAAGGACCATTTTCTTCACCTTTTGAGGTTTTATCGATATTTTTTCTTTCCTCTGGAATTAATAAAGTTTGGTAGCGACTATATACTTTTTGCATAGCAACAGGAAACAAGGTACATTCTTTGATCTTCATATTGCATTATACTCATCTTGAATCTTGAACTGACTTGGGCGTTGGATTGTTAATCTTGCATGTCCACCTCGTGCCTTCGTATCGGAGATCAACATCATCGGGTCAAGATCCTCATTTCACCAACTGCATCCAATTTTGATTCTAAAACAAAATAGTGGTGCAGTCTATGGGAATTAATTTATGATTCACGTAAAGTTTCACTACCAGATCAATATCGATCTGAAATCAAATCTTTACCAGAAGCATAAGGAGTGGAAGAGGCAACTCAAATAGTCATATTTAAGAGATTCGTTCAATCCTCAAAGTCGCCAGTTCACTAGTTGTCCCGACCAACGGATTCCAAGGTGTTGTGGCGTTCGACACCTATCTTCCACCAGACTTCTTTTTACTCCTAACGTATGATGGCGTTCATCAAAGTAGAGATCGATTGGAGTTAGGATTTCTATATTGAAAAAAGACCAATGGAACTCCAAACTTCGATCTTCCTCTGATTCTCGCAGTCACCATTGTTGAACAAAATCTAACAAGATTTCTCGTGGATGATGGAAATTCTTGCAACATCCTTTTCGCTGACACATTGAAAATATTAGGCATCTAATAGAAAGATCTAAATCTATATAGCGGATGAGATCGGTTAGCCTTCAATGATTTAGTCACTCATCCTTAAGGAATGACATATATGACAGTGATGATTGGAGAACTAGTGCCAGAGAGAAATGTAATCCTCAACTTTCTTGTAATCTTGTGTAAGAGTACCTTCAAAGGAATCCTAGAGAGATCTTTCTTAACAAGACTAGACACAGTGTCATTGTCGGTCTACCTGAAGGTATCAACCATGATTTAGAAGGAAGACCGACCACTGTAAGTGCAGACATGGAGGAGGCAAAGCAACCATATAGCTCATCCATAAGGGCATTCTTACATTGGCGACAATAGTAGAAGAAGATCTCGGGAATTACGATGTGTTCGACCTAGACGCTCGCAAAGATGAAGTTCGACTTGTCCCGAATTGGGAGTTTGAGTTTATCTAGCTCGACGATAATCATGCCCAATCGATAAAGGATAAGATTCGGGTTTCCACTAAAGGTGAGGTATACGTTGATTGAATGTATTCATCCAATGTTGAACTTTTCGCTATCTCTCCACATGAGATACTCGATATCGACCCCGATGTAGCGTGACATCCGTTGAATTGGAATCCACCACCCGCTACGTCTCCCAGCAGTGGAAGAGGTAGTCCTTAGAGAAAGACGAAGCCACCACGAGCACGGTGAAGGGCTTGTTAGACGCCATATTAATTTCCAAAGTAAAGTTTACCAAGTGGTTATCTAAGGTCATTTTGGTGAAGAACTCCTCAGGAAAATGTAATATGAGGGCAAAGTTCCTTATAGTTAGTTATACTTGTTATAATGATGTCAAAACTTAAATAGTTGAAAAATGTACTTTGGACAATATCATTGTGTCGCATATACATACCCTATTCCTTTTGCGTCAAACATTGGTCAAAAACATGTTTAGATACATATAGAAAAAGTACAATATGTGTTCCATATAGGTTTGATCATGTTAGTCTAGCTTGCAATATGGTGGAGTATATCAAAATTAGCTAAATACATGAAAATATGCATTTTTGCATATTCTGAGTCTTTGAGTCAACTCAAAGAATGTTTCGATCGACTCGTACAGAAGTTATTTTGCATGGTCTACTCTCAGGAGTGCTCGCGTCGATCCTTTGGTCGATTCATACTGTATTCATTTCTGTTTATCTAAATTTGTATCATTTGCTCGACACATGACCTGTTCCGGTCGATGCAAAGTGATGTTTTCTGCACAATCTGAAATTCGAGAGAGCTCGGGTCGACCCTTCCCTTTCTATAGGTCGACTGCTCGCGCATTTTCACCAAAAGTTTGTTATGTAAAACTGTCAAAATGTTTGTTAAGCTGGTTAATTATTTTTTAACTTGCATATATATTAAATTGGCTTATTCTTCTACCAACAACAAGAAAAGTGTAAATATACATTAATTTTGTTCTCATCATCTTCATCCTCTTTCTTGCATTTTCTAAACAACTACACACAATCATTTTTGTTGTACATTATGCATTATTGAGATGATAACGTCCAAACGTAGGATTAGTGTAATCAGATTTGGGTTGAGAAATCAGTGGATTTTTCTTGAATAAAACCGTTAAGGTTTTGTCCTTTAAGAATCTTGGATTTTGGGGGGTTTTGCACTAATCGGTCCATCATTGATTCAGCTGAGCGAAGGTAATTGAAGAACGGGAGATTATGCCGGTTTAGTAGCGGTAACCGGAGGATTGTAAGAGGAAGATTCGAGTTCGAAGCGTTTGTGATTGAAATCAGTCGGGCAAGATTTGAAGACCATAGGGTTGTTCAAAGGGTGTGTCATAATCGGAGGTTTACTCATCACGTTCGAAGACTTGATTCAGCTTGAATCAAGGGAAAAGGAGGAATAGGCTATGCATCAACAATTGGGTTTGATTGCTTGAATTCTATTGCTTCTCTTGTAAACATTTGCAAACAGGTTATATATATATATATATATATATATATATATATATATATATATATATATATATATATATATATATATATATATATATATATATATATATATATATATATATATATATATATATATATATATATATATATATATATATATATATATATATATATATATATATATATATATATATATATATATATATATATATATATATATATATATATATATATATATATATATATATATATATATACACACACACACACACACACACACACACACACACACACACACACACATGTCTCAATTCTATTTTTAGAATTAAGGGCAAACATACCCCGAGCGAGGACGACGGAGGAACTGCCTCAGCAAATTAGTGTTCTCTCTTTATTTTTTCAATTGCTTAAATTATGAGTTTTTGTGCAAATAATTTAGTTGATCAAAATTCTGATGTGTGTAGTGCTGAACCATTTTTAGAAACCTTATTATAATCCTTGATTGTAATTGAATACTATAATACTTCACTCACATATTCAAATCACTTGTGGTGCCTTGCACACCAAGTGTTCGACTGATTGTGTGAACACAAACGCTTCTGCTATCTTTTCAATTGGGTTATATTTTTCACGCATTGGAAATAGTCCAACCTTACAGTGAATAAAATCCAGTTGATGTGTGTTCAAGTTAGTGATTTTAAAATCTCGTTTTTATCGAATTCCATAGGCTTTGCGTATATCCGGTCTCTTCGGTAAGGGTTCGTTTTAGACGAATATAGTTCCCCGACCGCTTCCGCCTAAAAACTTTTTAAAACCAAATATTGGTAAGTGTCGACTCTATTTTTAATAAGTGATTTATTTAACCCCCTTTTAGATATGCGTCGTCATCTAACAAGTGGTATCAGGAGCACCGATTCATTATGTGATTTGCATATAACTTCTTAGAAGATGGCTAATGAACCAAAAGGGGCTTACAATAGAGCACATGTTTTCAACAGCAAAAACTATAGTTACTGGAAAGATTGTACACGCGTGCATATAAATTCCATTGACAAGAAGGTATGAAACGTTATATTGAACGGTCCTATGGAAATAACCATGATCGATGAAAATAGCATGGTTGTGCCTAAGCCTGAAGCACAATCGAATGATGAAGACGAGAAAAAGTACAATTATGATTGGAAGGCTAAAAATATTCTGATCTCCTCCTTAGGAGTAGATGAATACTATAGAGTTTCACATTGTGTGACTGCTAAAGCTATGTGGGACTCATTGCAAGTTGCCCATGAGGGGACAAATGATGTCAAACTAGCTAGAATCAATACTTTGACTCAATAGTTTGATCTTTTTCACATGGAGCAAGGGGAAACCATTGCTGACATGTAAAAGAGATTTTTTCGCTTAATCAATAGACTGAATTCACTTGGTAGACCAATTTCCAATGATGTTTCTACTAACAAAGTCTTAAGATGTCTTACCAGGTAATGATAACCAAAGGTCACCGCCATAAAGGAAGCAAATGATCTTATGACTTTGGATCTTACAACTCTTTTTAGAAAGCTCCAAGAACATGAGCAAGTGCTTCTTAGTCTCGAGCAATTTGAGAAAAAGGAAAAGAAGGAGAAGACCAAAACTTCGGAAAATAAGTTTATAACTCTAAAAGCTTCTTGTTCAAAGTCCTATGCAAAAGAGCTGAGTGATTGTGACTCGAGTGATGACGAAGATGACAAACCGAATGAGGGTATGTGGCTGTTTGTGAAGTGATACAATTGCTATGTAAAAAGAATGGTATCCAACATTCCGAAAAGAATATCATCAATTTTAGAAAACAATCAAGGTATTCTAAGAATGAAGGCAATAAAGGGTGTAGAGTTAGAGGATCGTGCTTCAATTGCGGAAAATTCGAACACTACAAGACAGATTGTCCATTGATGAAAAAGAACAAAGGAAAGGAAAGTAATTGGTCACATAAGAAACAAGTTAAGCCTATAAGAGCTTACATCGCTTGGGAAAGCGATAGCGAGTCATCCGAGGATGATAGTTCAAGTGACGAAGAATAATCCATCAACCTTTGTCTCTCCGCTCATCAAAAGAAGAAAAACAAAAAGGTACAACATGCTAAATATGAAAACTCTACTAGATTGTCTCATTCTGAATTACAAACTGCCTTTGATACCTCACACCATGAAGCCAAGGAAGCCTTTAAACGCCTGGCCTCAAACAAGTTTTTTTTTTAGCAAAAGATCCTCGATTCTGAAAGGAAATTGGAGGCTCTAAAGGCATCCATAGTGGAAGGAACAAAGGTGGATTGTGAGGAAGAAAGAAATAAATGGGTAGACTTTGGGTGTGATACTTGTTATATTTGGCAAAAGGAGGTTAGAACTCTCAAGGTCAAACTTGACAAGGCTCTAGAACCTAAAATCACTATTGTTATTGATAGAGAACATTTTAGAAAAAAGTATGAATAATCCTTATCAAAAATATACATATGTGGTAAAAAATCAAGATAGTAAAAGTGATACAAAAGTTAACCTTACTTGCTTGTATTGTTGCAGAAGGGGTCACACCATTTTTAAGTGTTGTTTTAGGAGATTTTTAGTTTCTAAAGGGGTTTATCAATGGTTGCCTAAATGCAACCAAGATTTCACTCACAACCAAGGACCCAATAAATAATTGGGTACCTATGTTCGTTGATTGTTTTTATAGGTACAAAGTCTTGAGCCTACTGAGAGAATATAGGTTCTCGAAAGTGGATGCTCAAGACATATGATAGGAGACATATCTCTCTTCATTGACTTTGTGGCAAATAAGAAGGGATTTGTAATCTATGGAGACAACAACAAGGGAGCAATACTTGGAAAAGGTAGTGTAGGTAATCTCTCATCTACTACTATCTTTGATGTATTGTTAGTTGAGGGTCTTAAACACAATCTCATTAGCATTAGTCAATTATGTGACAAGGGATGCAAAGTATATTTTTCAAAAGATTGTTGCATGATTTAAAATAATGATAAAAAGAAGGGTGTGTTTAATGGCTTAAGGTTAAATAATGTCTATATGCTAGATTTGAGTGAAGTATCATTGAGCAACGACAAATGTCTCGTGACTATGAGTGAGGACTCATGGTTGTGGCATAAATGTTTGGCGCATGTCAATTTTGACTTGCTAAACAAGATAGTTTCTAAGGACTTAGTGATAAGCTTACCCAAAATCAAGTTTACAAAGGATCACTTATGTGATGCGTGCCAAATGGGGAAGCAAACAAGAATTTTGTTTAAATCTAAAAACACTGTGTCAACTACGAGACCTCTTGAACTTTTTCATATGGACCTCTTTGGACCATCTAGAATTAAGAGTCTAGGTAGTAACTACTATGGTTTTGTTATAGTCGATGATTTCTCTAGGTTTTGTTGGACTATCTTCTTGGCTAGCAAGAGCGATACTTTCTTCGCCTTTGAAAAATTTGCTAAACTTTCTCAAAACAAGTTATACACAAACATTATATCAATTAGAAGTGATCATGGTGGTGAGTTTGAAAATCACCTTTTTGAATAATATTGTGGTAGACACAGAATTAATCATAACTTTTCTGCTCCGCGTACCCCTTAACAAAACGGGGTCGTGGAACGTAAAAATTGAATTTTGGAAGAGTTAGGAAGAACTATGATCAATGAAAGTGGGCTTCCTAAATATTTTTGGGCCGATGCAATTAGTAAGAGTTATTATGTTTTGAATAGGGTTCTCATCCGTCCTATTCTTAACATGACTCCGTATGAACTTTTAAAAGGGAGGAAGCCATATGTGTCTCACCTTCATGTCTTTGGTTGTAAGTGTTTCGTGTTAAATAATGGAAAGGTGAGTCTAGGTAAATATGACTCCAAGGAAGATGAAGGTATATTTCTCGGATACTCTCAGTCAAGTAAAACTTATAGAATATACAATAAGAGATTACTTACAGTTGAGTAGTTTGTTCATGTCACATTTGATGAGTCTTATCCGAAAAGTGTCGGAAAAGGTATTTCATTTCATGGTGCAGGTGTATCTTCTGAAGACATACTTAAAGATGTCGAGAAAGGAATTGATCAACCTGACCCAATCAAAGTTGAGGAGGAAAAAGATCACCACCGTGAGGGGATTGAGGAAGTTCATCCAACCAACACAAATGGTCTTCCTCCAGCATGGAAGTCTTCTAAAGACCATCTCATCGACAAAATTCTCGACGATATCTCAAAGAGAGTGACAACTCGATTTAAGTTAAGTAATTTTTGTTATCACGTCGCTTTTGTTTCTTAAGTTGAGTCTAAAAACCCAAAAGAGGCATTACTCGATGAAAAATGGTTCCTATCAATGCAAGAGGAACTTAATCAGTTTAAAAGAAATGAGGTTTGGGACCTTGTCCCTCCTCCGCAAGACCATCAAGTAATTGGCACCCGATGGGTGTTTAGGAATAAACTTGACGAAAACGAAGTTATAACTCGCAATAAGGCGCGATTGGTCGGGCAAGGGTATAACCAAGAGGAAGGAATCGACTATGAGATAACTTATGCATCGGTTGTCTGACTCAAGGCTATTTGCCTTCTGCTTGCTTTCGCGTGTGCGAAAGATTTCAAATTATTTCAGATGGATGTAAAAAGTGCTTTCCTCAACGGATTTATAAATGAAGAGGTTTATGTAGCCCAACTTCCCGGGTTTGAATCCCATGAGTATCCTGATCATGTCTACAAATTAAAACGAGCTTTGTATAGACTTAAACAAGGCCCTAAGGCTTGGTATGACCGTCTCAACAAATTTCTTCTTGATCAAGGGTACTCAAGAGGAAAGGTTGACACAACCCTTTTCATTAAACGTCAAGGAAAACACTTATTTTTGGTACAAATATATGTTGATGATATTATTTTTGGATCAACTAACATGAATCTGGTAAGGGATTTTTCTAGATTAATGCAAGGAGAGTTCGATATGAGCATGATGGGGGGTTCAACTATTTCCTCAGATTGAAAATTAAACAACTGAAAGAGGGTACATTTGTGAGCCAGACAAAATATTGTCTTGAGCTTCTCAAGCGTTTTGACATGGCACACTCCAAGGCTATTGACACTCCGATGCCTACGTGTGCAAATCTTAATTGAGGCGAAAATGGTAAGGATGTAGAGGTGAAAAAGTATTGAGGTATGATTGGACCTCTCCTCTATCTTACCACTTCTAGATCTGACATAATGTTTATTGTTTGCATGTGTGCGAGGTATCAATCATGTTCCAAAGAATCTCACTTAAAAGTTATAAAGCACTGTCATACCCCAAATTTGTCATACTTATGTATAACTTCCATTTTGTACGGCCGATAACCATTATTCAAAAATTAAAAAAAGTGTTGTTTCTGTCATGAGGTTGGATTTTAAATCAAGTTAAGTTTCATTTGGGGTTTATCGAGTCAGGGGTGAGTACAATTGAGATGAAGTTTGTCTGATGGTGACATAATATCGGTTAGGCCAGAAATTGTGCCAGGACACGCCTGTTGTGGATGAATTAAGACCTTTGGTTATACTGAAACAATTGTTTTATAGTTGAGAAGCGACAAAGACAAAATCATTCTCCAAATAAGGTTTTGTGCGTATACAAGTCTTAACTAGGTGGATTCTTATGCTTGCTACCAATCCAAGAAGTCATGTTTGTTGACCAGGTCAAGAATCCAGTGGCAATTTGTTTTCAAATGGAGATGTAAGAAGGGATTATTTCGAGTTCTAGGTTATGACCATGTTCCTAAAAAAGGGTTTCAAATATGATCCAAGGTTATCTTCAAAGGCTTCAAAGAGATTCAAATCATGATTAAAATATTTGCTTCCAGCAATCGTCTTGATTGGTTTCAAAAGTTTTATTCACAAGCTATGGTTTAAAATCATTCCAAGATTGATATTAGGCCGTATGGTCGTCCATTTTCAAACCTTGAGCATAAGGAGCACACCATGAATAATAGAAGTCACGATCATGTTCACAAGGGTCATTTTCTTTACTTTGGGATTGTGATAGGTTACCTTCGATTAATCAACACAAGTTTATGATTAAGACGAGATCATCTGTTTTTCCGTCCATGCGACACGATTAAATCGGAGAATGATCCTCAATATCATTTCTCTATCTTGTTTTTAGCACGAATATCAATTCCCACGATCTCCTATAGTTTGAATTTCATCATAAGTCGAGCTACGACGATTTAGCATTACACTTCGTCCCGATTCAATTCACAAATCAACTAACCACTAACTTTACCTTTCGCCAATATAAAATTGCTTTGCTTTTCAGTCAAATATACAACTATTTTAATTCCAGTCAATATTATCTTGATTTATATTATCTTGTTCATATACTTGTTGATATTTATCTCGGTTATATTATTGTGAATATTATCTGATTATATTGTTATATATCTTGTCGTATTATTCATATTGTCATATTATTCATATTGTTCATATTATATTCATATTCAATTCAAAAACACTTAAAAAATATCGAAACGATAAAAGCCTAAATTGGTGGACTGTTGGTTATTTGTCCGAGCAATGGACTATTGGACTTTGTCAGAAACCCTAACTTGGAATTTTGCCTGACTTTTGCTCAAGGCATAGTTTAGGACACTTCGCGCACACACACGGCTTCCTCTTGGGCTACCTTACAACGAGACCATTTATTTCGTACAATCCCGTGTAACTCACATGTATCCCTCTCCCGTTTCGATGTACGCTTTCGTATTGCTTTGATCATGGTTTATCTTCTAGGGGCACCCTTAGAGTCTAGCATTGATTAAACCATTTTCAAACTAATTCTCGATTCGTGATTGAGCCATTTTCAAACACCCTCTGTAAGTCGAGTGCTCATACGCATTCGTCGTCAACCTATCGCACACACTTTCACATTTCATTGTGGTTTCGATATTGGGGGCACCCTCAGGGACAAGTATTGTTTCTCACAACTTAACCCTTGATTCGTCGTCAAGCCAGTTCCATCTTCAACCAAACCCTCGACTCATCATCGAACCATTTTCAAACCAATTTCTATTCCAACACATTTTTGCATGCGAATATAGTCAATCCCTTGATCCAACGTCAAGCGGTATTTTAAACCAAGTTATAAGTCGAGTTCCTTTTGCCTCGCAGTTCACCTCTTTTCGCAACACATTTGATTCAATCTTTTATTCGAAATAACGAAAGAAGAATATTCTGAGTCTAACATTCATTGAATCTTCGAATGAGTGACTCTTGAGGCGCACGCTTTGGGTTGTCGTTCATTCGCCCTTTCGTCTTAAAACACCTAATATTTATTTAAACATTTTCGTAACCAATTTAACGAAAGTAGGAGATCCTTGGAGTCTAGCATTCTCCTTGAATCTTCGAACGATTAACTCTCGAGGCACTCCCATTTAGTTGTTTTTAGTTCAGTCTTTTGAGTTCAAAACGTTCAACTCCTAATCAAAACCTTTCTAATCAACTCCCAAAAGAACCGAGTTCTTGGAATCTCGTATTCCTTGGATTCTTGAGTGACAGCTCTCGAGGCACGCCCCTTGGGTTGTTTGTTGTAACAGCCCAATTTTCAATAACTGACTAATGGTACTAGTTAATTGGTTTATATGATTTAAGTGAAATTATTGAATTTAACTGATTTATTCTATTTAGTAGAATAATGTGAACTTACTAGATATTCTCTAATTAAGAATGAGACGGGATATTTTATGAGAAAATGAATTGGTAAATATTTTGAGAGAAGAAATAAATTGGAGAGAAACAAAAGGGAAGGATATATGAAGGGGGAGCGAAACGAAAATGTAAAATAGAAAACATGAAAAGAAAGTGGAGGAAGAAGAGAAAGTAGAAGGAAAAAGAAGGAAAAGCTTGGAAAGCTCAAGAACGACTTCTAGCTTCCGATTAATCGAGGTAAGGGTGGGAAGTATTGTTACCTTACCAACGTATGTGATTATGTATGGATTGTTTAGATTTGTTTGGTTGTTCTTCCTCATCTTCCATTCTAGGGCATAATGAGTTTAATCGGTAGAAACCGAGTTTGAACGGTTAGAAATGAGAATGAGGGGTAGGATTTAGTCAAGGAATGTTGGGTTAAGGCTACCGAGACGAGTTGGGATTGAATCGGGTGGATTTCGATGATTTCGGAGTTTTGGACAGTGGGAAAATTCTGGGTTCGCAGACCCTCGCTAGCATGTTCGCTAGGCGAGCGGGTCGCGAGCATTCGCTGTGGCGAGCCAGTAGCAAACGGTCCCAGACTTGGGCAGTATGGTTTTGGGTGTTCTTCGCTGGTAGCGAAGGGGGTAGCGAGTATTCGCTGGGCATTCGCTGTGGCGAGTGGGGTAGCGAATCAAGTCAGTGGCTTCTGATTGCCTTCGCGAGCTTGCTCGCTAAGCGAACAGGTAGCGAGCACTCGCTAGGAGCTCGCTAGGCGAACAGGGTAGCGAGTGTGACAACATGTTGTTTTCTTTTGTGTTTCATTCAATTGTTAATTGTTTGGTTCGATGATGTTAATCCTTATGGAACGTGAATAGTTTGTGTATTATTGTGATGATATGTGGTTTGGGTAGTCTTGTGGCGTGAATCCTAGATTGTGGAGTATGGCCTTTGGGTAATTATATGCATCGTTTGAATTAAACATGAATGCATGATGAATGAGTGGATGTGTGAAGTATGCATGAGAATATATGTGTATGTTAATGATGTTGAGAATATGTAAGCGTGCGAGATTCTTACTCACTGGGGTAAAATGACAACGTGTCGTTCCTAGTGTAGTAATCATCGGGGTAGAATAACTGTGATGTTGTTCCTGGTGGGGTATATGTGTTGTACCCATAATCCAAGTGAGAATTTGTGAGAGTTGATGAGTTTATATGAGTCATATGGTATATGTATGTGATTGTTGTATGAAAGCGTGAGATGTGGCAGATTAGCAATTATGTGTATAACTGTACGTACTTGTGTGGAGTAATGCCTAATTGTATATTTTTGTGCATATGTATGCATTCCAAGAGTGTGTGGTGTCATTGTGCGTGTGTAGCATCATGATTGCATTCTTGTGTCTTGATCCCGTGGAGGATCTGCAGAAACCTCGTGTGCCCTTGTGGGGTGTGAGTGATGGTTTATTCTTGATCCCGTAGAGGATCTGCAGAAACCTCGTGTACCCTTATGGGGTGTGAGCGATGGTTTATTCTTGATCCCGTGGAGGATCTGCAGAAACCTCGTGTGCCCTTGTGGGGTGTGAGCGATGGTTTATTCTTGATCCCGTGGAGGATCTGCAGAACGGTTGTGTGCCCTTGTGGGGTGTGAGCAATCCTAAAACATCGTGTGCCCATGTGGGGTATGAGCGATGGGTGAACATCGTAGGCCCGACGGGGAGTTACTTCAGTAACGAGCGACGGTTCCTTTGGTTCTTCAATTTAACCTGCCGAATGAGTCGATACCGCATTTGCATCTGCATAGAGTCGTGAGTCGGTCTCTATGAGTTGCATTATCATCTCTATATGGGAATTGGTGAAATAAACATGTTGCGTGTGTTTATGCGAATTGGTGAAATAAACATGTTGTGTATGTTTATGTGAATTGGTGAAGTAATTATCATTGTAAATGTTTATGTGAAAAGGACATGACTTGTAAAAGTAGGATTGATGAATGTGCTTAATTAGGTAAACATATATTGTGACATATATGATGATTATAATGAATTGTGGTGAGAAAATATGGAATATATATGTATTTTGTGCTTGTGTATTCATATATGACTATATGCATTGTTATTATGATAATATTTCTCACCCTTTTGCTAGAATGATGTCCTTCATGACATCGTGCAGGTTTCAAGGCGTAGTACTGCTCGTAGTTGCGAGGTCGCGATTGGTGTGGCTGTTTAGTGATTTAATTTTATTGGGTCGAGTCGTGCTCTGGTCATGTAACACTGGGATCGTTTGGGTTATGTTCCTGTTGTATTTTGTGTTGTTGGCCTCCGTGCCTAAGTTATGTTGATTTATGTGATAAATGTGATTACTTCTTTTATGTAAAATATGTGATGTAAATGAATCCGCTGTTACGTGCAAAAATGAAATTTTGTAAAGTATGATTATTTATTTCAGTGTTTTCGAGCATGACAGGTGGTTTTTAGTAATTTGGTATTATACGTGTGACACCCTTTGTGTATGCATGTTACTTTACTCTGATTATGCTTATTTTTCCGTGGGGTTTAGAAGGGTGTTTCATTAAGTGGTATCAGAGCAGGTCGGTCCATTCGACCAAGTTGTCTAATGTTGTTTGTTCCCTTGTATGCGACATGTGTGTAAAAACGCTGTCGGTACGTGTTTGTTGTTCTAAACATTGTTTGCAGGAGTGGAAATGAATCCAAGTGGGGGAGAAAGTTGTGCTTCTCCAGGATGCTGCAAGTGTGGAGTTGTAGCTCAGTGTGTAGTTAAACGCTCTTATAGTTTGGTAAAGATGGTTTATACTCCATCATAATTTCGGCTGTTTATTGACAAATTGAGGAACTGATCACCCTTAATCTCTTGTTGATGGTAGTTGGGATTGTGATGGATGAGATAGACATGTCTTGCAAGCTTAGATGGCGGGGGCAGCGAATTGTTTGGAGTGAAGCCAAGTGCTTAAGAATCGTTTTGATAAGTCAGCGCAGGGCGGTGTTGAGATGTTTAATTTTGATGGAAATTTTGAGTGTTAATAGAAGTGAGAAGTTGGTGGTTTACATATTAATTGTGGGCGTCTGGAAGTTATCCTGACAAGATAAGTGAGTTACAGCCAGGACATGGAGTGAAGTTGTGATCGACTTAGTTACGAAAACTAGTCTGATATTGAGAGCTCCATGTTATACGTCTAATTGGTTAGCCAAGGAATTAAATTGATGGAGTAATTTTGAGACTTGTGTCTGTGTATACCACAACCACGGTTTATGAGGTCAAGTATGTAAAGGGTGGATGGTGATTTCTGGTGGTTATTAAAGAAAGTAAGAGGTGGAATACAATCTTGGTATGATTAGGCCTCTAAGTATTTCAAGAGTTGAAGATGTGTAAATGGTCTTCTGAGTGTGGGAATGTTGTTTTCGTATTTTGTCGTAATGAGAGAACCGTAACTCGGAATGGCGCACGGTTCGAAGCGCGGGAAGTTATTACAATACTTTATATGATGGCGAAGTAATGACATGGAATTAAGTTATTTATTGACGGAATAAGTTTGGATGTTGCAGTAAGTGCGGTTCGTGTTTTCATCGTGCTCTGGTCATGTAACACTGATGTTGCGGTGAAATTTGGATGTCAAGCTATTGATTAACTTGAATCTTAATTCATTTACAACCGGTCTTTGATTTATCCGAAGGAAAGGTTAAAGAAAGGAAAAACCTAAAAGGGAGAGATCTAAGGTTCGGGGGTTGGTTAAATTTAGGGAAGGTATTAGCACCCTAAACTTCCGTAGTACTCCACGGGAACCTTTTGTTTATTTTTTTTTATTTCATTAATTATTTTGCTTTAGGGTATATACAAAGGATTGAAAATTAAAAAAGACCTAGGGGTTAATTCTAAGTTTACTCGGCAAGACATCGCGTCTCGTGCCTACATATCCTTACGGGAATGGAATCAGAGTAACTGTAGTTCCCCTCAAAAGGGAGGTTAGAGACTTCTTGACTGTGGTCAAGGTCTCAAGGGGAATAAACGCATCTTAAGGACACGCTTACATGGAGTCTTAAACTCCGATCTCTATGTTATAAATTGTTAAGTGCATTAGGGTTAGGTTAGGGATTCCGCGGCGGGAAACCCTAAAATGAGTGCGGCGACTCTTTGACCTAAAGCTAGGGGTAGTTTTGTAATTTTGTCCACGGCGAGACATTTGTGAAAAGTTAGGGTTTGTAAGGGTTTGAAGTTTTGAGGACTATTGGCGTGGCGGCCAAACGGCTAGACCTAATCCTTCGGAGGAATGCAATGGGACAAATTAACGATGCAAATGCGCGAATTTAAACCATACAAACAGCAGAAATTAAAGTGCGGAAAGGTAAACGCGATAATTTGTTCGCGAAGTTACAAATGAGAAACAGATACAATTATAATAAAAACTTGAATTGAAAAACACATTAAAATAGCTAATAGCAACGTAACAAGCTGCACATTGAATACACAACGTTAGTAGACAGAGTCAGACAGTAATCAGACGAGTTATGAAACGGAAGTGCGAAAGTTATAGATATTCTTTGTTGTTTATTTGTGATATATAAAAAAAGCTTTTGATTTAAGTTAAAAAAGAGGTTTTAATATTATTAAAAAAAAATTTCAAAAATAGTCTTAATTTAATTATCTAACAAAAAGGTTTTATTTAAAAAAAAAAAGGTTTAATGTTATTATTATATATTTTTTAAAAAACGGTTCTAGTTATTATTTTAAAAAAAGATTTTAGTTATTATTTTAAATTTATCTAAAAAAAAGTTTTTCTTAAAAATAATAGGTTTTCATATTAATTTGGAAAAGATGTTAATGTTATTTATTTTAAAAAACAAATTTTTATATTATAACAAGTTTTAATAAATTAATGATAATAATAATAATAATAGTAATAATAATAATAATAATAATGATAATAATAATAAATAATGATAATAATAATACTAATAATAATAATAATAATAAATAATGATAATAATAATACTAATAATAATAATAATAATAATAAAGCAATAATGAATTTTAAATGTGCCAAATAACCCAACAATGTTGCTAACGCAGAAATGCGCTCAGCGCAACCAGATCTAAATCGGACGAAACAAAATTTATCGCAAAGAAAAAGAAATTAAGCAAAAAAACAGTATTATTGCTCACACAAAAATGCGATCATCGCAATCAGATCGAACTAACACAAATGTCACGCGTCATGCACACAAATGTGCAAACATCGTATCGATATAATTCGATCAAAAATTAATCTTATATATATATAAACTCTAACAATTTAAAAATTATAAATATATAAACGTAACAGTAATAGATAAAAATAAATAAATAACGGTAATAGATGAAGAAAAAAAATAACGGTAAAAGATGAAGAAAAAGAAACAACAGTAATAAATGAAGGAAAAGAAATAACGGTAAACGATGAAGAAAACGAAACAACAGTAATAGATGAAGGAAAAGAAATAACGGTAAACGACACTCACTCCTCTTAGGTTTTTTTCATTCTCCCATTTTTCAACAAGGCAACACATGTATATATAGGGAACAAATTAGGGTTAACACCAAATTGTCAATAATGTCCCTAAAGCCCATTTTAAAGCCCAAACTAAATAATTAGCTAAGAAAAAATACAATTTAAATAATTTAAAATAATTAAAATAAACTTAAAATAAAAACTAATAATCCTATTGATTCCTAAAATCAAAAATATTATAAAAAGAACAAAATTTTTTCCAATATTTTTTATTTTATGATTTTTTGGATATTTTTATGAATAATTTTGAAAAAGGTGAAAAAAATAATATTTTAAAAAATGATTTAATTAAAATACAAAAATAATAATTAAATAATAATAAAAAACTATTTTTGTTATTTTTTAATGAAAGATAGAAAAATTTAGAGTAAAAATAATAAAAAACAAAAAGTGACTAAGGTGAGATTCGAACTCTCAACCTCTCACACTCACAACTCCTTACACATGTCCTCTTGCCAATTGTGCCATTGTTACTTTTTAGAAAAAAAATACATGTCATATGATATTTACCTGCAAAAAGTCAAACGACTACACAAATTTGTTAGTAATTGATTAAATGCAATGAAATGCGACGACAAATCTTAGGGCAAAATTTGGGGTATTACAGTTGCCCCTATTTAAATAACTTCACCGGGTGATTCGAGCAACGGAGACTTGAGAAATCATGGTGGAGGGATTTAAATACAGATAACCGAAAATTTTGCCTTTAGACGCAGTGCTATGCAATGATATGGACAAAACAAAACGAACTATAATGCTAAATATGATATGAATCTGATATGATGCGTATGATGAAAATGACAAATGCACGGATACAGACGAAACAACGTCACAGGGGATGACCCATCGAGGAATTGCACTAGGGAAGAAGACATGTCATATCTGGAAGAACGTCGGAAAGACACGACACAAAATTGTTGATAGGTGCCAAGTAAATTAGAAATTGTCCGCAAGGTAAGACGCGAGTAAAACACGAGCTCAGGAGAAAAACGTAAATGGGGATAAAACACCCATGATGCCAAGTAAATAAATTTTGCCCACAAGGTAAAGACACGAGTAAAACACGACCTCAGGGAGAAAAAAAAGCAAATGGGGGTAAAACACCATGATGTTAGGTAAACCCAGGAATATCTGGTAAACGGGGAATAAAACACCCGGGATAAAGGTACATGGGGGATAAAACACCCAAGGATAGAAGGTAAGTGGGGAGTAAAGCACCCAAGATAGACATGTAAGTGGGGAGTAAAGCACCCAGGATAGAAATGTAAATGGGGAGTAAAGCACCCAAGATAAAAATGTAAATGGGGAGTAAAGCACCCAAGATAGAAATGTAAATGGGGAGTAAAGCACCCAAGATAAAAATGTAAATGGGGAGTAAAACACCCAAGATAGAAATGTAAATGGGGAGTAAAGCACCCAAGCTAGAAATGTAAATGGGGAGTAAAGCACCCAATATGTGCACATGTATAGGAATTATGCTATGACATATGATCAAATGCAAATGCAGACGTCGACGACAAGACTCGACTCTTTCTGTGAGATGACAAAATTAGAGGACTGATTCCTCAACACGGAGATCACTGTCATTCTGTTAAACTGTATCAAGTTGATAGTCACTGTAGGAATGATGAATAACTGCTTAGGGATTATGCGAGTAAACTGCCCCAGGTCAAATGAACTGATAGTTGCTTCAGCTGTCTGATTCGTGGAATCGACTGTTTTGCTGTATCCTCGGAGGGCTTGCCCCAGTCTGAGTCTTGAACAATTCTCTGGATAAACCAAATCTGAGAAGATATTTCCTTGAACAAATCTTGAACTGATTCTTTGACAGGATGTAAAAGGAACTTGCCCCCGATAAGATCACTTGACCAAGTTTCTCATTGTTTGAAAATTCCTTAGAGGAAAGCCAGTTTGCAAACAAAAATATTCCTACAAACATGGTAATGCAAAGTTCATGCGACTTTTGAAATCAAAATTATTTTTGAAAGATGGAAAATACATGAGTCGTTAGTCAGAACACAACGGTTCAAGACGCTCAAAGTTTAAAATAAAGGTGTACTGCCAAAATAAATGATTCACAAAGATCTTTAGGAGTCAGGTTACGCAACCTTGTTGTAGTATACTTTCAAAATAACCTTGCTTCAATTAGGTCTTTTGAGGGTTGTAATGTGACCTGGTTCACGGTTTATGAAACAAAAGATAAAGGCTCAAAATTTATTTGTACCCACCCAATCTACGTGATGATCTTCAGTCCTATGCTCAGTTAACTCATACTATGCATTCAGGTTCCCATAAGTTAGGGATTTCATTGATCGTAGCAATGATGACTCAGAAGTCAAAGGGACCTATGAAAAGGCAGCCACTACTCCCCTATAACATTTGATTGTTTTGACATTGAGGATTTTCAAGATAAGGATTTAAAAATCTCTTTGTATTATCCTTAAATTTTGCCTGAACTGTTTATTTTAGAGTTTACAGTCAGCGGGATTCCCCAGTTTTGCCTAAGTCTCCTTCATAGGTTTTGACTTAGCGGGCTTCTTTTGATTTTTTTATATTATTTTTTTGTGTGAAGGAAAGTGACTGTTTGATTTTAATGATTACGGTGAACCATCATCGACCTTTTGATTAGAAAACATCTTCGACACTTGTTTGACGTGTGCGAAGGAAAATTTGTTAATGAAAGGTGTATCGTAGGAACACACAACCAAGTTAACTGAGAACTACCCATCCCAAGGTTAAAATTGTGGGTTTTTTGTAACGAAAGAAACTCCAACTTCTAGGCTCGAAGGGGGTAACGAGGGATTAACTTCCTTATTTCTCTAGTGTTTGGGAATTGAAACAATGCCTTACATCGTCAACAAGGTTTGATTGAAAGCATACTGACAGCAATTATGGGTATAACGTTTTCATCATCCTCCCTCCAATCTTAGCATATCAAAATTTTGGACAAGAAGTAAACATTTGAAAAATAAAGCATAAAGATGCAAATAAATGGACGGAAATGAATTGAATCAAAAGTCACAATGCTTATTTCATTAATGAAAGTACAAACATAATTAAAAGCAAACAACTTAAACAAAATAAGGTAAGTGCAAACAACGAGAAACAAAAGGCCTAGTGACAAAACTTCATTTCTGATGTACTGGCAAGGGATTTTTCTGAACATCCGGATGACTGTCTGTAAAATCAAGTATTCCAGTTCTAACCAATTCACATACTCTAGCCTTCAATGCAAAACAATGCTCCAAGTCATGGCCTGGGGCACCCTCATGAAAAGCACACTTTAGATCAGCCCTAAATCCAACTGGAGGATTAAGAGGAGGTGGTAAAGCCTTTGTAGTGATCAGCCCTTGTCGAACTAAGTCAGGATACAGCTCTGTGTAAGTCATGAGAATAGGATCAAAGTGACTCCTGTTCCGTTTCTGGTCTGATATCTGTGTCGAGGAATCAGCTTGACGACTCAAAGGTATACTAGAAGACGATAGGACCAAGAAAGAGAAACTGGGGGACAAATGCAATGCAAAAATGTGATGCTGATGCCATGCAATGGTTTCAAGAATTTCAACGGTCGATTGCGAATATTGCTTTTTAAGAAAGTTGGAAAAAATTTTAGACTTTAAAATGTAAGGCTTTTCGAATTTGCAAAGGACTGCTGAATTCCTTGAAACTAGAAATGATATGATGCTTTATGGATGCGAAGCACAAATACACATAAGCAAACAAAAGGTCCTAAGTTAGAGGAACAATGAATGGAGTCAAGGTCTACCCTTCCCAAAGTGGTGTGTACTATAGGTTAATTGTACCTGCTGAACAAGGGTTCTAAATCAGTGCCCAAAATCATCAGTCCATCCTTCGGATATTATCAACTTCCCAACTGACTTGAGGGTCGATAATATTCTCAAGAGAACCTCTTTTGAGTGTAGTATCGCGTAGCAACCATTGTAGGACTACTCCCACATAGTTCCCGCACTACATCCTATATAAGGCCAAGATGGTGTAAAGGTACTACGGTTCCCAGTATCACAGACTCCAATCGATAATGGTAAAAGTTTTCACGATTACACTCGATCAACCGAACCATTTTCGAAAGTGTCTCAACTGAGCGGTGATTCTCGATTTAACTTAGTCGGGACTCACTCCCTATAAGCCTCGTCGAATATATCACCATCCTATAATAATGTCACTCAAGTCCGGGTGTAGGACTTATCTCACAACACAGTAACTCCAAGTAAGGTACCCCAATATATACATACAAGTGAGAAAAATATATAATAAAACAAATATATAAAGAAAAATAAACAAAATAGGGATAACCCTCAATAGTTAGGAGTCCCTAGTGAAGTCGCCATTTTCTGTTGCGGTGAAATTTGGATGTCAAGCTATTGATTAACTTGAATCTTAATTCATTTACAACCGGTCTTTGATTTATCCGAAGGAAAGGTTAAAGATAGGAAAAACCTAAAAGGGAGAGATCTAAGGTTCGGGGGTTGGTTAAATTTAGGGAAGATATTAGCACCCTAAACTTCCGTAGTACTCTACGGGAACCTTTTGTTTATTTTTTTTTTATTTATTTCATTAATTATTTTGCTTTAGGGTATATACAAAGGATTGAAAATTAAAAAAGACCTAGGGGTTAATTCTAAGTTTACTCGGCAAGACATCGCGTCTCGTGCCTACATATCCTTACGGGAATGGAATCAGAGTAACTGTAGTTCCCCTCAAAAGGGAGGTTAGAGACTTCTTGACTGTGGTCAAGGTCTCAAGGGGAATAAACGCATCTTAAGGACACGCTTACATGGAGTCTTAAACTCCGATCTCTATGTTATAAATTGTTAAGTGCATTAGGGTTAGGTTAGGGATTCCGCGGCGGGAAACCCTAAAATGAGTGCGGCGACTCTTTGACCTAAAGCTAGGGGTAGTTTTGTAATTTTGTCCACGGCGAGACATTTGTGAAAAGTTAGGGTTTGTAGGGGTTTGAAGTTTTGAGGACTATTGGCGTGGCGGCCAAACGGCTAGACCTAATCCTTCGGAGGAATGCAATGGGACAAATTAACGATGCAAATGCGCGAATTTAAACCATACAAACAGTAGAAATTAAAGTGCGGAAAGGTAAACGCGATAATTTGTTCGCGAAGTTACAAATGAGAAACAGATACAATTATAATACAACTTGAATTGAAAAACACATTAAAATAGCTAATAGCAACGTAACAAGCTGCACATTGAATACACAACGTTAGTAGACAGAGTCAGACAGTAATCAGACGAGTTATGAAACGGAAGTGCGAAAGTTATAGATATTCTTTGTTGTTTATTTGTGATATATAAAAAAAGCTTTTGATTTAAGTTAAAAAAGAGGTTTTAATATTATTAAAAAAAAAATTCAAAAATAGTCTTAATTTAATTATCTAACAAAAAGGTTTTATTTAAAAAAAAAAAAAGGTTTAATGTTATTATTATATATTTTTTAAAAAACGGTTCTAGTTATTATTTTAAAAAAAGATTTTAGTTATTATTTTAAATTTATCTAAAAAAAAGTTTTTCTTAAAAATAATAGGTTTTCATATTAATTTGGAAAAGATGTTAATGTTATTTATTTTAAAAAACAGATTTTTATATTATAACAAGTTTTAATAAATTAATGATAATAATAATAATAATAGTAATAATAATAATAATGATAATAATAATAAATAATGATAATAATAATAATACTAATAATAATAATAATAATAATAATAATAATAATAATAAATAATGATAATAATAATACTAATAATAATAATAATAATAAAGCAATAATGAATTTTAAATGTGCCAAATAACCCAATAATGTTGCTAACGCAGAAATGCGCTCAGCGCAACCAGATCTAAATCGGACGAAACAAAATTTATCGCAAAGAAAAAGAAATTAAGCAAAAAAACAGTATTATTGCTCACACAAAAATGCGATCATCGCAATCAGATCGAACTAATACAAATGTCACGCGTCATGCACACAAATGTGCAAACATCGTATCGATATAATTCGATCAAAAATTAATCTTATATATATATATAAACTCTAACAATTTAAAAATTATAAATATATAAACGTAACAGTAATAGATAAAAAAAAGAAATAACGGTAATAGATGAAGAAAAAAAATAACGGTAAAAGATGAAGAAAAAGAAACAACAGTAATAGATGAAGGAAAAGAAATAACGGTAAACGATGAAGAAAAAGAAACAACAGTAATAGATGAAGGAAAAGAAATAACGGTAAACGGCACTCACTATTCTCCCCTTTTTCAACAAGGCAACACATGTATATATAGGGAACAAATTAGGGTTAACACCAAATTGTCAATAATGTCCCTAAAGCCCATTTTAAAGCCAAAACTAAATTATTAGCTAAGATAATAATACAATTTAAATAATTTAAAATAATTAAAATAAACTTAAAATAAAAGCTAATAATCCTATTGATTCCTAAAATCAAAAATATTATAAAAAGAACAAAATTTTTTCCAATATTTTTTATTTTATGATTTTTTGGATATTTTTATGAATAATTTAGAAAAATGTGAAAAAAATAATATTTTAAAAAATGATTTAATTAAAATACGAAAATAATAATTAAATAATAATAAAAAACTATTTTTGTTATTTTTTAATGAAAGATAGAAAAATTTAGAGTAAAAATAATAAAAAACAAAAAGTGACTAAGGTGAGATTCGAACTCTCAACCTCTCACACTCACAACTCCTTACACATGTCCTCTTGCCAATTGTGCCATTGTTACTTTTTAGAAAAAAAATACATGCCATATGATATTTACCTGCAAAAAGTCAAACGACTACACAAATTTGTTAGTAATTGATTAAATGCAATGAAATGCGACGACAAATCTTAGGGCAAAATTTGGGGTATTACAGTTGCCCCTATTTAAATAACTTCACCGGGTGATTCGAGCAACGGAGACTCGAGAAATCATGGTGGAGGGATTTAAATACAGATAACCGAAAATTTTGCCTTTAGACGCAGTGCTATGCAATGATATGGAAAAAACAAAACGAACTATAATGCTAAATATGATATGAATCTGATATGATGCGTATGATGAAAATGACAAATGCACGGATACAGACGAAACAACGTCACAGGGGACGACCCATCGAGGAATTGCACTAGGGAAGAAGACATGTCATATCTGGAAGAACGTCGGAAAGACACGACACAAAATTGTTGATAGGTGCCAAGTAAATTAGAAATTGTCCGCAAGGTAAGACGCGAGTAAAACACGAGCTCAGGAGAAAAACGAAAATGGGGATAAAACACCCATGATGCCAAGTAAATAAATTTTGCCCACAAGGTAAAGACACGAGTAAAACACGACCTCAGGGAGAAAAAAAAAGCAAATGGGGGTAAAACACCATGATGTTAGGTAAACCCAGGAATATCTGGTAAACGGGGAATAAAACACCCGGGATAAAGGTACATGGGGGATAAAACACCCAAGGATAGAAGGTAAGTGGGGAGTAAAGCACCCAAGATAGACATGCAAGTGGGGAGTAAAGCACCCAGGATAGAAATGTAAATGGGGAGTAAAGCACCCAAGATAAAAATGTAAATGGGGAGTAAAGCACCCAAGATAGAAATGTAAATGGGGAGTAAAGCACCCAAGATAAAAATGTAAATGGGGAGTAAAGCACCCAAGATAGAAATGTAAATGGGGAGTAAAGCACCCAAGCTAGAAATGTAAATGGGGAGTAAAGCACCCAAGATGTGCACATGTATAGGAATTATGCTATGACATATGATCAAATGCAAATGCAGACGTCGACGACAAGACTCGACTCTTTCTGTGAGATGACAAAACTGGAGGACTGATTCCTCAACACGGAGATCACTGTCATTCTGTTAAACTGTATCAATTTGATAGTCACTGTAGGAATGATGAATAACTGCTTAGGGATTATGCGAGTAAACTGCCCCAGGTCAAATGAACTGATAGTTGCTTCAGCTGTCTGATTCGTGGAATCGACTGTTTTGCTGTATCCTCGGAGGGCTTGCCCCAGTCTGAGTCTTGAACAATTCTCTGGATAAACCAAATTTGAGAAGATATTTCCTTGAACAAATCTTGAACTGATTCTTTGACAGGATGTAAAAGTAACTTGCCCCCGATAAGATCACTTGACCAAGTTTTTCATTGTTTGAAAATTCCTTAGAGGAAAGCCAGTTTGCAAACAAAAATATTCCTACAAACATGGTAATTCAAAGTTCATGCGACTTTTGAAATCAAAATTATTTTTGAAAGATGGAAAATACATGAGTCGTTAGTCAGAACACAACGGTTCAAGACGCTCAAAGTTTAAAACAAAGGTGTACTGCCAAAATAAATGATTCACAAAGATCTTTAGGAGTCAGGTTACGCAACCTTGCTGTAGTATACTTTCAAAATAACCTTGCTTCAATTAGGTCTTTTGAGGGTTGTAATGTGGTCTGGTTCACGGTTTATGAAACAAAAGATAAAGGCTCAAAATTTATTTGTACCCACCCAATCTACGTGATGATCTTCAGTCCTATGCTCAGTTAACTCATACTATGCATTCAGGTTCCCATAAGTTAGGGATTTCATTGATCGTAGCAATGATGACTCAGAAGTCAAAGGGACCTATGAAAAGGCAGCCACTACTCCCCTATAACATTTGATTGTTTTGACATTGAGGATTTTCAAGATAATGATTTAAAAATCTCTTTGTATTATCCCTAAATTTTGCCTGAACTGTTTATTTTAGAGTTTACAGTCAGCGGGATGCCCCAGTTTTGCCTAAGTCTCCTTCATAGGTTTTGACTTAGCGGGCTTCTTTTGATTTTTTTATATTATTTTTTTGTGTGAAGGAAAGTGACTGTTTGATTTTAATGATTACGGTGAACCATCATCGACCTTTTGATTAGAAAACATCTTCGACACTTGTTTGACGTGTGCGAAGGAAAATTTGTTAATGAAAGGTGTATCGTATGAACACACAACCAAGTTAACTGAGAACTACCCATCCCAAGGTTAAAATTGTGGGTTTTTTGTAACGAAAGAAACTCCAACTTCTAGGCTCGAAGGGGGTAACGAGGGATTAACTTCCTTATTTCTCCAGTGTTTGGGAATTGAAACAATGCCTTACATCGTCAACAAGGTTTGATTGAAAGCATACTGACAGCAATTATGGGTATAACGTTTTCATCATCCTCCCTCCAATCTTAGCATATCAAAATTTTGGACAAGAAGTAAACATTTGAAAAATAAAGCATAAAGATGCAAATAAATGGACGGAAATGAATTGAATCAAAAGTCACAATGCTTATTTCATTAATGAAAGTACAAACATAATTAAAAGCAAACAACTTAAACAAAATAAGGTAAGTGCAAATAACGAGAAACAAAAGGCCTAGTGACAAAACTTCATTTCTGATGTACTGGCAAGGGATTTTTCTGAACATCCGGATGACTGTCTGTAAAATCAAGTATTCCAGTTCTAACCAATTCACATACTCTAGCCTTCAATGCAAAACAATGCTCCAAGTCATGGCCTGGGGCACCCTCATGAAAAGCACACTTTAGATCAGCCCTAAATCCAACTGGAGGATTAAGAGGAGGTGGTAAAGCCTTTGTAGTGATCAACCCTTGTCGAACTAAGTCAGGATACAGCTCTGTGTAAGTCATGAGAATAGGATCAAAGTGACTCCTGTTCCGTTTCTGGTCTGATATCTGTGTCGAGGAATCAGCTTGACGACTCAAAGGTACACTAGAAGACGATAGGACCAAGAAAGAGAAACTGGGGGACAAATGCAATGCGAAAATGTGATGCTGATGCCATGCAATGGTTTCAAGAATTTCAACGGTCGATTGCGAATATTGCTTTTTAAGAAAGTTGGAAAAAATTTTAGACTTTAAAATGTAAGGCTTTTCGAATTTGCAAAGGACTGCTGAATTCCTTGAAACTAGAAATGATATGATGCTTTATGGATGCGAAGCACAAATACACATAAGCAAACAAAAGGTCCTAAGTTAGAGGAACAATGAATGGAGTCAAGGTCTACCCTTCCCAAAGTGGTGTGTACTATAGGTTAATTGTACCTGCTGAACAAGGGTTCTAAATCAGTGCCCAAAATCATCAGTCCATCCTTCGGATATTATCAACTTCCCAACTGACTTGAGGGTCGATAATATTCTCAAGAGAACCTCTTTTAAGTGTAGTATCGCGTAGCAACCATTGTAGGACTACTCCCACATAGTTCCCGCACTACATCCTATATAAGGCCAAGATGGTGTAAAGGTACTACGGTTCCCAGTATCACAGACTCCAATCGATAATGGTAAAAGTTTTCACGATTACACTCGATCAACCGAACCATTTTCGAAAGTGTCTCAACTGAGCGGTGATTCTCGATTTAACTTAGTCGGGACTCACTCCCTATAAGCCTCGTCGAATATATCACCATCCTATAATAATGTCACTCAAGTCCGGGTGTAGGACTTATCTCACAACACAGTAACTCCAAGTAAGGTACCCCAATATATACATACAAGTGAGAAAAATATATAATAAAACAAATATATAAAGAAAAATAAACAAAATAGGGATAACCCTCAATAGTTAGGAGTCCCCAGTGAAGTCGCCATTTTCTGTTGCGGTGAAATTTGGATGTCAAGCTATTGATTAACTTGAATCTTAATTCATTTACAACCGGTCTTTGATTTATCCGAAGGAAAGGTTAAAGAAAGGAAAAACCTAAAAGGGAGAGATCTAAGGTTCGGGGGTTGGTTAAATTTAGGGAAGGTATTAGCACCATAAACTTCCGTAGTACTCTACGGGAACCTTTTGTTTATTTTTTTTTTATTTATTTCATTAATTATTTTGCTTTAGGGTATATACAAAGGATTGAAAATTAAAAAAGACCTAGGGGTTAATTCTAAGTTTACTCGGCAAGACATCGCGTCTCGTGCCTACATATCCTTACGGGAATGGAATCAGAGTAACTGTAGTTCCCCTCAAAAGGGAGGTTAGAGACTTCTTGACTGTGGTCAAGGTCTCAAGGGGAATAAACGCATCTTAAGGACACGCTTACATGGAGTCTTAAACTCCGATCTCTATGTTATAAATTGTTAAGTGCATTAGGGTTAGGTTAGGGATTCCGCGGCGGGAAACCCTAAAATGAGTGCGGCGACTCTTTGACCTAAAGCTATGGGTAGTTTTGTAATTTTGTCCACGACGAGACATTTATGAAAAGTTAGGGTTTGTAAGGGTTTGAAGTTTTGAGGACTATTGGCGTGGCGGCCAAACGGCTAGACCTAATCCTTCGGAGGAATGCAATGGGACAAATTAACGATGCAAATGCGCGAATTTAAACCATACTGTTGCACCCCAAAATTTGACCAACCGGGTCTCGCATTGGGCTCGATGTTTCGACGCATAACCGCATTCGCACCTGCATATTGCATACAGTGCATTTTTCATTTTTGTTTGATTTTATTGGGATCACAGCTCTCGTCTCGTATTTCAGTTGTTTTTTTTATCAGTTTTAATAGGTAGAATCGATTTTTGGGATATTTCGGTGCCCGTTTATTTTTACCGATTATTTTGTGTCGTTCGGTGCTTATTTTGTTCCCTCGGGAATTATCGTGATTTTTCTGGATTTTATTGGCTATTTTTAGGATTTAAATAGATTTTAAATAGTTTTAAAGCATTTTTCATTTTTTAGAATATTAATAGGACTTTTGATAGTTTTAATCTTTTTTTAAATATCTTTTAAATCATTTTAGGGTTTAATAGATTTTTAGGATAATATAGGATTTTCTAGAATATTAATATAATTTTTAATAGTTTTTTAAATAGCTTTAATAGTTTTTAGAATTTAGTATAATAAATAATAGGGATTAAATGTTTTAGATAAATAATATAGTTTTTATAGTTTTATTAGTATGAGTAGATTTTTCATTTCATAGAAATAAATAGATTTTCCATTTTTATTTTCTTTTATAGATTTTAAATCATTTGTAAATAATATAGATTTAATTCAGAATTAGTTTAATTGAGTTTAGTTTAGGTTAATCAGAATTTTAGTTGGCTTAATGTTTTAATTCAATTCAGTTTTTAAGTTTTTGGCCAGTTTTCGTAGTGGGCCTTGGTGTCCAAATTCGCAGGCCCAGTTATTACATTTTTTGTCCAGAATGTTCATCCAGGTTTCCAGAAAAAGTCCACAAATTGCCAGAACTTCCCAGCACTCTCCAGAACCTTCCAGAATACGCCAGAGATTCCTCAGCTATAAAACCAGCTCGCCACGTGTGGCGCAGAGGCTGGCCCACGCTTCATCATCATGCACCTGCCACGCCACCCATCCGTTCCTCTCCCTCACTGCCACGCATGGGGACACGCGTCCCACATGCACTCTCCCACTCCACCAACTGCAGCCACGCGTCCCTCCACTCAGCCCTTCACCGTTCTCAGCCTCCGGCCGGCTTGCATGGCCGGCGGCCACCGCGCCAATGCCGGAAACCCCCCAGAAACCCAGATCTCCGGTCATCTTCATCTCCCACCACCATAACCTCCTCTCATCCAACTTCCGGCCACCATGAGAAACCCAGATTCCGACGTACCTCCTTCAACCAACATTCATCTCCCATCATCCTCTTCCGATCACCATCAACAATGTTCTCCGGCGAGGATCTTCACCCAGAAATTCCCAGGGACCTCCAATATCCATCGCCTCTCACCTTCATCATCTCAAAGCCCAGAAAATCCCCTGAAGCAACAATCCTCTTCAACCTCCGATCAACATCCAGATTCAATTGATCATCCACCTCCAAGCATCATCGAACCATACAGAACAACTTCCAGGATTTTATGCATCGTTCTTCATCATTTTCGTTCATGAGACTTCATCATCATTTCCAGATAATCATCAACAACTTCAAGGATTCAAGAACCATCATCTAGTCGCCCGTCTTCAAGCCGTTTCCAGACATCATCTTCAACGAACAAATCATCTGTCAAGAACCACATCCCAGAAAATCATCGTCATCTCCATCAACATTCATAGCACAGCAAGAACATGTATCCAAATCCCAGATCCGTCACCATTCACCAACATGCGTACTCTTCGAACTTCACCAGACTTCCAGAAGGAAGAACTTCAAGGCGTACATAAACCTTCCAGATCGCCATCGCACTTCAAGAACTCCTGTGTTCTTCAATTTGTTTTTTCCAGAAACTTCTACGAAGCTTCATCAGTGATTGTCCAGATCCTCACACTGCAACTCCATAGATCATCCTCCATCAAGATCCGCGCATGCAAAGATCTCAGAAGTTTGTCCTCATTGAAGGGTTCAACAGCACGAGCTGGGAAATATTGAAGAAGCGAAGAGTTGAACGGAGTTTGAGTGGTTTGAAAGGAGAAAGTTCAGGGACGGAGGTGGTTCAGAGAGTGAACAGTGTTCACGGCGGCGCTGAGAGGAAGGGTAGTGAATTAGGGTTTTCTCAGGGGAACGAGAGTGAAGGAAGATGGTGGACTCAGGGAGATTTGGGCCTTTCAGCCCAACGTTTTTTGTGTGATTTACGCCCCCATTTTTGGTTCCTTCCCCCCTCTGTTTGGTTGCTGGTTGGGCCGGGCCCAAATGCGAGTTTGCTGCTAGCATACTCCGTTCCACTCATACACCCCCCCTCCGTTTCCTGTATTGTCAATTGGGCTGGGCCCAGTCTCAGCCAATTTTGTTTTATTTTTTTCTTCTGCATTCCCCTGTACTGACCAATTACCCCCCTCCCTTATATTTTTTCTTTTTGTATAGTTATATGGAAAAAAGAATAAAGAAAAATATTATGGAAAAAAGAAAAAAGAAAAAGTATATTGAGGAAAGGAAAAGAAATATAGTGAGAAAAAGATTATATTTGAAAAAGGATATTTGAAAAATATATTGAAAAAGAGAAAGATATCATGAAAAAATATGTGAAAAAATAGAGAAAAATATGGAGAAAAATATTTGAAAAAAAAGAAATAAAAGAAAAGAAGGAAAAGGAGAAAAAATATTAGTAGATATAATATTTTTAAAGTATATTTTTTAGGACATATTTTCACAGAAATTATTTTACGATTTTAGGATAGTTTAGAAGCCCACTTGTTAGGGGGCTATTTTTCATTCGATTTTTCAGGATAGAATAGGATAGCGTTTCCTAGGGGATTTATTTTCAGTATTCAACTCATTGTAATCATTTTTCAGAGATTAATAAAACGAGATTTGAGCTGTGGTCCCGAAGTAGCCGAACTACAGCTGCTCTGATTCTTCGTACCAGACGAAGATATGTAGGCATAGGATGCGATATCCTAGCGAGCACACTAACGACTAATTCTTTCGTTCTCTCGCTGCTGTGCGATCGAGACTTCCCCGCTGACGACTAATCGTAACCCTTTTTCTCTCTTGCCCGAGTGCATTTGAGACTAAACCATAGTTTTGCCCATAGGTTCCCGACCCTGTGAAACCAGTTGTTTTTCTCACTGCTGTGTGAGAATGTTTGTTTAGCCGTAGTTAGTCTGAACTACGTAAAGCTCTGATCTTCCATCCAGTGGAAGTACGTAGGCACAAGACGCGAGGTCTTGGAGAGCCAATTTTCCCCGTAGTCCCGAACTACGTTGACTCTGACTTTCTCTCTTGAGAATACGTAGGCATAGAGTGCGACGCTCTATCGAGTCAATTCCCTTCCGTTTAGATTTAGCAGCCGTAGATAGATTGTTTTGCATCCAGTAAACAACCCAAGCAAGCGTGGATCCCGTCGAGTACGACGGACGTGAGGGGTGCTAATACCTTCCCCTTGCGTAACCGACTCCCGAACCCAGGTTTTGGTTGCGATGACCATACCTTTTCCCCGTTTTTTTGCGAGGTTTACTTCGAGCGTTTCCTTTCCCGCTCTGAGGGATAAATAACGCACGGTGGCGACTCTTCTGTCAGCCGGCGCCGATTTTCGCAGTAGCGACAGCTGGCGACTCTGCTGGGGACTGCGATAGTTCCCTATGTGAGTCTGCTGGGGATCCAACGTCCCCTGGCTGCTAAGGACGGCGATAGTTCTTATGCATGTGGGATCCAACGTCCCTTAAGAGAGTCAATCCTAGCGCTTGTTTGAGGCTTATTTATCGATATTCTCTGTTGCTGTTGGGGTATTACGGGTGTTCTATGATATTGAGAGATAAGCCGGACCTGGGCTTGGAGTGCACCTTAGACTTAGAGTAGAGATTAGTGGGGGCGTACCGGCTTTGCTTGTACTAGTGTCCCGCGAAATCTACACTCGGACGAGGTTCTTCTGGTTGACTTCTTTCCTACCCTTTGGGTCGAGGGGGTTGTTTGGTCAGTTGGATTGTCGACTCCGGGAACCGATCATTTGGAAGTTAGTTAAGTGAGGCCTCTTCAGGACTTGATGATGCCACTCCTTCTGGGAATCGTATCGTCAGTTCTGAAAGTCTGTGACGCTGACGACCGCATAGGATGCCGTACCTTGTCAGATATAGGTCCATACCTGTGAGTGGGGGGGGGGGTTTGTGCAGGAAACTTGACTTCCAACCTACCCGTTATTCTGGTCTTCTTTTCAGAGAACGTCTCCGTCAGCAGTATTCAGATTTTGTGTGGGGGCTGTGGTCCCATTGTTTGCTGCATTTTGCATATCATGTGCATATCAGTGTTGCATTGCATATCATCCTCCAGCTAGCCAGAGTTCTGATCCAGCCTTTGTTTCCTGAAGGTGATTACCCGGAGTTTGGATTGAGCAGCTGTTGATTGTCAGAGACTTACCTAGGGGTTGAGTAGATTTGAGCAAAGTCAAGCATTGAAGTCAGCTGAAGATTATTGGTAGCTATGTCTGAAGGCAATTTCCAGTCTCCTAACACCCTGACAGGGTTCACTATGGCGTCTAACCCTCTGTATGATTCTATGGAAGACTTCCCGCAAGTGGACAACGTTGCTGCAGACCAAGTTGTACGGCCTCCTGTTGAGAACCGAGATCGACATGAACAGTTTGTTGCCCGGAATGAGCGTCCTCCTCCTGTCAACAATCAAGGTGTTGCTTTCCCTGTGATGAATTACCAAAGAGATATTCCAACGGCTGGGATGGTAGATCCAAGAGCTCTTGACGATAGTAGAAGACTCCGAGTGTTGGAAGAGCAGATGGAAGCTTTGAAAGCCAAAGATGCTGTTAACCTGGATGCTGTAGGCATGTGTTTGGTTCCTGACCTGGTGTTGCCTTACAAGTTCAAAGCACCGAAGTTCGAAAAGTACACAGGAGATAGTTGTCCGAAGCTGCATTTGATGATGTTCTGTCGAAGAATGACTGCGTTTGTGCGAGATGACAAATTGATGATCCATTGCTTTCAAGATAGTCTGACTGGGGCATCTTTGAGGTGGTATATGCAGTTAGAGAGGAATCAGATTCAATCATGGATGGATTTGGCCAGAGCTTTTCTGAAGCAGTACGATTACAATTTAGACACTGCTCCTTATCGCATGCATTTGCAAGAGTTGTCTCAAGAGATCAATGAACCGATCAGGAAGTATGCTCAGAGATGGAGAGAATTTGCTGCTAGAGTGCGTCCACCGCTGTTAGATCAAGAGCTGGCAAGCATGTTTGTAGATTCCCTACAATATCCGTACTTCAAAAGATTGCTCGGGATTCCGGCAGGTTTCTCTGACGTGGTAGCATTAGGAGAACGCCTTGAGTATTCCATAAGAATGGGGAAAATTCAGATTACTTCATATGATCAAGCTAGTGAAACTGAATACCCTTGTGACTATCAGAGTGAAGAAGAAGTTGTGATCAACGCAGTCATGCCGAAGGTTGAATATCCTCGAAGCGAATCAGTGAATTTTGTTGGTTCATCATCTTATCAGAGATCAGTACCTCCCGTGGCTTGCTATACTGAACAGACAGCCGTGCCTGGGGCACCCTATCAGGAATCTTATGTCGCTTCCATTGCAAAGCAGCAAACTCGTGGCCGAGGTTATCAGAATCAGCGTCAGAATCAGAACCGACCTCGCAACAATTTGGAACGAAGGAATGGTCCTTCTCACCCAGTGCCTATGCCGTATAGCCAGCTGCTACCATCTTTGATCCTGAAGTCTTTGGTGGAACCTAAAGCTCTTAAACCCGTGCCAGAACCTTACCCTCCTGGGTACAATCCCCACGGTCAGTGTGGTTATCATGGTGGCTCTCCGGGGCATTCAACGGAAGATTGTAAAGCATTTCAGGCGAAGGTACAGCAGTTGATTGATCAGGATCGCATTTCCTTTCGGGAAGGATTTCTGTTTGTTCATCCCAACCCCTCAGCTGTTTGAGCTCGTAGACTCGGGAAGTATTCCCCAGCAGAAGCCAGTGGTTCAGACAGGCAGGCGCCTCAGCATTGGCAGTCCTCGGACTTTTTACCATTTTGCATTTGTAGTTTCTCTTTCTGTTAGTTACTACCTGCTTTTAAACATTGTATGTTTTGAATGGTGATAATAATAAAGTGACTATGCATTTTTCTGAATTAATCATGTCGCTGTCGCTCATTTACTGCATTGCACTAACACTTGCATTTTATTCACTCCATTTTTTTGCTGTGACTAGCAAAGTTAGGAGGGAGGATGATGAAACTGAAACTCATAACCGATGATCGTAGGCTTTCAGATAAGACCGTACCGATGACGTACAAGGCATTGTTTCCATTCCCCAAACACTGGAGATATAAGGAGTTAGTCCCTTGTTAACCACTTCGAGCCAGGAAGTAGAAGTTTTTTCGGACTTTTTAACCCTCACATCTTAACCCGGGGCAGGGTAGTTGGTAGTTAACTTGACCGAGCATTCAAGTCTTACAGAGGAGTGTTGTCTTTCGAGGACCAATCAGTTGATACCTTTCAAGAGGTCAAACCTCACCAATCAGGAGTGAGACAGTTACAATCCTTTCGGAGCAATCAAGACAACCAGTGTCACACGACTTTGTTCCAAAAGAAAGAAAGAAAGAAAGCCCGCTAAGTAAAAAGAAAGAAAAGCTGAGAAAGCTAATACTTAGGCAAAAATCAGGGCATCCCGCTGGACTCCAAAAGAAATCGAAAAGAACTCAAAATGAGTCAGTCCAGGCAAAAATTAGGGAATCAAAAGAATGAAAAAGAGGGATAAAAAGAAATTTTTCCCCAGCGAGTCACAAAGTCGTGTACACAGACACCGAAAACGAAAAGGAGCAACTATCACTCTAGAAGAAAAGCTTGTGAATTCCTTAACTGTGGGTCTTACCATTCAACATACTTCTCGAAGAGGCGAGTGCTTGTGCCAGGTTAACTGAACCTTAGGATCGGAGAACATCACGTAGAAGGGGTGGGTACAAATCAAAATTTGAGCCAAATATCCTTTGTTTCACGAACCGTGAGCCCGACCACGATACAACCCTTAAAAGACCTAATTGAGGTAGGGTTAGTCTGAAGCGCATTACGATAAGGTTGAGTAACCTGACTCCTTCTTGACTTGCTAGTCACATCCCTATTGTATTTTTCACTGACCACGCAAGCACTACGTTTGAACTTTGGTTCATTCGTCACTCATAATCATGTGCATGTAAATGAGTGACAGCTCAAAATTTTTTCAAAATCTGCAAAACCACTGCATTAAGATTACCATTCGTAGACAGACAATTTTAATTGCAGGTTAGTAGTTGGCATGAAATAAATTCCAGCAGGGAATAATCGAGCAGGACTGAGTAATTCAGCAGTCTGAACCAGAATGGTGTATGTTGTGAAGCCTTGTGAATCAGGGGCATTATCTTCCAGTAAGTTCGGAATCAGTCAGTCTGAGGACGAGTCCTGAAGCTTCAGTTGAGCAGGGGCAGTTTATTTGAGAAGCAGTTGATCAGAAGAGAGTCTTCTCGAGAGCCAATCAGAGGCAGCTATGCAGAATGCGGAGATTTGAAAGCAGATACTTCCAGTGGATAATTAGATCGGGTTAAGTCGCTAGAACGCTCATTCAGGGGCAAGTCATCGCAGAGAATGTTGAAATCGACAGGGTTGTTAGGTGTCTAATGGAGATTGAATTCTGTTGTCATGCAGATACCGGGGCAAATATTCTCGAAGTCTTCTCGAGGCAAGATGTTCAGAGCAAGTATTCCCAAGAGATAGATTGAGGCAAGTTGATTGTACTGGGGCAAGTTGTTCCAGCCAGTCTTGTTATCCCCAGCCGAGTGCACTGGGGCAAGTTGTTCAAACAAGTTTGCTTACCCCCAGCCGGAGTTGAGTATCGGGGAATCGTGTCAATACCCTTATCAAAAACCTGAACCTTTCAAATAAGAAGGTCTTGTTGTCGTTGGATCATTATCCTACAGTTTAAACCTGTTGCGTGTCAGTAACCAGTCGTTTCCAAAGTCCAGTTCTCGCCTGGCAAATCGGTAACCAGTTCTCGTCTGGCCCACCCTTCCGTAAGCAGCAGTTCCCGTCCTGGTGCAGTTTATTGTAAGCAGCAGTTCCCGTCCTGGTGCAGTTTATTGTAAGCAGCAGTTCCCGTCCTGGTGCAGTTTATTGTAAGCAGCAGTTCCCGTCCTGGTGCAGTTTATTGGTAACCAGTTCTCGTCTGGTCACCGTTGCTTCAAGTGTTGTATCAGTTCTCGCCTGGTACATGTCGTTGCATAATCAGTTCTCGTGTGTTTTAACCTATGTGTTATACCAGTTCTCATCTGGTGTGCGTTAGCTTTCAGCCAGTTCTCGCCTGGTTGTCTATATCTCAGTCTGTTATCCAGTCAGCCCAGTCTGATGGTCAAAAACCAAATCAATTTTCCTAACCCATTTTCCTATCAGTTCTCGCCTGGTAGCCTACCTTTGAATGCTAGTTCTCGTCTAGTATTTTCCATTCCACTGTGTACATAATCCGTGTTTATCCTAAACTAGGAAAAGCAAAAAACCTAAAGGTATCTGACACAGTATTTCCCAATGACCCGCATGTTGTCATGTTTCCCGATACGAAGCTCGACGAATACCAGTGCTCCGAGTAATGGTTGAATCCCTCGTGGATGTTGTTAAATTAGAATTGCTACTCTTCAGCAGATGAAGGTTGCTTATTATCCCCGGAAGAATCGAGATCGTATTTTACCCCGTGTCAGAGTAGGATCAGGAGTATCCTCAGCAGATTAAGATCGACACCCTTGATAGTAGGAGCATTTCCAGCAGTGTGCCTTGCGCAATCAACCTCAGTTTGGGTCAATCCCCGCAGAGTACAATCAGTTGCCAATGGTTTGAAGAGAGCATCCCCGAGCAGAGTTGCTTTCTTTCCCCAGTGAAGTCGCCAAGCAGGGTTGCCCCAGCAGTGTGCCTTGCGCAATCAACCTCAGTTTGGGTCAATCCCCGCAGAGTACAATCAGTTGCCAATGGTTTGAAGAGAGCATCCCCGAGCAGAGTTGCTTTCTTTCCCCAGTGAAGTCGCCAAGCAGGGTTGCCTTTTCATTTCTCCAGCAGAACGGTTATCCCCAGCGGATTTGATTTCCCGTTTCCAGCATTTATTTTGCTGAGATGGTTCTGTGACTTCAGGTCATCCCCAGCAGAGTTGGCGTTGCCTTCGGCATTTATTTTGCCAAGTGGTTTTCAGACCTGGTGTTCTCTGGCAGCTCGAGCCCGCATTAGCATTTGCATATATAGTCATAGCATTTATACAAGCATATAGTATATCCATGTCGTCTGGGCATCGCATTTTCAAACAGAACGCATAGCATTTACATGTCATCGCATCATACGCATGTCGAAACATGGACCAGGTTGGTTACCTATTGGATTTCGAATTTGTTCACCTGCAGAGTTGTGTGGTTAAGCTTCTCGTCTCCCCCAGCGGAGTGATTCTTCATATTTGGTTGTTATATCAGCAGCACAAAAAACAACAACAACAAGGAGAGATTGACATTGATCAGACTTCTGAAGCTGCCCCCCCTCGTCAAAATACGTGCCAGGCAGTGCCATTCAGAATTCCTCAGGAGAATTGTCCTCAAGTTCGCAGTGAACTGTGAGTTGACCAGATTAGATCCCATGATAGATGGGAAGGTGTTTGCTGTACGAAGCATTATTCCAATACTTGTGGCGTCACACAGGTGTTGAAAAGGAGAAGAAAATTTATCAGAAAATTGACCAGTTGTTGTCGTGACAACCGAACTTCAGTTTATTGGAAGCTATTCCTCAAGCAGCTTTGCAGTATATTCTTGCGGTTGGCAAATTTCAGGGTTCCATTTGTATTCAACCGTCATCTACCTTGAATGTTTGAAGGTTGAGCGCTCTTCACCCATTCAGGTCGAAGTCGCTTGAATAGGGGCAGCTGTTGCACCCCAAAATTTGACCAACCGGGTCTCGCATTGGGCTTGATGTTTCGACGCATAACCGCATTCGCACCTGCATATTGCATACAGTGCATTTTTCATTTTTGTTTGATTTTATTGGGATCACAGCTCTCGTCTCGTATTTCAGTTGTTTTTTTTATCAGTTTTAATAGGTAGAATCGATTTTTGGGATATTTCGGTGCCCGTTTATTTTTACCGATTATTTTGTGTCGTTCGGTGCTTATTTTATTCCCTCGGGAATTATCGTGATTTTTCTGGATTTTATTGGCTATTTTTAGGATTTAAATAGATTTTAAATAGTTTTAATAGATTTAAAGCATTTTTCATTTTTTAGAATATTAATAGGACTTTTGATAGTTTTAATCTTTTTTTAAATAGCTTTTAAATCATTTTAGGGTTTAATAGATTTTTAGGATAATATAGGATTTTCTAGAATATTAATATAATTTTTAATAGTTTTTTAAATAGCTTTAATAGTTTTTAGAATTTAGTATAATAAATAATAGGGATTAAATGTTTTAGATAAATAATATAGTTTTTATAGTTTTATTAGTATGAGTAGATTTTTCATTTCATAGAAATAAATAGATTTTCCATTTTTATTTTCTTTTATAGATTTTAAATCATTTGTAAATAATATAGATTTAATTCAGAATTAGTTTAATTGAGTTTAGTTTAGGTTAATCAGAATTTTAGTTGGCTTAATGTTTTAATTCAATTCAGTTTTTTTTAAGTTTTTGGCCAGTTTTCGTAGTGGGCCTTGGTGTCCAAATTCGCAGGCCCAGTTATTACATTTTTTGTCCAGAATGTTCATCCAGGTTTCCAGAAAAAGTCCACAAATTGCCAGAACTTCCCAGCACTCTCCAGAACCTTCCAGAATACGCCAGAGATTCCTCAGCTATAAAACCAGCTCGCCACGTGTGGCGCAGAGGCTGGCCCACGCTTCATCATCATGCACCTGCCACGCCACCCATCCGTTCCTCTCCCTCACTGCCACGCATGGGGACACGCGTCCCACATGCACTCTCCCACTCCACCAACTGCAGCCACGCGTCCCTCCACTCAGCCCTTCACCGTTCTCAGCCTCCGGCCGGCTTGCATGGCCGGCGGCCACCGCGCCAATGCCGGAAACCCCCCAGAAACCCAGATCTCCGGTCATCTTCATCTCCCACCACCATAACCTCCTCTCATCCAACTTCCGGCCACCATGAGAAACCCAGATTCCGACGTACCTCCTTCAACCAACATTCATCTCCCATCATCCTCTTCCGATCACCATCAACAATGTTCTCCGGCGAGGATCTTCACCCAGAAATTCCCAGGGACCTCCAATATCCATCGCCTCTCACCTTCATCATCTCAAAGCCCAGAAAATCCCCTGAAGCAACAATCCTCTTCAACCTCCGATCAACATCCAGATTCAATTGATCATCCACCTCCAAGCATCATCGAACCATACAGAACAACTTCAAGGATTTTATGCATCGTTCTTCATCATTTTCGTTCATGAGACTTCATCATCATTTCCAGATAATCATCAACAACTTCAAGGATTCAAGAACCATCATCTAGTCGCCCGTCTTCAAGCCGTTTCCAGACATCGTCTTCAACGAACAAATCATCTGTCAAGAACCACATCCCAGAAAATCATCGTCATCTCCATCAACATTCATAGCACAGCAAGAACATGTATCCAAATCCCAGATCCGTCACCATTCACCAACATGCGTACTCTTCGAACTTCACCAGACTTCCAGAAGGAAGAACTTCAAGGCGTACATAAACCTTCCAGATCGCCATCGCACTTCAAGAACTCCTGTGTTCTTCAATTTGTTTTTTCCAGAAACTTCTACGAAGCTTCATCAGTGATTGTCCAGATCCTCACACTGCAACTCCATAGATCATCCTCCATCAAGATCCGCGCATGCAAAGATCTCAGAAGTTTGTCCTCATTGAAGGGTTCAACAGCACGAGCTGGGAAATATTGAAGAAGCGAAGAGTTGAACGGAGTTTGAGTGGTTTGAAAGGAGAAAGTTCAGGGACGGAGGTGGTTCAGAGAGTGAACAGTGTTCACGGCGGCGCTGAGAGGAAGGGTAGTGAATTAGGGTTTTCTCAGGGGAACGAGAGTGAAGGAAGATGGTGGACTCAGGGAGATTTGGGCCTTTCAGCCCAACGTTTTTTGTGTGATTTACGCCCCCATTTTTGGTTCCTTCCCCCCTCTGTTTGGTTGCTGGTTGGGCCGGGCCCAAATGCGAGTTTGCTGCTAGCATACTCCGTTCCACTCATACACCCCCCCTCCGTTTCCTGTATTGTCAATTGGGCTGGGCCCAGTCTCAGCCAATTTTGTTTTATTTTTTTCTTCTGCATTCCCCTGTACTGACCAATTACCCCCCTCCCTTATATTTTTTCTTTTTGTATAGTTATATGGAAAAAAGAATAAAGAAAAATATTATGGAAAAAAGAAAAAAGAAAAAGTATATTGAGGAAAGGAAAAGAAATATAGTGAGAAAAAGATTATATTTGAAAAAGGATATTTGAAAAATATATTGAAAAAGAGAAAGATATCATGAAAAAATATGTGAAAAAATAGAGAAAAATATGGAGAAAAATATTTGAAAAAAAAGAAATAAAAGAAAAGAAGGAAAAGGAGAAAAAATATTAGTAGATATAATATTTTTAAAGTATATTTTTTAGGACATATTTTCACAGAAATTATTTTACGATTTTAGGATAGTTTAGAAGCCCACTTGTTAGGGGGCTATTTTTCATTCGATTTTTCAGGATAGAATAGGATAGCGTTTCCTAGGGGATTTATTTTCAGTATTCAACTCATTGTAATCATTTTTCAGAGATTAATAAAACGAGATTTGAGCTGTGGTCCCGAAGTAGCCGAACTACAGCTGCTCTGATTCTTCGTACCAGACGAAGATATGTAGGCATAGGATGCGATATCCTAGCGAGCACACTAACGACTAATTCTTTCGTTCTCTCGCTGCTGTGCGATCGAGACTTCCCCGCTGACGACTAATCGTAACCCTTTTTCTCTCTTGCCCGAGTGCATTTGAGACTAAACCATAGTTTTGCCCATAGGTTCCCGACCCTGTGAAACCAGTTGTTTTTCTCACTGCTGTGTGAGAATGTTTGTTTAGCCGTAGTTAGTCTGAACTACGTAAAGCTCTGATCTTCCATCCAGTGGAAGTACGTAGGCACAAGACGCGAGGTCTTGGCGAGCCAATTTTCCCCGTAGTCCCGAACTACGTTGACTCTGACTTTCTCTCTTGAGAATACGTAGGCATAGAGTGCGACGCTCTATCGAGTCAATTCCCTTCCGTTTAGATTTATCAGCCGTAGATAGATTGTTTTGCATCCAGTAAACAACCCAAGCAAGCGTGGATCCCGTCGAGTACGACGGACGTGAGGGGTGCTAATACCTTCCCCTTGCGTAACCGACTCCCGAAACCAGGTTTTGGTTGCGATGACCATACCTTTTCCCTGTTTTTTTGCGAGGTTTACTTTGAGCGTTTCCTTTCCCGCTCTGAGGGATAAATAACGCACGGTGGCGACTCTTCTGTCAGCCGGCGCCGATTTTCGCAGTAGCGACACATACAAACAACAGAAATTAAAGTGCGGAAAGGTAAACGCGATAATTTGTTCGCGAAGTTACAAATGAGAAACAGATACAATTATAATACAACTTGAATTGAAAAACATATTAAAATAGCTAATAGCAACGTAACAAGCTGCACATTGAATACACAACGTTAGTAGACAGAGTCAGACAGTAATCAGACGAGTTATGAAACGGAAGTGTGAAAGTTATAGATATTCTTTGTTGTTTATTTGTGATATATAAAAAAAGCTTTTGATTTAAGTTAAAAAAGAGGTTTTAATATTATTTAAAAAAATTCAAAAATAGTCTTAATTTAATTATCTAACAAAAATGTTTTATTTTTAAAAAAAAAAAAGGTTTAATGTTATTATTATATATTTTTTAAAAAACAGTTCTAGTTATTATTTTAAAAAAAGATTTTAGTTATTATTTTAAATTTATCTAAAAAAAAGTTTTTCTTAAAAATAATAGGTTTTCATATTAATTTGAAAAAGATGTTAATGTTATTTATTTTAAAAAACAGATTTTTATATTATAACAAGTTTTAATAAATTAATGATAATAATAATAATAATAGTAATAATAATAATAATAATGATAATAATAATAAATAATGATAATAATAATAATACTAATAATAATAATAATAATAAATAATGATAATAATAATACTAATAATAATAATAATAATAAAGCAATAATGAATTTTAAATGTGCCAAATAACCCAACAATGTTGCTAACGCAGAAATGCACTCAGCGCAACCAGATCTAAATCGGACGAAACAAAATTTATCGCAAAGAAAAAGAAATTAAGCAAAAAAACAGTATTATTGCTCACACAAAAATGCGATCATCGCAATCAGATCGAACTAACACAAATGTCACGCGTCATGCACACAAATGTGCAAACATCGTATCGATATAATTCGATCAAAAATTAATCTTATATATATATATATAAACTCTAACAATTTAAAAATTATAAATATATAAACGTAACAGTAATAGATAAAAAAAAAGAAATAACGGTAATAGATGAAGAAAAAAAATAACGGTAAAAGATGAAGAAAAAGAAACAACAGTAATAGATGAAGGAAAAGAAATAACGGTAAACGATGAAGAAAAAGAAACAACAGTAATATATGAAGGAAAAGAAATAACGGTAAACGGCACTCACTCCTCTTAGGTTTTTTTCATTCTCCCCTTTTTCAACAAGGCAACACATGTATATATAGGGAACAAATTAGGGTTAACACCAAATTGTCAATAATGTCCCTAAAGCCCATTTTAAAGCCCAGACTAAATAATTAGCTAAGAAAAAATACAATTTAAATAATTTAAAATAATTAAAATAAACTTAAAATAAAAACTAATAATCCTATTGATTCCTAAAATCAAAAATATTATAAAAAGAACAAAATTTTTTCCAATATTTTTTATTTTATGATTTTTTGGATATTTTTATGAATAATTTAGAAAAAGGTGAAAAAAATAATATTTTAAAAAATGATTTAATTAAAATACGAAAATAATAATTAAATAATAATAAAAAACTATTTTTGTTATTTTTTAATGAAAGATAGAAAAATTTAGAGTAAAAATAATAAAAAACAAAAAGTGACTAAGGTGAGATTTGAACTCTCAACCTCTCACACTCACAACTCCTTACACATGTCCTCTTGCCAATTGTGCCATTGTTACTTTTTAGAAAAAAAATACATGCCATATGATATTTACCTGCAAAAAGTCAAACGACTACACAAATTTGTTAGTAATTGATTAAATGCAATGAAATGCGACGACAAATCTTAGGGCAAAATTTGGGGTATTACAGTTGCCCCTATTTAAATAACTTCACCGGGTGATTCGAGCAACGGAGACTCGAGAAATCATGGTGGAGGGATTTAAATACAGATAACCGAAAATTTTGCCTTTAGACGCAGTGCTATGCAATGATATGGACAAAACAAAACGAACTATAATGCTAAATATGATATGAATCTGATATGATGCGTATGATGAAAATGACAAATGCACGGATACAGACGAAACAACGTCACAGGGGACGACCCATCGAGGAATTGCACTAGGGAAGAAGACATGTCATATCTGGAAGAACGTCGGAAAGACACGACACAAAATTGTTGATAGGTGCCAAGTAAATTAGAAATTGTCCGCAAGGTAAGACGCGAGTAAAACACGAGCTCAGGAGAAAAACGCAAATGGGGATAAAACACCCATGATGCCAAGTAAATAAATTTTGCCCACAAGGTAAAGACACGAGTAAAACACGACCTCAGGGAGAAAAAAAAGCAAATGGGGGTAAAACACCATGATGTTAGGTAAACCCAGGAATATCTGGTAAACGGGGAATAAAACACCCGGGATAAAGGTACATGGGGGATAAAACACCCAAGGATAGAAGGTAAGTGGGGAGTAAAGCACCCAAGATAGACATGTAAGTGGGGAGTAAAGCACCCAGGATAGAAATGTAAATGGGGAGTAAAGCACCCAAGATAAAAATGTAAATGGGGAGTAAAGCACCCAAGATAGAAATGTAAATGGGGAGTAAAGCACCCAAGATAAAAATGTAAATGGGGAGTAAAGCACCCAAGATAGAAATGTAAATGGGGAGTAAAGCACCCAAGCTAGAAATGTAAATGAGGAGTAAAGCACCCAATATGTGCACATGTATAGGAATTATGCTATGACATATGATCAAATGCAAATGCAGACGTCGACGACAAGACTCGACTCTTTCTGTGAGATGACAAAATTGGAGGATTGATTCCTCAACACGGAGATCACTGTCATTCTGTTAAACTGTATCAAGTTGATAGTCACTGTAGGAATGATGAATAACTGCTTAGGGATTATGCGAGTAAACTGCCCCAGGTCAAATGAACTGATAGTTGCTTCAGCTGTCTGATTCGTGGAATCGACTGTTTTGCTGTATCCTCGGAGGGCTTGCCCCAGTCTGAGTCTTGAACAATTCTCTGGATAAACCAAATCTGAGAAGATATTTCCTTGAACAAATCTTGAACTGATTCTTTGACAGGATGTAAAAGGAACTTGCCCCCGATAAGATCACTTGACCAAGTTTCTCATTGTTTGAAAATTCCTTAGAGGAAAGCCAGTTTGCAAACAAAAATATTCCTACAAACATGGTAATGCAAAGTTCATGCGACTTTTGAAATCAAAATTATTTTTGAAAGATGGAAAATACATGAGTCGTTAGTCAGAACACAACGGTTCAAGACGCTCAAAGTTTAAAACAAAGGTGTACTGCCAAAATAAATGATTCACAAAGATCTTTAGGAGTCAGGTTACGCAACCTTGCTGTAGTATACTTTCAAAATAACCTTGCTTCAATTAGGTCTTTTGAGGGTTGTAATGTGGCCTGGTTCACGGTTTATGAAACAAAAGATAAAGGCTCAAAATTTATTTGTACCCATCCAATCTACGTGATGATCTTCAGTCCTATGCTCAGTTAACTCATACTATGCATTCAGGTTCCCATAAGTTAGGGATTTCATTGATCGTAGCAATGATGACTCAGAAGTCAAAGGTACCTATGAAAAGGCAGCCACTACTCCCCTATAACATTTGATTGTTTTGACATTGAGGATTTTCAAGATAAGGATTTAAAAATCTCTTTGTATTATCCCTAAATTTTGCCTGAACTGTTTATTTTAGAGTTTACAGTCAGCGGGATGCCCCAGTTTTGCCTAAGTCTCCTTCATAGGTTTTGACTTAGCGGGCTTCTTTTGATTTTTTTATATTATTTTTTTGTGTGAAGGAAAGTGACTGTTTGATTTTAATGATTACGGTGAACCATCATCGACCTTTTGATTAGAAAACATCTTCGACACTTGTTTGACGTGTGCGAAGGAAAATTTGTTAATGAAAGGTGTATCGTATGAACACACAACCAAGTTAACTGAGAACTACCCATCCCAAGGTTAAAATTGTGGGTTTTTTGTAACGAAAGAAACTCCAACTTCTAGGCTAGAAGGGGGTAACGAGGGATTAACTTCCTTATTTCTCCAGTGTTTGGGAATTGAAACAATGCCTTACATCGTCAACAAGGTTTGATTGAAAGCATACTGACAGCAATTATGGGTATAACGTTTTCATCATCCTCCCTCCAATCTTAGCATATCAAAATTTTGGACAAGAAGTAAACATTTGAAAAATAAAGCATAAAGATGCAAATAAATGGACGGAAATGAATTGAATCAAAAGTCACAATGCTTATTTCATTAATGAAAGTACAAACATAATTAAAAGCAAACAACTTAAACAAAATAAGGTAAGTGCAAACAACGAGAAACAAAAGGCCTAGTGACAAAACTTCATTTCTGATGTACTGGCAAGGGATTTTTCTGAACATCCGGATGACTGTCTGTAAAATCAAGTATTCCAGTTCTAACCAATTCACATACTCTAGCCTTCAATGCAAAACAATGCTCCAAGTCATGGCCTGGGGCACCCTCATGAAAAGCACACTTTAGATCAGCCCTAAATCCAACTGGAGGATTAAGAGGAGGTGGTAAAGCCTTTGTAGTGATCAGCCCTTGTCGAACTAAGTCAGGATACAGCTCTGTGTAAGTCATGAGAATAGGATCAAAGTGACTCCTGTTCCGTTTCTGGTCTGATATCTGTGTCGAGGAATCAGCTTGACGACTCAAAGGTACACTAGAAGACGATAGGACCAAGAAAGAGAAACTGGGGGACAAATGCAATGCAAAAATGTGATGCTGATGCCATGCAATGGTTTCAAGAATTTCAACGGTCGATTGCGAATATTGCTTTTTAAGAAAGTTGGAAAAAATTTTAGACTTTAAAATGTAAGGCTTTTCGAATTTGCAAAGGACTGCTGAATTCCTTGAAACTAGAAATGATATGATGCTTTATGGATGCGAAGCACAAATACACATAAGCAAACAAAAGGTCCTAAGTTAGAGGAACAATGAATGGAGTCAAGGTCTACCCTTCCCAAAGTGGTGTGTACTATAGGTTAATTGTACCTGCAGAACAAGGGTTCTAAATCAGTGTCCAAAATCATCAGTCCATCCTTCGGATATTATCAACTTCCCAACTGACTTGAGGGTCGATAATATTCTCAAGAGAACCTCTTTTAAGTGTAGTATCGCGTAGCAACCATTGTAGGACTACTCCCACATAGTTCCCGCACTACATCCTATATAAGGCCAAGATGGTGTAAAGGTACTACGGTTCCCAGTATCACAGACTCCAATCGATAATGGTAAAAGTTTTCACGATTACACTCGATCAACCGAACCATTTTCGAAAGTGTCTCAACTGAGCGGTGATTCTCGATTTAACTTAGTCGGGACTCACTCCCTATAAGCCTCGTCGAATATATCACCATCCTATAATAATGTCACTCAAGTCCGGGTGTAGGACTTATCTCACAACACAGTAACTCCAAGTAAGGTACCCCAATATATACATACAAGTGAGAAAAATATATAATAAAACAAATATATAAAGAAAAATAAACAAAATAGGGATAACCCTCAATAGTTAGGAGTCCCCAGTGAAGTCGCCATTTTCTGTTGCGGTGAAATTTGGATGTCAAGCTATTGATTAACTTGAATCTTAATTCATTTACAACCGGTCTTTGATTTATCCGAAGGAAAGGTTAAAGAAAGGAAAAACCTAAAAGGGAGACATCTAAGGTTCGGGGGTTGGTTAAATTTAGGGAAGGTATTAGCACCATAAACTTCCGTAGTACTCTACGGGAACCTTTTGTTTATTTTTTTTTATTTATTTCATTAATTATTTTGCTTTAGGGTATATACAAAGGATTGAAAATTAAAAAAGACCTAGGGGTTAATTCTAAGTTTACTCGGCAAGACATCGCGTCTCGTGCCTACATATCCTTACGGGAATGGAATCAGAGTAACTGTAGTTCCCCTCAAAAGGGAGGTTAGAGACTTCTTGACTGTGGTCAAGGTCTCAAGGGGAATAAACGCATCTTAAGGACACGCTTACATGGAGTCTTAAACTCCGATCTCTATGTTATAAATTATTAAGTGCATTAGGGTTAGGTTAGGGATTCCGCGGCGGGAAACCCTAAAATGAGTGCGGCGACTCTTTGACCTAAAGCTAGGGGTAGTTTTGTAATTTTGTCCACGACGAGACATTTATGAAAAGTTAGGGTTTGTAAGGGTTTGATGTTTTGAGGACTATTGGCGTGGCGGCCAAACGGCTAGACCTAATCCTTCGGAGGAATGCAATGGGACAAATTAACGATGCAAATGCGCGAATTTAAACCATACAAACAGCAGAAATTAAAGTGCGGAAAGGTAAACGCGATAATTTGTTCGCGAATTTACAAATGAGAAACATATACAATTATAATACAACTTGAATTGAAGAACACATTAAAATAGCTAATAGCAACGTAACAAGCTACACATTGAATACACAACGTTAGTAGACAGAGTCAGACAGTAATCAGACGAGTTATGAAACGGAAGTGCGAAAGCTATAGATATTCTTTGTTGTTTATTTGTGATATATAAAAAAAGCTTTTGATTTAAGTTAAAAAAGAGGTTTTAATATTATTAAAAAAAAAATTCAAAAATAGTCTTAATTTAATTATCTAACAAAAAGGTTTTATTTTAAAAAAAAAAAGGTTTAATGTTATTATTATATATTTTTTTTAAAAACGGTTCTAGTTATTATTTTAAAAAAAGATTTTAGTTATTATTTTAAATTTATCTAAAAAAAAGTTTTTCTTAAAAATAATAGGTTTTCATATTAATTTGGAAAAGATGTTAATGTTATTTATTTTAAAAAACAGATTTTTATATTATAACAAGTTTTAATAAATTAATGATAATAATAATAATAGTAATAATAATAATAATAATAATGATAATAATAATAAATAATGATAATAATAATAATACTAATAATAATAATAATAATAATAAATAATGATAATAATAATAATAATAATAATAATAATAATAATAATAATAATAAAGCAATAATGAATTTTAAATGTGCCAAATAACCCAACAATGTTGCTAACGCAGAAATGCGCTCAGCGCAACCAGATCTAAATCGGACGAAACAAAATTTATCGCAAAGAAAAAGAAATTAAGCAAAAAAACAGTATTATTGCTCACACAAAAATGCGATCATCGCAATCAGATCGAACTAACACAAATGTCACGCGTCATGCACACAAATGTGCAAACATCGTATCGATATAATTCGATCAAAAATTAATCTTATATATATATAAACTCTAACAATTTAAAAATTATAAATATATAAACGTAACAGTAATAGATAAAAAAAAAAGAAATAACGATAATAGATGAAAAAAAAATAACGGTAAAAGATGAAGAAAAAGAAACAACAGTAATAGATGAAGGAAAAGAAATAACGGTAAACGATGAAGAAAAAGAAACAACAGTAATAGATGAAGGAAAAGAAATAACGGTAAACGGCACTCACTCCTCTTAGGTTTTTTTCATTCTCCCCTTTTTCAACAAGGCAACACATGTATATATAGGGAACAAATTAGGGTTAACACCAAATTGTAAAAATAATAAAAAACAAAAAGTGACTAAGGTGAGATTCGAACTCTCAACCTCTCACACTCACAACTCCTTACACATGTCCTCTTGCCAATTGTGCCATTGTTACTTTTTAGAAAAAAAATACATGCCATATGATATTTACCTGCAAAAAGTCAAACGACTACACAAATTTGTTAGTAATTGATTAAATGCAATGAAATGCGACGACAAATCTTAGGGCAAAATTTGGGGTATTACAACTGAGATTGTTTGGGTTATATTCCTGTTGTATTTTGTGTTGTTGGCCTCCATGCCTAAGTGATGTTGATTTATGTGATAAATGCGATTACTTCTTTTATGTAAAATATGTGATGTAAATGAATCCGCTATTACGTGCAAAAATGAAATTTTGTAAAGTATGATTATTTATTTCAGTGTTTTCGAGCATGACAGGTGGTTTTTAGTAATTTGGTATTATATGTGTGACACCCTGTGTGTATGCATGTTACTTTACTCTGATTATGGTTATTTTTCCGTGGGGTTTAGAAGGGTGTTACATTTGTCATTCAACCTCTCTTCCCCAAACCCAATTCAACCTGTCTCTTTTCGTGGTCGTCACCACGAACTATAGAGCTCTGATTCTTCATTCTTGTCTGAATGTAAGATACGTAGGCACAAGATTGTGATAATCTTGGTGGGCACAATTCCCTTCATCTTTAGTTTCCCTCGTCCTCTCTCGTAGTCAAACTACGACACTTTGATTTCTCATTCTCGTCCAAATGAGCATACGTAGGCACAAGGGCCCCAATCCTTGGCGAGCACCATATCTTATAACCACCATTTTCCCCTTAGCACCTTTACCCTTTTATCCTACCAATTCTCATTTATCGTTGAGAAGAAAACGAGCAAGCATAGATAACGCCCATCGCAAAATACCATAAGAGGTTCTCGTTGAGTATAACGGATGTGAGGGGTGCTAATACCTTTCCCTTGCATAATTGACTCCCGAACCAGGAACATCAGTTGCGACGACCCTGTTCCAGTCCTTTCGTTTTAGAAGGTTTTCTCGATATTTTCCTTTCCCTTTATTGGATAAATAAAGTTCGGTGGCGACTCTGGCGAACCACATTTCTGCGCCTTTTACGCGAGGGTCGTGTTTCTGAATTATCTCTCAGAGATTTTTTGAGGTGCGACAAGCGCATACTTAGATACCTCTCTAGTACTCCAAAGTATGGGCTTTGGTATTATAAGGGTAATGATTTCTCATTGGTTGGCTTCTCTGATTCCAACTTTGTTGGTTGCAAATCGGATAGGAAAAACACAAGTGACACGTGTCATCTATTTTCAAACTCTTTGGTGAGTTGGCATAGCAAAAAACAAGTTTTCGTTACTTTGTCAACAGCCAAAGCGGAATACGTTGCGGCCGGTAGTTGTTGCGCTTAAGTCTTATGGCTTAAGCAACAATTGCTCGACTTTAATCTAAAACTTGAACATGTTCCGATCATTTGTGATAACACTAGTGCCATTAACCTTACCAAGAACCCCATTTTACATTCACGCACCAAGCATATCGAAATACACCATCACTTCCTTAGGGATCACGTGGAGAAGGGTGGTGTGGTATTTGAGCATGTTGCAAACTCTCGCACTCACCTCGTTCGTGTAAAGTAATGTATCAAACTATGTGTTATTGTTGATGTTTATTCCATGATTAAGCATGTTTCATCCCTTTGCATGTTTGAAAATAGGTATGTTGTTTATTTATATCTTTTTGGATGCTTGTTGAACCAAATTAATGATTTATGCTATTTTTAACTGTATGAGTCGACCTACATAGGATTCTGGTCGACTCACAAACTGCAACTTTTCATGTTTGTAAAGCGGGTCTGCTCAGGTCGACCTTATGGTCGATGCAAACCCTATGAATTTCTCATTAAGTGTGTTGATACAGTATGCGTCGATGCACAACTTGCATAGGTCGACGCGTCGCGCGATGATGCTAGAAATTTGTTTGATAACTTGTTCAAATTCCCTATTCATTAATTTGTTCTTATGCTTGGTATTCAACCTACATCATCATTAACATTTGCATTGTTCATTTCACTTACTCAAGGCTATATCTCTACCTCTCCTCTTCCCAAAGCTCTCTTCAAAACCTAACTTCTCCATAAAAAGGGTAAAGTTACTTTCTCTCATCTGTCTCAAAAGGAAAATTATGCTTCTATAATTCTTCATCTCCACAAAGTTAATCAAAATGGCTACAAGAAGAGCTACCAGAAAAAGAACTACTCGAGTTCCATCTGCTCAAGCCGGTCCGTCTAGAGCTACTTTATCGGTAACAACCATCTCTCTGTTACCCCCTGAATATTCAGAAATTTATGAGAAAAACTTTAGCAAGAGATATATAGTCAAACAACATGTTTACTATAGAAAAGTTGTTGAGAGAATGCATATACAAGAGGTATTGATCTTTTGGATGCGCAAAATTTTAACAATTTCTTGGTATGTGATGTCAAATATAACGAAGACTTAGTAAGAGTCTTCTACACGGGAATTCAGGGTAAATTTCAGGGTTTTGAGTTTATAACAAGCTTGGAAATACCAAGGTCTACGTTAATGACTTTGTATGGAAAAATCTATTCGATATGTCGCCTGTCTCCACTAAGCCAATCATTAAGGCAACAGATGCTCGTACTTGTTGCACCCTAATTTTTGACTCTAAGATCCCGCATCTTTTTGCATCATCGGTATAGTTTATCATCTCTTACATTTTTCATAATACCCAATTTATCAGCTGAAATAAACTTTTTGGACAGTGTAAGCCGTTTTAGCGGGTAAAATTTATTTCAAAATTTGACAAAACGCCGTATTTTTCCGAATCGTATATTTTTTGCTGATCACTTTGGTGTATTCATTTTATTTTTTCGAGTACTTCGATACAGACCCAATTATTCGTTTTTTACTGTCTTTATTTCTACTTTTAATTAATATATTCTTTTAATCCGTCAAATCTTTATTTTAGATTTTATTGTAAATATTTTATTCTTTTTATGTTTATCTTTTCCTTATTTTGTGGAACTTTTGAAAAAGTTTTTGATTTTGTAGTAATAAAGGAGATTTTGTCCATTTTTTAAGTGTTAATATACTCATGAGCTACCCCCTCTCTCATTTCAAATCAAAAAAATATGATAATGAAAGTAGAGTAGCATAATAAAAGGAGATTGATAGATCATACAGGTAGTGAATCAAAGATACATACACACGCTACATACTCCATTACTGCTCACATACCACATACTTTCTCCTCTCTCAACTAAAGACAAAAAAAAGAACCACTTTTCAACTTCCAACATATAAATTTTTTTTTCATGAGAAAATAGGGTGGATGTTTTCTCTCTACGGGACAACCAACATAACTTGTTTTTCTCATTTTTTTGAAACCAACCTCATAACATACAAAGCTAACAATTTTTGATTCTTTACCACCACGCCATGTTCTTTCCATTTTCTTTATTCTCTCCACGGCCGGTATCATAAAAACCGCACCATACAACACTACTTCAAAATCCTCACTCAACAAAATCACCGTGTAAACTCTGCCACGACCATCACCCTTCCGTTGCCGTCCAAACCGTTTTTGAACTAACGTTAACCGCTAAGCCTCTTCTCTGCTCATCCCACCTTCAACTTGTTGCGGATCCTTCAGCTACACCATTGCGGGAACTGTTGTCCTCCATCGGTAATTTATTTTTTTACTCTTCATTTGTTTGCATGCCCAGTTGTCTTGTGTATTATTATTACTTTGTCTTTTTATTTAGAAACCTTGTTTTTTAGAATGTTGTTGTTCTTTCTTTAGAGTGTTATTGCTATTTCTTTAAAAGTGATATGTCTTTTTTTAAAATGTTATGTTTGTTTTTAAAATGTTGTGTTTTGAATGTTGTTGATTAGTTTTGACTAAGATAATAGAGTTTTCAAAAATTTGTTGATTTGCTCTTTCTAATGTTTTGAATATTTGATATTTATGACAATATTTAATGTTTTCTTGATGGGTAATTTGCTTATTTTGTATTTTCATTAGTTAAATATAATGTGTGAAATTTCGAGTACCGTTTTTTCCATTCCTGTAAATCATGGCTATTACAGTGATATATATAATTATTAGTATTTCTTATGTACAGTACTTATGAATTAATATCGCATATAAAAGTTTTATATTTTAGTTTTGTATAGTTCTATACATAGTCTATATTATTGAGTTTTAGTTGTATATAAATATAGTTTGCATATAGCTTTATACATAGCTTATATTTTTCTAAATTTAATTTTGTATAGTTTATTTATTCCAATAGCTACTTAGTTCTATTTAAGCTTTCGGTATGTGTCGATTAATTTAGTTTTACATTTATCATTTAATGGTTCATTTCTAGTAATTTTTTTTTATATAAAATATTTAGTCTTCTTTTGTTTTAACTTTTATATTATTTATGTTAAAATTCAACTTTAGTAACTTTTGTTCAGCATGTCTAATAATATAGAAATGTGTATGTGCTCATTAACCACTAACTTCCTGTTAACTTTCGCAACTTAGGATCAGAGTCGTCGTGCTCCAGGTAGTTGTCCCGCCGTGGATATCTTTTACCTTTACCCTTTATCCTAGCCTTAGGATCTGAGTCGCCGTACTCATGTTTAGCGTCCCGCCGTGGACATTCTCTACCATAACAATCTCAACGTAGATTCAGGAGTCGCCGCACTCCATGTAAGTACTTCCCTATGAATGCTTACATCCCCTTGGAACCTTGACCAAAGTCAAGAGTTCCTCACCCCTAGTTAGGGGAACTACGGTTGCTCTGATTCCATTCCCGTCAGGATACGTAGGCACGAGATGCGATGTCTTCGCGAGCAAACTTTGTACATACTTTGTATATACTTTATATCTTTACCCTTAGCATATTTCCTTTAGCAAGCAAACTTTAGCAAACACAAATATTAACAAGAGGTTCCTGTAGAGTACTACAGATGTTTAGGATGTGAAATACCTACCCTAGGCATAACCAACCCCCGAACCTTTAGATCTCTCTTTGCTTAGCTTTAAGCCTTGCTTTTTGCTTTGCATTTTTATAGGTTTTTCTTTCTTTAAACCTTTCCTTTTTTGGATAAATTAAAGTCCGGTTGTGAATTTAAGAATTAAAGATTCAAGTTAATTCAATAGCTTGGTATCGCAATTCTCACCGCAACAGTACTGTGGCAGGTTATGACTTCAAGGAAGCCTTAATTCCATGCTGAAGAAACCCTATGATGCTGACATCGTAGCAAGTGACCGCTTGCCGAAAACGGTCACGACTGGAAAACTGAAACCTGTTGATAGAATCATGTAGTGGATTGTGTCGCACATTTTGCATCATAAGAAAGGTGGCTACTCTCGAGTGCATCAAGCTGAGGTTCACTTGGTCTACATCCTTAAGAAAAAGATCAAGATTAGCTGGCTTCATTACATTGCTAGTCGAATCTATTCGCTAAAGGTTTCTGGTAGAGGAACTACTTTGTCATATGAGTTCTTTATACAATCGGTTCTCAATAATGCAAACATCATTGTTTCAAGTATTCCCTATACATCTTTGACCATTGATCAAGAGTTCTATCAAAAGACTCTGACTATGATAGGGTATATTTGGGATCCGAAAGATAGTCGCTATCGATTCATTGTAAAGGCCACTAGTTCTCGGTTGGAAGAATCTGATGAAAGTGATGAACACGTAGAGGAAGAAGAAGAAGAAGACGAAGGTGGACAACACATGGACACTAATGACCGCTATAACAGTAGTTGGCTAGACCAATCACCCCACTTGGTGCATGATGATAACCAAGGCTCGGGTGCTTGGCAACATACTGGTTGGACATCATTGGGTGACAATTACATGCCACAAGCATCGAATTGGGATCATCAAGACACCCCAGACTGGAGTTACATGCTTCTATCTCCTCCGCATCCCTAACAAAACAATGATGAACTCCTTGATCTGATGAGAAGCATGCAGCTTGAACAGCGAACCTTCATGTCTTCCCAAGATGAGCGATTCTCGCAATTGCAAAATCAGTTTCAAGCTCACACATAAAGTTTCAATTCCTTTACATCAACTGGGATGGGTTAGATAGATGGCATCGTTGAAGCTGCAGCGGGACAATATCGCGCTATCACTAACAGCTTCAACATTTTGAATCGAGCTGTTTTGGAGTATACGCAAAGGGCAGATGTGCAACTACCTCCACTTCCAAAATATCCCTTTTGAGGACGAGGTTGTCTTGAACATTTCATTGTGAATCTCATTTTATCTTGTGTTCATTAATCTCTATTGTAGAATTCTTCTTGTACTTACTTAAGATATGATTACTGTTTGTTATGAAATAGTGAATATTTTTGTTCTTTTGAATGTCTTTCTATTTATCCATTTATATGCTTTCATTGACTGCATTATATGTGAATGTGTGTTGATGACTAACTTGTTACAAATGGCTTGAATTTACTTATCTCTTTTATAATATGCAATACATTAACCTCTGCCTTCTTTCTTTTTGATGTTGTCAAAGGGGGATAAGAATATCAAGTAGAAACATCACTTGTAAGACTTATTGAACATGCAGATTGTGTGCAGACAAACACATCGAGTAAGGGGGGAGGATGATACAATGCATTGTACACCAAGTTTCTATTGTTTTTCCATCATCAAAAGGGGAGTATGTGAGGGCGAAGTTCCTCATAGTTAGCTATACTTGTTTTAATGACGTCAAAACTTACATAGGTAGAAAAATGTACATTGGACGGTATCATTATGTCGCATATGCATACCCTATTCCTCTTGCATCAAACATTGGTCAAAAACATGTTTAGATACATATAGAAAAAGTACAATATGTGTTCCATATAGGTTTGGTCATGTTGGTCTAGCTTGCAATATGATGGAGTATATCAAAATTAGCTAAATACATGAAAATATGCATTTTTGCATATTTCGAGTCTTTGAGTCGACTCAAAGAATGTTTAGGTCGACTCATACAGAAGTTATTTTGCATGGTCTACTCTCAGGAGTGCTCGCATCGACCTTCTAGTCGACTCATACTGTGATCATTTCTGTCTGTCTAAATTTGTATCCTTTGCATCGATGCATTACCTGTTCCGGTCGATGCAAAGTGTTATTTTCTGCACAATCTGAAATTTGGGAAAGCTCAGATCGACCCTTCCCTTTCTATAGGTCGACCGCTCGCGCGTTTTCACCAAAAGTCTGTTATGTGAATCTATCAAAATTTTTATTAAGTTGGTTAATTGTTTTTTGACTTGCATATATATTGAGTTGGCTTATTCTTCTACCAACAACAAGAAAAGTGAAAATATATATTGAGTTGGAATTGTAGGAATTGTGCTCGCCAAGATCATCGCAATCTTGTGCCTACGTATCTTACATTCAGAAGAGAATGAAGAATCAGAGCGTCCGTAGTTCGAACAACTACTGCCGCATCACTGCGAAGAGGGGCCGACAAGGACAGAAGAGTCGCCACCGTTCGTTATTTATCCCAAAAGAGGGAAAGAAAACAATCAGAGAAAACCTAACGAAAATGGGAAAAGACAGGTCATCACAACCATATCTCGGATTCGGGAGTCGGTTACACAAGGGGACATGCCTAGACAGCTAGGAAGAAAATCCAAGGCGAGACTCGAATAGGGAACCATCGCAGTCCCCAGCTGTTGCCACCGCGAAAATCGGCGCCGGCTGAACAAAAGAGTCGCCACCGTGCATTATTTATCCCAAAGGAGGGAAAGGGAACGCTCGAAGTAAACCTCACGCAAAGACGGGAAAAGGAATGGTCATCGCAACCAAATCCTGGATTCGGGAGTCGGTTACGCAAGGGGAAGGTATTAGCACCCCTCACGTCCGTCGTACTCGACGGGATCCATGCTTATTTTCTAGTACCGATTGTTATTCTATCTACTCTACAGGTCTGGGGTTAAAAGAAAATAAAATGACTCGGCAAAGTATCGCACTTTATGCCTATGTATTCCCGTATGGAACGAGAAATCATAGTCAACGTAGTTCGCCTACCTACTGGAAAGGAGGGGAAGGTTGCTCGCTAGGATATCGCATCCTATGCCTACGTACTTTCATACAGCATGAAAGATCAGAGCAAACGTAGTTTGGGCTACGGAAGACACAAGCTTGTCTGAGTGTTTTTTATCTCCTTATGAAAGGTTTTTCCTGATTAAGAGTCCAAGCGGACAAAAATGACACTTTGATGTTTGTTATCAGTCTTTTACGCAAGAACTGTCTTTTATGATGTTTGCAATCTCTGACGCACTAGAGACTATGATTTGAGAGTGACTACATCGTATGTCACCCTAAGGGTAACACACTAAGCAATCAGATTACCGAAGAGTGACCCTCCAGCAACCTTTCTCAAATAGCTTAAGGCTCGTAGCGTACGACATCGATTATCCTTATTACTGTGTTTTGAATTGTTCTGAGATGGAAGAGAAAGAAGTCTAAAAAATCCTAGGGTTTGAAAGGGAATCAAAACTACCCTAATGTTATCATGCATGGATTACAACCTAATGTCTGTCATAATTTCCTCCTGCACAGAGGAAATTAGAGATCCTAGGGGATAAATGGAAAAGAAACAACAAAAATACAATAAACAGTAAGTATGCATGAGATGCAGCAAAACAAGCAAGGCAAGGGAGTCCCACTCAACCTCGAACCTAAGAAAGCAACAGGCAAAGTGAATCAAATTCACTTCAAGCCTAAAGGGCAAGCAGCACAAGCCAACAGACAATACAGAGAAAAACAAAAGATGCAGAGGAGGCAGCCCAAGCAGCAGCAACAAACTCCTACAACAAACAACAACAACACGCTCTGAACAGCAAAGTTGAAATGATAGCAAAGGTATTATCTTTGAGCTAGATTCCATCTTCAAGCTTCTTCAATCTTCATCTCCAAGCTTTAGCAAGCACATTCCAAGAAGAGATTTGTCATCAAGATCAAGTTGCAATGTTGGCATATTTGCTGAAAACCAAAGGAATTCAACAAGAACCAACATCGAAGTGGAAGTGTATCCTCAAAAGTTCTACTCTCTAGGGTATGCCCCACTTCCCTCCTAAGGAGAGATGGAACTTCCCTAAGAGGACTTTGCATCATAGGATAGAATAGAAGCAAATAATGCATTCTATGTTTGATGGAAGAAATGAACTAATTCTACAAAAGTTCTCCCTAAAAGCCTAATTCTACCAACTCCTAAAACAAACTTAAAAGAGAAAGAAAGCTCCACTCCAAGCCCCACTCTTCTAGCCAAAGCATCTTCATCATGTTCATAAGCTCCTCTAAAAAGGAATCCAAAGTCTTCAAGCTCCAAGTCCACCAAACGCTCCAAACAAGGCAAAACACTCAAGAGAGAACACCGAAAGCAACAATCATTTGCGAAACCCAAAAAAAATATCAAACTAAATTGTAAAATTCTAATAAAATTCCTATGTGAACATGCTTGTTTGAACATTCTAAAATTCCAGAATCAGGACCTAAATCAATTTATAGGTCATCTAAACAATTACTAAATGAAATTTGGTCATGGGAAACCATTATTTGGGAAGGCTCTAAACTACACACCTAAAACAGAATCTAATCAATTTTAAAAAATCTAAGAAAATTCCAGGGGAAACCTATGTATGTACTCTAAATAATATCGAAAGAATAAGCACAAAAGCATAAAGCATCAAAGAGAACAAAATTAAACAAACAGCAATATCAATTATGCATAACAATGGATATTAGCACAAAAGAAAATTCGTAACTAATTCAAATAAAATCCTAAAAATACAAACTCGACTCCTACAGTTTCTTAAGACAATCAAGATCTACAGAAAAAAATTTCATAATTTATCGATCATTTTTACTATTTTTAACGCAATTAATCCAAACAGCTATTAAAACAGAAAAAAAAGAACGAAAATGAATTAAACTAAGTTAATGTGCATTGGGCCAGGGGTGCGAACAACAGAATTCCAAAGCAATGTCCGTGTGGGCCTCGCGAGTGGGGGTGGGAACAGTACCCGCGCGGTACTGTAGCTGTTCCGGCGGTGACATTTTTTCGGTAACTTCCGAGCAACATAACTCCATCGATTCTTAACCGTTTCGCACGAAATTTTAGTCAAACTTGAAGGAAAAAATCAAGGATTCCAAATATGCTCTTAGATTCCATCAAAACTCCATGATCAAAGAGATATATCATTCCAAAAAAGTCTCTAATCCTTAATTTCTTGATCCTAATTTCATCTATACATTTCCAGATCCTAACCACATGAATAATCTAATCTAATTCGTCCTAAAACAATAGAAAAAGTGAATTTCACATACCGGCTTCGGAGCGTCGAAACGGAGTAGTTGGAGCTCGTTTTTTCTTGCCAAAAAGTGCGGAAAAACTTTGTTGAAGTTTGTTGGAGAAGATTAAATTCTTGATAACTCTTGAAAATGACTTGAATCCAACTTTGATCTCTCACTTTTTCTCTTCCAAACTCCAATGTCAATCTATGGTTTTTGCACAAATGAATCACCAACTCTTGCTTTGAACCTCTTTACAAGTATATATAGAATGTATTTGAAGACCCTAGAAAGTTCTAGATTGATCCTATAAAATGTATTTGAAGACCCTAGAAAGTTCTAGATTGATCCAATGAGAAAATCAACTTCTCATGTCATGAAAATCTCTTCTTATGCTATGCACATACCATCTCATGTTTTGGCTTGCAATTCACTTGGTTCTGAGTTTAAATTCTCTCCAAATGAGATATTGGAGGTGTATGGATGGAAAAGGAGCCTTGCATTTGCTTGGAAATGAGGTTTTGCAATTGTGCCTTATGGTTCAAGTAACCAATTTACAAAGAAAGTCCTTGAAATAACCCTTAATTCAAAATTATGGCAATGCCGTTGTCTTTAAAATGCATTTTACAATCAAATTGGTATGTCATATGGCTTGTTTGTGACCTCTAACCCAAAATTTGATTTTTTCCACCAAACTTTATTTGACTTATTCCCTTTTTTTAGGCCATTTTAAGTGACTTTTTTGAAATAAGCCGATCAATCCACCATGATGACTTATTTGACCTAAAAACATCATTTTAAGCACATTCCATGTTGAACAATTTTTCATTTGAATAGTGGAAGATGGAGATTTGGGCCTATGCTCAGAAATGACCTGTAATTCAACTTTCCCAAAATACCCCTGGATTGCCAAGACCATAACTTGAATTCTACAAATCCTCTTGAGGACTTATAGTACTCAAATTAAAGCTAAGATCAAGATCTACAACTCTTATGTTGGCCAAGAATCCATTTGAAAACTCCTTGATGGGCAAACGTTGCAAGAACCATAACTAAAGTTCTATAAATCTCCTTGAAGACTTCTAGTACTAAAATTAAAGCTATTGAGATGCTCTACAAGTTTCATGTTGACCAAGACTTCATTTGAAACTTGCATCTTGACTTATCTGGCTTGGAAGTTAGGCCTAAATTAGGGGATTTTACACTGAAACCCTAATTTAGTAACTCCTTTTCTTCTTGATTCCTTTTGATTTCTCTCTGGCACAACACCATACATGTATACACATATAAATTCAAGAATTCCACATACTCCAAGTAGGCCTTGATGCCATCCAATCAACCATTTGACCTAGGGTTGACCCAGATGAAACCCTAGTTGACTGCATTCAACTATAGCTCTGGTACTTGTATTAATGATTTGTCTCATCTTCAAAATGACCCTCTAGGTCTTCCATGATCTTTGTACACCTTCCATGGCTCACACACTCATTGATGATCTTCAACAGATCCCCCAGATTGGGAGAGAAATCCACTGGTTGACCTTCAAACTTCTCAAAGCTTCAACTCATTTCTTGATTACTTGGATGGTATTGAACTTGAATAAAACCCCATGATGGGCCTCTTTCTGATAAGAAAGGCACTTGATCCCTTGTTAGATGCCTTGTTATGCTATGTTATGCAAATGATTAGACTATGTACATGACTTAGTATGCAAATGACAATGCAATTGAAACATAAACCAAGTGAAATAGGTTGAGCAAATTTTAGGGTGCAACAACTGCCCCTATTCAAGCGACTTGGACCCGACTGGGTGAAGAGCGAACGACCTTCAAACATTCGAGGTACGAGACGGTTGAATACCAAGAACCCGAAAATTTGCCAACCGCAAAAATAAACTGCACCATTGCTTGGGGAACCCCATCCATCCATTGAACCTGGACGACTTCACTGGGGAAGTACTTCTGTTAACAAACATAACTCTGCCAACGATACAGGAAAAGAGCTCCGCCATCACTACGGGCAATACCACCGCCATCGCTACAGGTAATGACTTTGGGAAAATAACACTGTCATCACTGCGGGTAATACCACCGCCACCACTGCGGGAAATACTCTGGGAAAATACCACTGTCATCACTACGGGTAAACAACACCGCCATTGCTACGGGTAATACTCTGGGAAAATAACACCGACATCGCTACGGGAAATACTCCGCCACCACTACGGGAAATAATCTTGTCATCACTACAAGAGAAAAACACCGCCATCGCTACGGGTAATACTTTGTCATCACTACAGGAGAAGAACACCGCCATCGCTACGGGTAAACAACACCGTCATTGCTACGGGTAATACTCTGCCATCACTACAGAGAAATAACACCGCCATCGTTACGGGTAAACAACGCCGCCATTGCTACGGGTAATACTCTGCCATCACTACAGGAAAATAACACCGCCATCGCTACGGGTAATAACTCTTGGTCACCACTACAGGAAAATATCACCGCCATCGCTACGGGTAATAACTCTTTGTCACCACTACAGGAAAATAACACCGCCATCGCTACGGGTAATACTCCGCCATCACTACGGGAAATACTCTGCCATCACTACAGGAAAATAACACCGCCATCGCTACGGGTAATACTCTGCCTTTACTACAGGAAAATAACACCGCCATCGTTACGGGTAAACAACACCGCCATTGCTACGGGTAATACTCTGCCATCACTACAGGGAAATAACACCGCCATCGCTACGGGTAATAACTCTCTGTCACCACTACAGGAAAATAACACCGCCATCGCTACGGGTAATAACTCTCTATCACCACTACAGGAAAATAACACCGCCATCGCTACGGGTAATAACTCTCTGTCACCACTACAGGAAAATAACACCGTCATCGCTACGGGTAATACTCTCTGTCACCACTACAGGAAAATAACACCGCCATCGCTACGGGTAATACTCTCTGTCACCACTACAGGAAAATAACACCGCCATCGCTACGGGTAATACTCTCTGTCACCACTACAGGAAAATAACACCGCCATCGCTACGGGTAATACTCTCTGTCACCACTACATGGAAATAACACCGTCATCACTACGGGTAACACTCTCTGTCACCACTACAGGGAAATAACACCGCCATCGCTACGGGTAATAACTCTCTGTCACCACTACAGGAAAATAACACCGCCATCGCTACGGGTAATAATCTTGAATACAGCTCCTCTGCCTATCTTTGCAGTAGCTAACTCCATCGATCATATGGGTAACACAATAATGGTCCAATTTTTCAATTTTTTATTGCTGACACGGCAATAAATCGGAAAAGGACTCTACTGGGGATTTTCTGAACCCAAACTGCCAGACACCTACTTCGACCTAGGCGGCAACTTCCAAAAATCGATTCACGAAGTCTTTTGATACTGACATAACAAAACTCTTGAAGAAATACTCCGCTGAAGGGGTAAGAGAAACTTAAGCAAGCAATTCTGTGGGGAATAATGACGAGACGAACATTGTCATCACACGTCTGAGGCTTTTAATATTTGGTAACTGATCTGAGCAAGAGCTCTCTCCACCTGCAAGGGAACAACACTTGAAAACAAAAGGTTAACCAACCTGGCTTACGTTTCAAAATGCGCATGTTTGACAATGGCGTAATGCTCCGTACAACACGGATATGCTACGCGTTTTGGGTAGATGCAAATATGACACTATATGCAAATGCAAATGCAGGCTCAAGCTGCTGGGGAAACTCTGGCAAGCTTGCTTCAACACGGCTGTTGAGAGCAAATACCACCATGCTGGGGATGAACGGGTATCATAAAGTCCTCCGGCCAAAATAAATGCTGGGCATACAACCAACTATGCCGAGTAGATTAAACTTTCATTTCCACTGGGAGGAAAGAACACCTGCTGGGGAGAGTAACTCCACTGGGGAAGAATCGACTCTCTTGGGGAAAGTAAACTGCCTGATCAAGAAACGATTCTGCTGGGGAACGAGGAAGTCCTTCTGGAGGAAACGATGCTGTCCGGGCACAGCTTACAAGCTCGGAGCTACCGCTCTGCTGGAGATAATCATCCTGATGAAGGCATGACGACCTGCGGGAAGAAAACCATCTTCTATAGGAATAATCCTTCTGAACCAACTATGACTTGGCTAAACTCTACAGGAAATCCTCTAGGCTGGGGATTGATCTTTCACATACTCGACTCTCTGGGGAGTGCAACCTCTGCAAGGGATACTGATTTTGACTGGCTAGGGATATCCTCTAGGGATAAACTGCTACTAGCTGGGGAAAATAATCCCTCCTTCGGTAAGGGATAACGTCATCTCAACCTCTGGGGATGAGGCACGATCTGATGGAGAATAACGTCAAATAAAGTCAGGTCCTTTATCCCGAGACTCAGGCTGGGGAATACGAATTCCATCCACCTTCTTGGAAATTTGCCCCCAGGATACCAACATGCCCCAGTCTGAATTCTAGGACACCTCGTTTTGAAAGGAAAAAGTTTGTCATGAGACCACCTTGCAACGGCTTGCCCCTGAATCGGCAACAATTTTGAAAAAGACCCTACAATTTTTGTACCCTGACGGCCAGACATGAACCACTTCTGCCTCTCGAACCTCGAACAGGTGTGCCAACAAAATAGCTTTTGTGCCCTTGGGGTGACCTGTCCCAGTCTTGCAATAATCTTTTGCCCCTGATCGACTGATTCGTGGAGCAGTGCCCATAGCCGCGAGAGATTTGCCAAATCTCGACCTAATTGCCCCAGATTAACTGATTTTTGGATGGCTGACCTTACTGGGGGTAACCGAACGTGCCAAGTATGATTGTACTTCTGTCAGGGATTGCTTACCCGTGCCAATGAAGATTGGACTTTGCTGGGGAAAACAGACGGAGTCTTCCTGCGTATCGACGAAGGTTGGATTTCGAAATGATGCGCCAACACGGATTGGGCCTTACAGCGATTGCCAATATGGATTGGGCTTTTAGGTCATCCGGGATGGGTCATACACGCCTGACGCTGGACAACATCCTATCTGAATTCACGGTTTCCAGTTGAAGGGTCAATAGATGGTAACACGATTTCCCGACAATTCGTCTCAAACTTGAAGATCAGCTGAATCTGCTCAAGTAGCTCTGAGTAACTCTGATAACACGGAGAAGAACAAATTCTTCGCTTCTGATATGCCCCAGCCTGTGGGACCTTTGTGGGATAGTCCTTAAAAGGAAATATGAAAATCTGTACCCTGATGGTTTGATATGAACTGCCCCAGCATTCTGAACTTCAGAGAGATACTTCAAATCAAGTGCCTCTCGAATAAGGAATAACTTTTGCGCCCTTAGGATGGCATGCCCCTGCATCCGTACCCTGAAAGGATTCACCCTCAATCAAACAACTCTCAACATGGTTGGCTTCACCATCTCTGAAGTGATTTGCCCCTTGAATGAGCGTAGAAGCGACTTAACTTGATCTGATCTCACACTGGAAGGATCTGTCCTCAAATCACAACATTCTGGATGATCGCCCCTGATTGGGTCTCGAGAAGATTTGCTTCTGATCAACTGCTTCTCAAACAAACTGTCCCATAATCAACTGATGCTTCAGGACTTGTACTCAGACCAACTGATTCCGAACTCACTGGAAATCAATGCCCCAGATTCATAGGGTTTCTCAACATTCACCATTCTGATCCAGACCGCTGAATTATTCAGTCCTATTTGATTATTCTCTGTTGTAATTTCCTTCATGTCAACTACTGACCTGCAAGTAAAATTGTTTATTCACGAATGGTAATTTTAATGCAGTGTTCATGCTGATTTTGAAAAAAGTTGTGTTGTCACTCATTTACATGTCATGATTGTGATTGACGAATGAACCAGAGTTCAAACGTAGTGCTGATGTGATCAGTGAAAAGTACAACAAGGATATGATTAGCAAATCAAAAAGGAGTCAGGTTACTCAACCTTATCGTAATGCGCTTTCAGAATAAACCCTACCTCAATTAGGTCTTTTAAGGGTTGTATCGTGGTCGGGTTCACGGTTCGTGAAACAAAGGATATTTGGCTCAAATTACGATTTGTACCCACCCCTTCTACGTGATGATCTCCGATCCTAATGTTCAGTTAACTTGGCACAAACACTCGCCTCTTTGAGAGGTATGTTGAATGGTAAGAACCATAGTTAAGGAACTCACAAGGTTTTTTGGAGTGACAGTTACTCCTTTTTCGTTTTCGGTGTCTATATCTACACGACTTTGTTCCTTGTTCGAGGATTTTTCTATTGATATCCTTTCTTTTTCATTCTTTTGATTCCCTAATTTTTGCCTGGACTGACTCCTTTTGAGTTCTTTTCGATTTTTTTTGAAGTCCAGCGGGATGCCCTGATTTTTGCCTAACTATTAGCTTTCCAGCTATTCATTTCTTTTACTTAGCGGGTTTTCTCTTTCTTTTCTTGGAACAAGTCGTGTGACACCGGTTGTCTTGATTGCTCCGAAAGGACTGCAATTGTCTTACTCCTGATTGGTGAGATTTAACCATTGTGGTTGACGAGGTACGACCTCTTGAGAGGACTAAACTACGATTGGTTCTCGAAAGGCAACACTCCTCTATAAGACTTGAACACTTGGTCAAGCTAACTGACAACTACCCTGCCCCGGGTTAAGATGTGAGGGTTTAAAAGTCCGAAAGGAACTTCTACTTCTTGGCTCGAAGTGGTTAACAAGGGACTAACTCCTTATATCTCCAGTGTTTGGGGGATTTGAAATAATGCCTTGTACGTCATCGGCAAGGTTTTATCCGAAAGCATACGATCATCGGTTATGAGTATTCAGTTTCGTCATCCTTCTTACAATCTTTGCTAATCACAGTGACCACGTGGAGTGAATAAAATGCAAGTGTCAGTGCAATGCAATAAATGAGCGACAGCGACATGATTAATTCAGAAAAATGCATTGTCACTTTATCAATATTACCATTCGAAACAAACAATGTTTAACAACAAGTAGTAACTAACAGAAAAGAAACTACAAATGCAAATGATAGAGAAGTCTGAGGACTGCCAATGCTGAGGGCGCCCTCCTGTCTGGACCACTGGCTTCTTGAAAAGGACCCTCTGAATCTACGAGCTTAGACAGCTGAGAGGTTGGCATGAACAAACAAAACTCCTTATGGAAAGGAAATGCACTCTTGGTCGATCAACTGTTGTACTTTTGCCTGAAAAGCTTTACAATCTTCAGTTGAATGTCCCGGGGATCCGCCATGGTAACCACACTGAGCGTGGGGATTGTACCCAGGAGGGTAAGGCTCTGGAACAGGCTTAAGAGCTTTAGGTCCCACCAAAGAATTCTGGATCAAAGATGATAGAATTTGGCTATACGGCATAGGCAATGGGTGGGAAGGAGCATTCCTTCTTTCCAAGTTGTTACAAGGTCTGTTCTGATTCGGCCGCTGATTCTGATAAACTCGGCCACGGGCTCGATGATTTACAAGAGAAGCGACATAAAGCTCCCGATATGGTGCCCTAGGCACAATTGTCTGTCCAAAATAGCGAGACACAGAAGATACCGACCGCTGAGAAGATGAAGAACCAACAAATTTCACCGATTCATCTCGAGAATACCCAACATCTGTCATGATTGCATTGAGCATAATTCCTTCTTCAGTTTGGAAGCTACAGAGGGATTCAGTTTCACTAGCCTGACTGCTTGAAACATTCTGAATTCTTCCAATTTTCACGCCATGCTCAATGCGTTCTCCTGCCCTTACCAATTCAGAGAAATTTGGTGCATTTCCAAGCATTCTTTTGAAGTACGGACCCTGCAGGGAGTCTATAAACATGCCCATTAACTCTCGGTCTAGGAGCGGCGGCTTCACTCTGGTAGCAAATTCTCTCCATCTCTGAACATACCTCCTGAAAGGTTCATTGTTCCCTTGAGACAATTCTTGCAACTGCATGCGACTAGGAGCCATGTCTAGGTTATAATCGTACTGCTTCAGAAAAGCTCTGGCTAAATCCACCCATGATCGGATATGATTACTCTCTAACTGCATATACCAACTCAGAGATGCCCCACTCAGACTATCCTGGAAGCAGTGAATCATCAACTTGTCATTGTGCACAAACGAAGTCATTCTTCGGCAGAACATCACCAAATGTTGCTTCGGACATCAATCCCCTCTGTACTTCTCAAACCTCGGCGCTCTGAACTTCGGAGGTAACACTAGGCCAGGAACCAAACACATGTCTGCCGCGTAGAGGTTAACAACATCTTTACCTTTCGAGGCTTTAACTTTTCCTTCCACCGCTCGGAATCTTCTAGCATACTCAAGAGCTCTCGGGTCTTCGGTCTTGGCTATCGGGACCTCTCTTCGGGGATTCAGCGCATGAAAGACAACACCCTGATGATCTGAGGCATCAACAGAAGGAGAACGCTCACTTCAGACAACAAACTGCTCATGTAGACCTTGGTCCTTAACAGAAGGTTGTACAAGTTGAGTTGCAGTAAAGTTGTTTACTCGCGGGACGTCTTCGTCATGCATAGAACCATACAAAGGATTGGATGTCACAGTGAAACCCGACAAGGCATCAACAAACTGGAAGCTGCTCTCTGACATAGCTACCGACAACCTTCAACTGACTGATTCTGCTCAAATCTACCTCGACCTACTTCAACCCCCTGGTCGTCTTCTAATAATCAGCACTTGCTCAAACCAAACACCGGAGAATCACCTTCAGAATCAAAACAATGGCTGGATAAGAGCTCCGGCTAGCTGGAAAATAATATGCAATATGATGCAAAATGTTTATGCAAATGTAATGCAAGATGCAGCAAACACGGGATCACAGCCCCCCACAATCTCTGAATACTGCTGCGCTGCTGACTGAGTAAGTTCGCTCTGAAGAGAAGACCCAAAATAACGGGTAGGCTGGAAGTCAAGTTTCCTGCAAAAACCCTCCCACTCACGGGCATGGACCTAATCTGACAAGGTACGGCATCCTATGCGGGTTCAACGTCACAGACTTTCAAGAGCGATGATATGATACCCAGAAGGTGTGGCATCATCATCCCTTGAAGCGGCCTCACTTAGTTGAATCCCAATTGATAGGTTCCCAGAGTCGACAATCCTCGGGTCAGACAACTTGTCGAGCCCTAAGGGCCAGGCAAGAAGCATCAAAGAGAATCTCGTCCGAGCGTAAATTTCGCGGCTAGCTGGTGCGAGCTAAGCAAGCAGGCTAACCACTACTCTCTACTTCTAAGTCTATGTGTAACCTCAAGCCCAGGTCCGGCTTATCTCTCAACAGATTACCCCTTTCCACAACATCAATAATAATATAAGGTTGATAATAAAAGGCGGAAAGTAAAGACAGAAAAGTAAATCTACACAACACCCATGACGGGAAAACAAGCGCTAGGATTGACTCGCATAGGGGATATTCCTGTCCCCAGCAGAGTCGCCAGCTGTTGGGGACAGGCCCAGACAGCTAGGAAGAAAATCCAAGGCGAGACTCGAATAGGGAACCATCGCAGTCCCCAGCTGTCGCCACCGTGAAAATTGGCGTCGGCTGAACAGAAGAGTCGCCACCGTGCGTTATTTATCCCAAAGGAGGGAAAGGGAACGCTTGAAGTAAACCTCACGCAAAGACGGGAAAAGGAATGGTCATCGCAACCAAATCCTGGATTCGGGAGTCGGTTACGCAAGGGGAAGGTATTAGCACCCCTCACGTCCGTCGTACTCGACGGGATCCACACTTGTTTTCTAGTACGAATTGTTATTCTATCTACTCTACAGGTCTGGGGTTAAAAGAAAATAAAATGACTCGGCAAAGTATCGCACTTTATGCCTACGTATTCCCGTCTGGAACGAGAAATCAGAGTCAACGTAGTTCGCCTACCTACTGGAAAGGAGGGGAAGGTTGCTCGCTAGGATATCGCATCCTATGCCTACGTACTTCCATACAGCATGAAAGATCAGAGCAAACATAGTTCGGGCTATGGAAGACACAAGCTTGTCTGAGTGTTTTTTATCTCCTTATGAAAGGGTTTTTCCTGATTAAGAGTCCAAGCGGACAAAAATGACACTTTGATGTTTGTTATCAGTCTTTTACGCAAGAACTGTCTTTTATGATGTTTGCAATCTCTGACGCACTAGAGACTATGATTTGAGGGTGACTACGTCGTATGTCACCTAAGGGTAACACACTAAGCAATCAGATTACTGAAGAGTAACCCTCCAGCAACCTTTCTCAAATAGCTTAAGGCTCGTAGCGTACGACATCGATTATCCTTATTACTGTGTTTTGAATTGTTCTGAGATGGAAGAGAAAGAAGTCTAAAAAATCCTAGGGTTTGAAAGGGAATCAAAACTACCCTAATGTTATCATGCATGGATTACAACCTAATGTCTGTCATAATTCCCTCCTGCACAGAGGAAATCAGAGATCCTAGGGGATAAACGGAAAAGAAACAACAAAAATACAATAAACAGTAAGTATGCATGAGATGCAGCAAAACAAGCAAGGCAAAGGAGTCCCACTCAACCTCGAACCTAAGAAAGCAACAGGCAAAGTGAATCAAATTCACTTCAATCCTAAAGGGCAAGCAGCACAAGCCAATAGACAATACAGAGAAAAACAAAAGATACAGAGGAGGCAGCCCAAGCAGCAACAACAAACTCCTACAACAAACAACAACAACACGCTCTGAACAGCAAAGTTGAAATGACAACAAAGGTCTTATCTTTGAGCTAGATTCCATCTTCAAGCTTCTTCAATCTTCATCTCCAAGCTTTAGCAAGCACATTCCAAGAAGAGATTTGTCATCAAGATCAAGTTGCAATGTTGGCATATTTGCTGAAAACCAAAGGAATTCAACAAGAACCAACATCGAAGTGGAAGTGTATCCTCAAAAGTTATACTCTCTAGGGTATGCCCCACTTCCCTCCTAAGGAGAGATGGAACTTCTCTAAGAGGACTTTGCATCATAGGATAGAATAGAAGCAAACAATGCATTCTATGTTTGATGGAATAAATGAACTAATTCTACAAAAGCTCTCCCTAAAAGCCTAATTCTACCAACTCCTAAAACAAACTTAAAAGAGAAAGAAAGCTCCACTCCAAGCCTCAATCTTCTAGCCAAAGCATCTTCATCATGTCCAGAAGCTCCTCTAAAAAGGAATCCAAAGTCTTCAAGCTCCAAGTCCACCAAACGCTCCAAACAAGGCAAAGCACTCAAGAGAGAACACCGAAAGCAACAATCATTTGTGAAACCCAAAAAAAATAGCAAACTAAATTGTAAAATTCTAATAAAACTCCTATGTGAACATGAATGTTTGAACATTCTAAAATTCCAGAATCAGGACCTAAATCAATTTCTAGGTCATCTAAACAATTACTAAATGAAATTTGGTCATGGGAAACCATTATTTGGGAAGGCTCTAAACTACACACGTAAAACAGAATCTAATCAATTTTAAAAAATCTAAGAAAATTCCAGGGGAAACCTATGTATGCCCTCTAAATAATATCGAAAGAATCAGCTCAAAAGCATAAAGCATCAAAGAGAACAAAATTAAACAAACAGCAATATCAATTATGCATAACAATGGATATTAGCACAAAAGAAAATTCGTAACTAATTCAAATAAAATCCTAAAAATACAAACTCAACTCCTACAGTTTCTTAAGACAATTAAGATCTACAGAAAAAAAGTTCATAATTTTTCGATCATTTTTACTATTTTTAACGCAATTAATCTAAACAGCTATTAAAACAGAAAAAAAAGAACGAAAATGAATTAAACTAAGTTAATGTGCATTGGGCCAGGGGTGCGAACAACATAATTACAAAGCAATGTCCGTGTGGGTCTCGCGAGTGGGGGTGGGAACAGTACCCGTGCGGTACTGTAGCTGTTCCGGCGGTGACATTTTTTCGGTAACTTCCGAGCAACATAACTCCATCGATTCTTAACCGTTTCGCACGAAATTTTAGTCAAACTTGAAGGAAAAAAAATCAAGGATTCCAAATATGCTCTTAGATTCCATCAAAACTCCATGATCAAAGAGGTATATCACCATCAAGAAAACATACTCATCCAAAAAAGTCTCTAATCCTTAATTTCTTGATCCTAATTTCATCTATACATTTCCAGATCCTAACCACATGAATAATCTAATCTAATTCGTCCTAAAACCATAGAAAAACTGAATTTCACATACCGACTTCGGAGCGTCGAAACGGAGTAGTTGGAGCTCTTTTTTTCTTGCCAAAAAGTGCGGAAAACCTTTGTTGAAGTTTGTTGGAGAAGATTAAATTCTTGATAACTCTTGAAAATGACTTGAATCCAACTTTGATCTCTCACTTTTTCTCTTCCAAACTCCAATGTCAATCTATGGTTTTTGCACAAATGAATCACCAACTCTTTCTTTGAACCTCTTCACAAGTATATATAGAATGTATTTGAAGATCCTAGAAAGTTCTAGATTGATCCTATAGAATGTATTTGAAGACCCTAGAAAGTTTTAGATTGATCCAATGAGAAAATCAACTTCTCAAGTCATGAAAATCTCTTCTTATGTTATGCACATACCATCTCATGTTTTGGCTTGCAATTCACTTGGTTCTGAGTTTAAATTCTCTCCAAATGAGATATTGGAGGTGTATGGATGGAAAAGGAGCCTTGCATTTGCTTGGAAATGAGGTTTTGCAATTGTGCCTTATGGTTCAAGTAACCAATTTACAAAGCAAGTCCTTGAAATAACCCTCAATTCAAAATTGTGGCAATGCCATTGTCTTTAAAATGCATTTTACAATCAAATTGGTATGTCATATGGCTTGTTTGTGACCTCTAACCCAAAATTTGATTTTTTCCACCAAACTTTATTTGACTTATTCCCCTTTTTTAGGCCATTTTAAGTGACTTTTTTGAAATAAGCCGATCAATCCACCATGATGACTTATTTGACCTAAAAACATCATTTTAAGCACATTCCATGTTGAACAATTTTTCATTTGAAGAGTGGAAGATGGAGATTTGGGCCTATGCTCAGAAATGACCTGTAATTCAACTTTCCCAAAATACCCCTGGATTGCCAAGACCATAACTTGAATTCTACAAATCCTCTTGAGGACTTCTAGTACTCAAATTAAATCTAAGATCAAGATATACAACTCTTATGTTGGCCAAGAATCCATTTGAAAACTCCTTGATGGGCAAACGTTGCTTGGAAGTCAAGTGACTTTCACAGATAAATTACAGTATCCTCTGGGGACCCATAACTTGCATGAACCATAACTTGAGTTCTATAAATCTCCTTGAAGACTTATAGTACTCAAATTAAAGCTATTGAGATGCTCTACAAGTTTCATGTTGACCAAGACTTCATTTGAAACTTGCATCTTGACTTATCTGGCTTGGAAGTTAGCCCTAAATTAGGGGATTTTACACTGAAACCTTAATTTAGTAACTCCTCTTCTTCTTGATTCCTTTTGATTTCTCCTTGGCACAACACCACACATGTATACAAATATCAATTCATGAATTCCACATACTCCAAGTAGGCCTTGATGCCCTCCAATCAACCATTTGACCTAGGGTTGACCTAGGGTTGACCCAGATGAAACCCTAGTTGACTGCATTCAACTGTAGCTCTGATACTTGTATTAATGATTTGTATCATCTTCAAAATGACCCTCTAGGTCTTCCATGATTTTTTTACACCTTCCATGGCTCACACACTCATTGATGATCTTCAACAGATCCCCCAGATTGGGAGAGAAATCCACTGGTTGACCTTCAAACTTCTCAAAGCTTCAACTCATTTCTTGATTACTTGGATGGTCTTGAACTTGAATAAAACCCCATGATGGGCCTCTTTATGATAAGAAAGGCACTTGATCCCTTGTTAGATGCCTTGTTATGCTATGTTATGCAAATGATTAGACTATGTACATGACTTAGTATGCAAATGACAATGCAATTGAAACATAAACCAAGTGAAATAGGTTGAGCAAATTTTAGGGTGCAACAGAGGCCCCCAATCACCATTTCCCAAGTACTTAAGTCTCGTAACGTACAACAATCCTTAACCTTTATTAGTTTTTTTAAGAAGGTTTAAAGATGAGAAGAGAGAGACACTCTAAAGAGAGACTAAGACTCAACCTAATGTTCTCATACAAAGTGCACCTATGATTGGGATGAAAAGGGATGCTACTTAATGTTATCATGCATGGTTTCAATCCTAATGTCTATCATAATCCATCTTGAACAAGAAGGATTAGAGGTCCTAAGGGAACATGGCAAAGGAAGACAAAATAAGAAGAAAAAGAAAGCATAAGAAAAATGCAATATGCAAACATGTAATGCATAATTAGAATGAAAGTGAGGGAGGAACAAAGTGTAGGGTAAACACCACCACAAGCACATCTCAACCTCAAGTATGCAAATGTAAATGCAAGAACCAAAAGAAAATGCACAATCACCGAAGAAAACAAAATGAGTTCAAACAAGTTCAAGCCAAAAGTGAGATGCAATGGGAGAAGTCATGACCCCTACAACCATTCAAGCATCAATCACCGAAGAAAAATGGGAGGAAAAAGTGTGGGACAGCAGCCACCACAAGCGCGTCTCAACCGAATCGTTCTTCAAACTTATGCAAAGACCAAATGATAAACATCACATTGAACAACATATACGAGAGTATGCATTCAAGTGGAAAACAAAACGCATGTCGACAAAATCATGATTAAACAATCAAGAACAGCGACATATATCCGAAACAACTCACTCTAATGCGTCATATTGATCTATGAAGATTTGAAGTGAGTGAGCACCAAAACAAGCATGAAAAACAGCAAAACAGGCCTGCTGGCACAGTGTTAATCGATTAACACCAGGGGTTAATCGATTAACCAGTCAAAAATGCCTGAAAATTTGAAAATTCGTGTTGGTTAATCGGTTAACACTGTGCCAGAAGCAGAAAAACAGCAGCAAAACAACAATTTCAGCACATAAGCACTTATCCAATGATCCAGATTATCACATAATCAATTATGCACGAATTTAAACCAGCAAACAATGATCCAATCAACATGTAAACACATTAAACCAGCAAGATCACAGATCATATGACTCAAATTAGCAAAATCAATCGAAAATGAAGATCCACATGTGTCGTAACTGCGAAAAACACCTGGCAGAAAACAGAAGAGTCGTCACCTTTTGTTATTTATCCCAAAGAGAGGGAAAGGAAACAATCAGAGAAACCTGACGAAAAAGGGAAAGACAAGGTCATCGCAACCAAGTTCTGGATTCGGGAGTTGGTTACGCACGGGGAAGATATTAGCACCCCTCACGTCCGTCGTACTCGACGGGATCCATGCTTGTTGTCTATCTAAGGGTGTGTTTAAACTATCTATGCTAAAGGCTTTAGGGCAAAAAGAAAAGAAAGAGACTCGGCAGCGCGTCGCAGCTCTGTGCCTACGTATTCCCTCGTGCAATGGGAAAGTCAGAGTCAACGTAGTTCGGCTAACTACGGGAGATGGGGGGAAGGTTGCTCGCCAAGACATCGCATCTTGTGCCTACGTACTTTCATCTGGTATGAAAGATTAGAGAAAACGTAGTTCGGGCTACACGAAACCACGGGTTGATTAAGTGTTTTATCCGAGTAGGGTTAAACATCCGTTCCAACAGTTAGGGACTAAGCCTGTTTGCGGTAGAACCGAAGCTTAACAACACTCTTTCCTGAAAAATAAGTTTCCGATTAATCCCGAAGGAAAAAGGTTTGAGTTTTGTTTTGTGTTTTTTAGTGAAGTGAATTAATTCGGTTTGTGATTCACGTTGCACTAAATACTATGACATGGAGGCGAATGCGTCGTATATCGCCCCCAAACGGGACGTATACTAAAGACTCTAGATAAGCAATAGGAGACCCCTTACTCATCATTCCCCATGTAGCTTAAGGCTCGTAGTGCGCAATGTTTATCGCCTTTATTAGATGAATTAACATGGTTTTGAGATGATATGAGAAGACGCACGGAAGGTCTAAGGGAAACTCGGGCCTAACATTGCCATGCAAAGTGATCCTAGAGTTCAGATGAAAAGGGGAAACATCTACCCTAATGTTAACATACTTGGATTGAACACCTAATGTCTCTCTTACTCCCATCCTAAACGGAGGGACTAGGAATCCTATGGGGATCATGGCAAAAAAGCACAAGAAGAACAAAGGAAGGATCAATCACAAGTAGAGAATGCAAACATGAAAATGTACACTTAGAATGGTGGGAGGGAGGAAAAAATGTGTGGGGCAGCAGCCGCCACAAGCGCGTCTCGACCTTATTTGATGCAAACAATAAAGATGCAAAACTTAAAAGAAATGAAAATGCAAGCACATGTTAAGGAAGTCTCGATTAAAATAATCGAGAATAATAACTAAAACTCCAAAATAATTCACTCCTAATGCATCGTATTGATTTACGATGATTCGATGTGAATCGGTATGCAAACAAGCAAGCAAAACAGCAAATATGGCATTCTGGCACAATGTTAATCGGTTAACCCCTGGGGTTAATCGGTTAACCTGTGTAAAACAAGTGAAAATATGGAAATTCATAGGTGTTAATCGGTTAACACCAGGCATTAACCGATTAACACCCTAAAAACTTTGAAAAATGTGAATATTTGAATTGGTTAATCGGTTAACCATATAGGTTAACCGATTAACACTGTACCAGAAGCCAAAAACAGCAGCAGAAAATCACTTCTAACACCAAAACAACTTATCCAAGGTACCAACAGATCAACTTATCAATTAAGCACGAAATTAACAACAGAAAACATGGATCCAACATCATGGAAACAAAATTGCACATTCATATCACAAATCGAACGAATCAAAATCAACAAAATTCAATCGAATATGAAGATTAACATGATAAGCTCAAAAATTAAATCAGATCGAGAATTCCAACCTTCGAAGCGGAGATTTGCTTCGGTAAATGTTGATCAACTGAACTTGAGCAGATCAAATGCTAGAAATCCGGAAAACTTCAAGATCCACAATAATTGTTGTTGTATGAATGAAGATCCACCAAATTTGAGTAAAAAAGCTTCAAATAATCACTTCTAAATCCAACTCCAGATTCAGATCCAAGCTTGCACGAAGATTGAAGATGAGAATTGATTCAATGATGATGGTAAATAGAGGTTTATGCTCAAGAATACATTGATTCCAATGAAGAATCAAGAATTCTAATAAAAAAGAGCTTTGAGTGAGTTTTGGTTATGGAAGGAATTTGGAGAATTGAGATCAAATCTGAAGTGAGAGTAAAAAATAAATATTGGATGGTGAGGTTTGGAGTAAATCACTTAAATATGATTTAGCTTTGGGATCCAAAGCAAGGATTGAAATTTGGATTGGAAATCAAGGCTTGGAATGTGGAATGGGATTTTGGAGGGAAATCTGAAATTTAAAGGTGTTCTAGATCCTTCCCAAGTGAAAATTTGAATTCCAAAGTGATCAAAATTGGACCCCAAGTGCAATTGGCTTGCAAAATCACGTACAAGGCAATATCTGTTATGGTTAACCGATTAACCATATGTGTTAATCGGTTAACGCCTCTGAAACTTTGAATCTGGGCTAATTTTCTTTTGGTTAATCGATTAACCATATAGGCTAACCGATTAACACCTTCAAATTTTGAATTCTGGCGCCTTTTGGAGAGAAACCTGCCTGTTTGCCTTGTTTCAACTATTTTAAGATCTGTTTAGCTCCTGAACCTCATTTTTGAACATTATCACTGTGGAAATACTTGTTATGAGCCCGGGTGCTGATCCTGATCCGAAATTAACCTGCAAAATAAAATCGGTCACCCGACCGCTGGGCAAAATAAATGCCCGAGCCACTGATGCTCGCTATTTGCTATTTAGTCCTGCACTGAAATAAACCTGAGCCACAGGAACTCCTTGATCCCATGACAAATGAATAATGTCATGCCATGCAAATGCTAAATGCAAAGAAACAAAAGTCAGTAACAAGAAAACCGGTTGGGCAAATTTTTGGGTGCAACAGCTGTCACTATTCAAACGACTTGGACCTGACTGGGTGATGTTGCACCCTAAAATTTGACCAACCGGGTCCCGTATCTGGCTCTATGTTTCGACGCATGACCGCATTCGCATCTGCATATCGCATACAGTGCATTTTTTCAGTTGTATTGATTTTATCGGGATCACAGCCCTCATCTCGTGTTTCAGGTGTTTTTAATCAGTTTAGATAAGTAGAATCAGTTTTTGGGAAGTCGTGCTCTTCCCGGTGTTTTCGGCTCGCGCTGTTGTTTTTAAGGATATTTCGGTGTCCGTTGATTTTTACCGGTTGTCCCGGTGCGCTCTCGTGGTTTTATTTGTCGTTCTGTGCTATTTTTGTTCCCTCTGGAATTATTAGGATTTTCTAGAATTTATTAGCAATTTTTCAGAATTTAAATAGATTTTTTTTATCATTTTTTTAATAGAATAATATAGATCTTTCTTTTATTAATAATAGATTTTCTTTTATAGGATATAATAGTTTAGATATAAATAATATAGGTTTTATTAGAGATTTAATAGAGATTTAATATTTTTTTAGATTAGAGAATTATTAGAGTTTTTTAGTTTAGTTTTTAGATTAGTAGAATTATTAGAGTTTTATTAGTTTAGAAATTAATTGGAATTGTTAGGTATTAATCTTTTGTTTAGTTAGTTAATTAGGTTTAAGGTCTTTAATTAGTTCTTAATCAGGTTTAATTCATTTTAATCCATTTTAATCCAGTTTTTTTGGGTTTTTGGTCATGCCATTTTCGTTGGGCCAGAGGTTTTTGAAGGCCCAGTTTACGTCCTTTTTTTTTTTGTCCATTTTCAGAGTCCATGTCCTATAAAAACCCTGCACCACGTGTCTGCAAGGGGAGAGAGGCCACGTTTTCCACTCAGAAAGACCCCACCTCACATTCTCCCCTTCACCAGATCACGCCACATCAACCCCCCACTAACTCTCTCTCCCCTCCACGTGTGCCTCATGCAGGCTTCTCCACCGCCACTTGTCCTCCTCTTGGCTTCGCCTGAGCTTCGCCGGTTGCATGGCCGGCGGCCATGCAACCACCGCAACTACCCGCCGCCGGCAGCCCTAACCAACTCCCTCCGCCGTGAACTTCACCGGAAAACTGGAAAAACTCAGAAATCTTCATCATGTCTTCCGATCTTCATCTTCCTCCTCCGATCCAACCTTCATCACCCATAATATTTTTTCCAGAAATCTTTCTTCTCTGATCAACCTTCAACAACAATATCGTATTCATCATCTCCAGGTTTATACCAAAATCATCATCGTTCAGATCGTCCACGTAGAACATTCATCAATCTTCGACACGCTCCAGAAAGTCTTCATAGGAGCACTCATTCAACTCCAATATCTTTCAACAATGCTCAACAAAATCACCAGACACACTGATCTTCAACAAGAATGTTCATCAACGCCGGTAATCTCTAGGATTTGTAGAGATTTCGTCGTCCTTCAATAGTCACCGAAAGATTCAAGGTTTTTTCTCGATCTTTAACATGCAAAGAGCATTCGTCATTTGTTCATTGAGTTCGTCCGAGTTCATCGCGATGTTCATCGTATTCGTCACGAACTCCATACGCGGTTCATCAATAATCTTCCAGATCTTCATCCTCTGTGCATCCATCGCCATGGTGTTCTTCGCGTTTTCCAGAAATCCGCAATGACCTTCGTCCTTCATTCATCGCGCTCACGATCCACACAACATGCCTCCTCATCACTCTTCATGAGGTTAGTGGCCGAGCCTTTTTTCCAGATTTTAATACCATCTTCTTCCACCGCTTCCGTCAAGAGCCTCGTTCGTCCGAAATCTTCATGGATAGCTTCACGAACCCTTCACTGATCCAGTATTCAAAGTTCGTCATAAATCCTCGAAGATCAAGGGATGGATGTTTATCTTAGGACTCGTGTTTTGGTTGATCAGTTGTTTGTGCTGGTTTCGAAGGACATGCAGGTTCTGAGGAGCTGAAAGGTGGTGAAGGTGAGGTTGAGATTGAGCGTTTGAGAGAAAGGACGAGAGAGTGAGAGAAACAGGGTGACGGCGCAAGGTGAACAGTGATTAGGGAGAGTGAAGATTAGGGTTGAGGGTGTGAGAGGATGAGGCTGGGTTGGCATTGGGCCTCAAGCCCAACGTGATGTCTGCTGGACCACACCCTCCGTTTCCATCCGCACCCCCTCCCGTTTTTTCTTTTTTCCCTTACATTTTTGCTGGGCTGGGCCCAGTTCCATTTGTTTTTCTGCTGGTGTAATCCCCTGAGCTGTAGTGTACCCCCCCTGTTTTCTTTTTTGTTTTATTTTATTTTGTTTAGTTTTTAGAAGAAAAAATAATAAAGAAAAAGAGGATATTTGAAAAGAATAGTGAAAAAGAAATATGAAAAAAGAAAGAGAAAAAGAGAAAATAATAAAGAAAAAGAGGATATTTGAAAAGAATAGTGAAAAAGAAATATGAAAAAAGAAAGAGAAAAAGAGAAAATAATAAAGAAAAAGAGGATATTTGAAAAGAATAGTGAAAAAGAAATATAGAAAAAATATTGAAAAATGAAAATGAGAAAAATAATGTTGAAAATAGTTGAAAAAAGAATAGAGGGAAAAATAGAAAAATATTATTAGTGTAGATGTAATATTTTTTAGAGTGTATTTTCTTCATGGAGTTTTATTTTAGGAATAGTTTTAGAAGTCCATTTGTTAGGGGACTTTTTACCTTTTTAGGGGTAGTTTAGGAGTCCACTTGTTAGGGGACTATTTTCCATTTGATTCTTCATAGGATAGGATAGTATTTCCTAGGGGTTTATCTTTCAGTTCTCAATCATTGTAATCATTTTTCAGAATATTAATAAAACGAGATTTGAGTTGTGGTCCCGAAAGTAGCCGAACTACAGCTGCTCTGATTTCTCGTACCAGACGAGAATATGTAGGCATAGGATGCGATATCCTAGCGAGCACACTAACAACTAACCTTTTGTTCTCTCGCTGCTGTGCGATCGAGACTTCCCCACTGACGACTAATTGTTACCCATTTCTCTTGCCCAAGTGCATTTGAGGCCAGACCGTAACTTTTCCCATATGTTCCCGTACCTTTAAAACCAGTTTGATTTCTCACTGCTGTGTGAGAATACCCAGCCTAGCCGTAGTTAGCCTGAACTACGTAAGCTCTGATCTTCCATGCAGTATGGAAGTACGTAGGCACAAGACGCGAGGTCTTGGCGAGCCAATTTCCCCGTAGTCCCGAACTACGTTGACTCTGACTTTCTCTCTTGAGAATACGTAGGCATATAGTGCGACGCTCTATCGAGTCAATTCCCTTCCGTTTAGATTTAGCAGCCGTAGATAGATTGTTTTTGCATCCTGTAGACAACCCAAGCAAGCGTGGATCCCGTCGAGTACGACGGACGTGAGGGGTGCTAATACCTTCCCCTTGCGTAACCGACTCCCGAACCCAGGTTTTGGTTGCGATGACCATACCTTTTCCCGTTTTTTGCGAGGTTTACTTCGAGCGTTTCCTTTCCCTCTGCTGGGATAAATAACGCACGGTGGCGACTCTTCTGTCAGCCGGCGCCGATTTTCGCAGTAGCGACAGCTGGCGACTCTGCTGGGGACTGCGATAGTTTCCCTATACGAGTCTTGCCTTAGGTTTTTTCCCTAGCTGTTTGGGGCGATCCCCAGCAGCTGGCGATTCTGCTGGGGACCCAACGTCCCCTGGCTGCTAAGGGGTGCGATAGTCCCTATGCATGTGGGATCCAACGTCCCCTAAGAGAGTCAATCCTAGCGCTTGTTTGCTTGTCTTTTGGGTGTTTATTTCTGTATCGCTTTTATCTGTTGCCGTTGTGCTGGGGAGGGTGATATTTTGAGTGATAGCCGGACCTGGGCTGCTTGAGTATGCATTTAGACGTAGTTGTGGAGATTAGTGGACGAACCTGTCTGCTGAGCAGACACAAGTTCCCCACGAAATCCGCGCTCAGACGAGGTTCTCTCCAAGGTGCTTCTCTAAGGTCCTGAGGATCATAGGGGAGTCCAGACGTGAGGATTGTCGACTCTGGGGACCGATCAATTGTAAGTCAGCTAAGTGAGGCCTCTTCATGAGATGACGATGCCACTCCTTCTGGGAATCGCATCATTCCTCATGAAAGTCTGTGACGCTGACGACCGCATAGGATGCCGTGACTTAGGTCCATACCCGTGAGTGGGAGGGTTTTTCTTTTTGCGAAACCTCGACTTCCAGAATACCAGATATCCTGGCGTTCTCTTTTAGAGAGAACGTACTTCGTCAACAGTACAGCGGTACTCAGATTGTGTGGGGGATGTAATCCCATGTTTGCTGCATCTTGCATATCATGTGCATAACAGGGTTGCATCATATTGCATAGCATTTCTCCAGCTGGCCAGAGCTCTTATCCAGCCGTTGTTTGATTTCAGAAGGTGATTATCCGGTGATTGGTCTGAGCAAGTGTGGATTGTTAGAAGACGACCAAGGGGTTGAAACGGATCAAGCAGAATCAAGCAGTGCTGTCAATTGAAAGTTGCTGATAGTCATGTCAGGAGACGACTTCCAGATTGCTGATGCCTTGTCAGGGTTCACCGTGACGTCCAATCCTTTGTATGATTTCACGTCTGACGAAGGCTTTCCGCAAGTGAATAACCTTACTGCAGCTCAACCTGTGCAGACTTCTGTTAGAGGCCAAGATCTGCACCAACAGTTTGTCATCCCAAGTGAACGTTCTTCTGCTGATGCCGCGAATTATTAGAATGTTATTCCTGCTGGTTTGATCTCCCGAAGAGAAGTTCCGATAGTGAGGACTAATAATCCATTAGCTCTTGTGCAAGCTAAGAGGTTGCACGCATTGGAGGAGCAAGTCAAAGCCCTGGAAGTTAAGAACGATGTTGGTCTCAATGCTTCAGATATGTGCTTGGTTTCTGACCTAGTGTTACCTCCTAAATTCAGAGCGCCGAAGTTTGAAAAGTATAAAGGGGATAGCTGCCCGAGGCTACATTTGGTGATGTTCTGCAGAAAGATGACTTCGTTTGTGCAAAACGACAAGTTGATGATTTACTATTTTCAGGACAGTTTGATTGGGGCATCTCTACGTTGGTATACGCAGTTAGAGAAGGATCAGATTCGATCATGGGTGGATTTAGCCAGAGCTTTCCTGAAGCGATATGATTACAATATGGACATAGCTCCCTTTCGCATGGAGTTGCAATCTTTGTCTATGGGGAGCAATGAACCTTTCAAAAAGTATGCTCGGAGATGGAGAGATTTTGCTTCCAGAGTGGAACCACCGATCCCTGACCGAGAGTTAGCAGGCATGTTCGTAGACTCATTGCAAAGCCCGTACTTTGAGAGATTGCTTGGAGTTTCGCTGAACTTCTCCGAATTAGTGGGAGTTGGAGAACGTATTGAGAATGCTATAAAGATTGGAAAAATTCAGAGTGATTCAAGTGGTCAGGCTAGTGAAACTGAATCTCTGTGCGACTATCAGAGCGAAGAAGGGGTTGTGATCAATGCAGTCATATCAGATGTTGGGTATCCTCGAGATGAATCAGTGAAATCTGTTGGATCATGTTGCACCCTAAAATTTGACCAACCGATTCGCCTATCTGACTCGTGGTTTAATTTCATATTCGCAGCTCAGACATGTGATTTTTGTGCAAGCAGGGGATATCAGAGTTTACAGCTTGATTTTTGTCTATCAGATATGGCAGATCCAGTCCAGATTATCGGGGTTTTATTTTCGGGAAATTGTGCGCTCCTCGGTGATTTTTCAGTGATTTTGGGATATTCTGATGTCCGGGGATCTCCGTTCGATTCAATCTGGTCTCGTGCGCTTTTATGGGAGTCATTTGCATTCATCTGCATTTTTAGGATTTTTATAGACTTTTTGTGAATTTTTAACAGGCTTTATAGATTTTTCTGGAATTTAAATAGGGTTTTTGAATATTTTAATGGTTTAATTTTCTTTTTAGGATTTTATAAGAATTTTTAAATCATTTTTAGAATTTTATATAGATTTTAAAATAGGTTTAATAGTTTTAGATAATATAAAAAATAATATAGTTTTTCTTATTAGGGATAGATTTTAATAGATATTAAGTGATATTAGATTTTTAATAGAAAATTAGATTGATTTGGAATTAATTAGGTTGATTGATTTTTTAGAGTTTAATTAGGATTAATTGAATTTTTAGAGTTAATTAGAGGTTAATTGATTTTTTAGGGTTAACTAGTATAATACAGAATTAATTAGGTTTTAATGACTTTTTAGAGTTTAATTAGGTTAATCATGTTTTAGATTTAATTAGATTGATTTAGAGTTAATTAGACTTTTAATAATTGATTAGAGTTAATTAGGTTTAGTTAACTGTTTTTTATTCAGTTTTTCTTATTCATTTTCGAAATGGGCCATAGTCCAGTTTTTGTTAAGGCCCAGTTTGCTTTTTTGTCCAGGAATTATTCAGAAGTCCAAAAAAATGGTCCAAGATTCGTCCAAATCTTTCCAGCGAAGCCTGGAAGTTTCCAGAAGTGTCCACGCATTTCCAGGGTATAAAAGCTGACACGTGTTGGCCATGCAAAGGCCCACACGTTTCTTGCACTGATCACGCCACACGTTCACTCAGAGACCCACACACGCGTTTGCCACCTGTCCCCCACCCACTCTCTCTCTCAGCGCATGTGCGCCACTTGGCACCCAGACATCCCTCACCGGAGATTCACCAGAACACCACCGGCGTCCATGCAAACGCCCTAACCGCACGCCGCCGGCCACCGTCAACCAACTCCGGCCACCACCTAACCACCAGAAAACCCAGAAATTCATCCTCTTCCTCCGATCCCCTCCCTTGAACCTTCATCGTTCTTCATCGTTCAATTTCCAGAACAACTAAAACCTTCATACCTTCATCCAAATTTTCCAGAATCATCATCCTCCTCCATCAACTTTCCAGAACAACAACAGATCTTCATCCAATTTTTTCCAGACATTCATCATCTTCATCATTAATTTCCAGAAATCGACAACCTCCATCTTCTTCCATCAACTTCATCCGTCCTTTCAAAACAATCTTCATCAAGAGTACCAGAAAAGCTCCAGGATCTTCAATCGTCTGGCTTCGGTATCCAAGAACTCTCCAGTTCTTCTCAGAAAATTTGTAGATCTTCATCAGCGTTCAAAGAACTTCGCGCTTCAAGACATTTCAGCGAACATCCAGAATCCTTTATCTTGTTCTTGCTTCGCCCAGAGATTTGAGAATAGATTTTGTGTGAGAGCTGTTGGGAGGTTCGTTGAGATTCTGAGAACTCTTTCTCCAACGAGTGTCAAGAACTCTTCGCTACAGGTACACGTCATCTCACTCTGGTTGCGTGTTTCTTCTGTATGATGATGCTTCTGTGTTGATTCGTTGAGTGTTAGTTTCGTTTAGGGTTTAATTGTGTGTGAGGCTTGGATTGAGGGGGATAATGGTGACGTTGTGGCGTGTTGTTGTTGTTGTGTTTGAGATGCATAAGAATGTTCTAGGAGAAGTTGCAGAGCGTGAGGGGGAGGATGAAGACGAGAGGAAGACGGCGCTAGATGATTAGGGTGAACAGTAGCTAGGGTTTGGAGGTAGAGGAATAGTTTTGTTCAGCAGAGTAACTGGATTAGGGTTTGTTTGGACTGGGCTTAGGCCCAAGCGTGTTCTGCTAACGCACACCCCTCAATTGCTTCCCCACCCCCCTTTTGCGTGAGAGACAGAGTAACTGGAGTTGGGCCTTAGGCCCCAAATTGCTAATGACACCCCTTGTCCAAGCCCAGTAATGAAAATAAACTGAGAATTTACTAGTGTTGCACCCCCCCCCTGTATTCATTTCAGTTTGTTGTTTTTTTTAGTTATCAAGCATGGGCCCTGCGCCCAATTTGCTAGTTGCACCCCCAGAATCAGGGCCCAATGTAGAAATAACCTGATTGCTTTGCTAATAGTACCCCCAGCTTTATTTCAAGTTTATTTCAATTTCTTTTATTTTCATATTTGTAAATAAATCATAATAAATTGAATATAATTGTTTTTTTTTATGATTCTTTTTTCATCCATTTCATGAAATTGTTAAGAAAATTAAAGAAAAATAAAAGTGACACTTTATTTTTGTTTTGCTATTTTTTTGCATATTTTCCATTTTAATTGATGTGTTTTTTAATATTTTCAATGCATGCATATCATTAGAAAATTCATAAAAAATGGTAGAATTAGTCAAATAATTCCGTTCTTTTTTCTGTAGACTCGTAATTCAGTGTAGAATTTTATAGTACAAAAAGATTAGCTCAATCATGCATTTTCATTTTAACTGCATTTTTTCATTGTTATTGATGTTTGAATAATTGGTCTGTGAATATGTCTGTGTTGCTGATTTTAATTCTTTCATCTGATGTGGAATTTTATTCTGATTTTTTAGTATGCTGTCATAGAGCCATGTAGGTCTCCCATTAGATTTTTGATAGATTTTTGTAGAGTATTCTGATAGGATTTGGCTGATCCTGAAGATAGGAGAAGTCTTGATGACTTCTGACTTTGAAGTTCAACTATGGTTGAACTTCAGAGATAGTCTCTTGTGGTTTGTTGGCCTGTGGGTTCTTCTTGAAGATGGGAGCTGATGGAGGTCCTGCTGGAGCTTGCAGAGATGCAGTGGATTGAGGCTTAGTCTAGGAGCTTGTTGTCTGTTTGTGAGGTTCGAGATCCTGAAGTTTGAAGGGAGTTTATGGTACTTTCCTGAGGAAGGCACTATGAATGACTTTCATTCTTTCTTCTCACCTCTTTCGTAAGTATCCAATGATGTTGGAGCCGACTTGTGAGTTTAATTCCTCCTGAGGAGGAATATAAACTGATCACATGTTGTTGAGCCACATGGGATACGATTCCTAAGTGGGAGCCTCCTAGTACTTTCCTGAGGAAGGTCCTAGGGGTCTATTCACTTAGTTCCAGTAGTTTGTCTAGGATTTCTTAAGTATCCAGTGATGTTGGAGCCGACTTGTGAGTTTAATTTCTCCTGAGGAGAAATATAAACTGATCACAGTTGTTGAGCCACGTAGGGTACAATTCCTAAGTGTCAGCCTCCTAGTACTTTCCTGAGGAAGGTCATATGAGTCTGTTCACTTAGTTCCCTTAGTGCATATAGGTTCTTTCCCAAATATCCCGTGATGCCGGAGCCTTCATGTGAGTTTAATTTCTCCTGAGGAGGGATGTAAACTGATCACAGTTGTCGAGCCGCATAGGATATGACTCCTGAGTAGTAACCTCCTGGTACTTTCCTGAGGAAGATACCATGAGCTTGTCTGCTTAGCTTCCTTTCTCTGGTAAGCTTGTTCTGAAGCTTGGAGACTGGGATTGATTCCTCCTGCTTAGGGTTTTGATTAGAGTTGTTGTTTGGATCTTTGCTTAGGGTGTTGTATAGAGTTTTGTTTAGAGAATTATTAGGAGATTGTTTCAGGTTTGTTAGAGGCCCTGCTCAGGGTTAGTCTCTTTGTGTTGTTTGACTTGTGTGATGTTATGCTGCATTAGACTTAGGTGTTCATCTAGATAGTTCTGAATAAGTGCATCTTAGAAGTAGACTTTGTGTGCATAAGAAGTTGAGGTGGTCCTCCTTCTGCTTGTTTGTTATTGCGTGGCTTTGCTTGTTGGTATTTGGTAGAGCTGAGCTCCCTTGCCTCTGTGGTTTGCGGCCTCTGTGCCTTGTTTGTCTAGTTGTTGCATTCATGCATATTTTCAGTATTTCGTTGCAGTTTCTTGTTTGTAGTTTAATCCTGTTGCCATGATCCCTTAGGAGCTCTGACTTCTCCGCTGCGGAGTTGTTATGATAGACATTAGGATGGTCAACCAAGTGTGATAGCAATAGGTAGATTCCCCTGTTTCTCAGCTATAGTTCTAGGGTTTCCCTTTCCTTTCTGTAGGAGCGTTTGAGTAGCTTGACCCGTAGTTAGCTGAACTACAGCTGCTCTGATTCTTCGTTCCAGACGAAGATATGTAGGCATAGGATGCGATATCCTAGCGAGCACACTAACGACTAACTTTTGTTCTCTCGCGGCTGTGCGATCGAGACTTTCCCGCTAACGACTAATTGTTATCCCTTTCTCCTGCCCGAGTGCATTTGAGACCAGATCATAGTTGTAGGTTCCCGAGCCTTAGAGACCAGTTTGTTTTCTCATTGCTGTGTGAGAGCTCCTGTTTACCCGTAGTTAGCCGAACTACGTTTGCTCTGATCTTTTATTTCAGATGAAAGTACGTAGGCACAGGACGCGATGTCCTGGCGAGCAACCTTTCCCCCGTTTAGACGTAGGAAGTCGAACTACGTTGACTCTGACTTTCCCATTGCACGAGGGAATACGTAGGCCCAGAACACCGTATGTTCTGTCGAGTCCTGTCCTTTTATTTTCTTTTCAGACCAGCCAGTAGCGTAGATAGATAACACACCCTTTTACCTATAAACACCAAGCGTGGATCCCATCGAGTACGATGGACGTGAGGGGTGCTAATACCTTCCCCTTGCGTAACCGACTCCCGAATCCAGGTTTTGGTTGCGATGGCCATACCTTTTCCCGTCTTTGCGAGGTTTACTTCGAGCGTTTCCTTTCCCGCTCTGAGGGATAAATAACGCACGGTGGCGACTCTCCTGTCAAGCCGGCGCCGATTTTCGCAGTAGCGACAGCTGGCGACTCTGCTGGGGACTTATAGCATCTAGGGACTTTTCCCATCCCTTATGCTGGGACCGTTTCCCATCCCCTACGCGAGTCAATCCTAGCGCTTGGGTGTTTATTTGTTGGGTGTTGTGCATATGTGTTTTACTTTTCTGCACTTTACTTTTCTGTACCTTTACCTTTCCGCATTTATTTTCCAGCATTATATTATGATTATTGCTGTGGGCAGAGGGAGGTTACTGTGAGTGAAAAGCCGGACCTGGGCTTGAGTACACACCTAGATATAGTTGTGGAGAAGTAGTAGACGAACCTGTCTGCTGAGCAGGCACAGTTCCCTACGAAAATCTACGCTCAGACGAGATTCTTGCAGAGGTGCTCCTTTCCGGTCCTGAGGATCTGAGGGGAGTCCAGACGTGAGGATTGTCGACTCTGGGGACCGATCATTTGGAAGTCAGCTAAGTGAGGCCTCTTCATGACTTGATGATGCCACTCCTTCTGGGAATCGTATCGTCACTCATGAAAGTCTGTGACGCTGATAACCGCATAGGATGCCGTACCTTTGTCCGTGGATTAGGTTTATCCTACCTGTGAGAGGGACTGGGTTATTGCAGGAAAACTGGCCTTCAGAAACCATGATTCATTACCTTTATCAGATGGTGTTCTTGATTCATCTCCAGGTGTGTTGTCGGGGTCAGATGGGTTTCTTATCTGAGGTTGAAGCTATTATCAGATGGTATTCTCGTCAGATACAGGGGATCAGATGGTTTTCTTACCAGGGGATTGATATTTTGAGTATCAGATGATAGTTATTGGCACGAGATTCTGGTGACCGAGTTGGTTTTCTGTTCTTGATCACAGAGATATTCCTCTTCAGGCTACAGCATAGCCCCTGTGTTCGCAGATTGCATTATTTATCATATTGCATCATTGCATTACCATCTGCATTCAACTAACGTGTGTGTATTGCAGGTACATATTTTCCCTTCCAGTTCTGGTGTTTGTTCCTAGCAAGACATGGAAAACCTGAAGAGAGTATTGCCCTATAAGTTCCCGTCGCCGAATATCAGTCTATTGTTAGAGTTGATTGCTATTGCTAAGAAGAGGGGAATGGGTGACTTCAGAAAGAGATATGGGAGGATTCTGACCTACGTTTATCAGCCATCTGTCTACGAGACCAGCGGCATCTATACTCTGTTACAGTTCTATGACGCGGAGCTCAGGTGTTTTGTATTTCCCGACTTCGTTTTGGCTCCTACCCTGGAGGAGTACTCTGCACTTCTGGATATACCGATCCGTGAGCAGATGCCTTTTTATCGTACGGACGCTGAGCCTAAGCTGGCTGAGCTTTCTGCCATCCTGTGCTTGAAAGAGTCTGAGCTGTCTGGGAAGATGATCAGAAGAGGAGACGTATGGGGATTTCCGTTGGATGTCTTAGTGGAGAAGGCTCGAGAGTATGCCCAGAAGGGTAAATGGGATGTTTTTGACGTTATCCTGGCTGTATGTGTGTATGGCATCGTGTTATTCCCGAATATTCCTGAGTTTGTTGATTCTGATGCCTTCTATATTTTGGCTGCGGGAAACCCAGTTCCTACTTTGCTGGGAGATATCCACCATTCAACTCATTATCAGAATGAAAAGCGACGAGGAAGGAATGTGTCTTGTTGTGTCCCTCTCCTATGCAGGTGGTTCACCAGTCATTTGCCTAAGTCAGGCCCCTTTGTCACCTCTATCAATTCTCTAGGATGGCCAGAGCGCTTAATGGGATTAACTGCTGAAGACGTGGTATGGACCAATAAAGAAGTATTTGGAGCTGAAGTCATACTCAAAGGCGAAGGATTCCCGAATGTTCCGTTAATAGGAAGGAAAGGTTGTGTCAACTATAACCCTTCCTTATTGATCAAGCAATTTGGGTATGTACCTCAAGGAGTGCCAAAGCCCGAGGAGATACAGGAATCTCTGTATCTCACTGGGGCAATAGGAAAAGAGATGCTGACTAAACTTGAGAAAGCCTGGAAAAACTTGCACAAGAAAGGGAAGCTTTCAGGTAGCAGAGGAGATACTCGAGTTCCTAGCCCATATGTAGAATGGATTCGTGAGCGAGCTGTGAAGTTCCTTATGCCGTATCCAGCAGTTCAGCCATTGCATCCTCCTCCAGTAGAGGAGCCTACCACTGTGGACATTCAGGTTTACAAGCAGCTGATGGCGGAGAAAGAAGAGCTGGCAAAGGCTAAAGAGGCTTTAGAGCAGGAGAATGCCAAGCTTCGGCATGAAAATATTGAAACAGGATATATTTCTAAGCAACAGGCTGAAACTCTGAAACATCTGAAGACTACGCTATTGGAGTTGACTGAAACCAAGAAGCGTCTAGAGTTAGATGTCGACTCCGTTAGTAGTGTGTTGGCCACCAAGAAGCAAGAGCTGGAAAGGGCCTACACAAAGCTAGCCAAGTTCAGAGAACACTGGGATCTCACTATGACCAAGCGCAAGGAGCGAGAAGAAGGGCTGAAGACACAGATTGCTCAGTTAGAAGAACAGGTCAAAGTGAAGAATGAAGAGCTTGAAGAAGAAGCCTGTCGCCGATACGAGGCCGAGCGCAAGTTGACAGATGCCATGAAGAATTTGGAAGATTTCCAGCATAGAGCAGATGCCAAGAGACCCAAACCTGGGGGCGGTGCTAATGATAAAGCTTGGGAAGACTTTGTCAGAGACATCCAGGGGACAGTCAGGAAGAGGGATCGACTGATAGAAGGTTTGATTTATCAACCAGATCACGCAGAGACAAAGAAGATGGTCGAGGACTTCCGCAACCGTACCCGTATTTGATTTCTCTTGTATTCTGTATGTTGAGATCACCACCAGGCATGTTGGCTGGGATCCTCCTTATCATATCAGCTGTATGGAGCATAGTTATGTAACTTCTTGACAAGACTGTTATGCTAATCAATATATGAGGGTTTTTTCCGAATATTGTCTCTATGGTTTATCTCGTCCTGCTACCACTGACACTGGAATTGGAGGGAAAATATCTCCAATGCACACATGCACGTTAGCATTTTTGTATTTCTGTTTGCATAAATCATATTGCATAGCATTTAGCAGGTCAGAGCACTTATCCAGCCTTTGTTTTCACCAGAAAGTGATTCTCGGGGAATTGTTTGAGGCAAGAGTGGAGACGACCAAGGGGCCGAAGCAGACTTGAGTAGAATCAAGCAGTAAAGGCAGTTACAGGTAATTGGTAGCTATGTCTGAAGGCGATTTCCAGGCTCCAAACACCCAGGCAGGGTTTACTATGGCGTCCAACCGTCAGTATGATTCTATGGAGGACTTCCCGCAAGTGAACAATCTTACTGCAGACCAAGTTGTGCAGCCTGCTGTTGAGAACAGAGATCAGCATGAGCAGTTTGTTGCCCGAAATGAACGTTATCCTCCTGTTAACAATCAATGTGTTGCTTTCCCTGCGATGAACTACCGGAGAGATATTCCAGTGACCGGGTTAGTAGATCCAAGAGCTCTTGACTATGGTAGAAGAGTCCGAGTGTTGGAAGAGCAGATGAAAGCCTTGGAAGCGAAAGATGCCGTTAACCTGGATGCTGTAGCCATGTGCTTGGTCCCTGACCTCGTGTTGCCGTACAAGTTCAAAGTGCCGGAATTTGAGAAATACACGGGAGATAGCTGTCCGAAGTTGCATTTGATGATGTTCTGTCGAAGGATGACTTCGTTTGTGCGAAATGACAAATTGATGATCCATTGCTTTCAGTATAGCCTGACTGGGGCATCCCTGAGATGGTATGTGCAGTTAGAGAGTAACCAGATTCGGTCATGGGTAGATTTAGCCAGAGCTTTCATGAAGCAGTACAATTACAACCTGGATTTGACTCCTAGTCTCGTAGATCTGCAAGAATTGTCTCAGGCGGAGAATGAATCATTCAGAGCGTATTTGCGAAGATGGAAGGAATTGGCTGCTAGTGTTCAACCACCGCTTCCGGAAAGAGAACTGGTTGACATCTTCTTGGGTACTCTGAAAGGCCATTATTTTGACAAATTGTTCAGTTGCACAAGCTTTGTGGGCCTAATGAGGCTGGGAGAGATTGTTGAGAGAGGACTCAGGAGTGGAAAGTGTCGAGGTGTTCCTTACGTCCCAGTTGATAAGATTGAGTCAGTTGTCAGTTCTCAAGAAGAGTGGGAAGGAGATGACGTCATCTCAGAATCTCTAGCATCTCAAGATCAGTTTTCAGACACTTCAAGTCAACGATCATCTTACCGCCGATCGCGTCAGCATGCTCCACGAAGGCCAAGGAAACCTGAAAGGCAGTTTACTCAGCTACCGGTGTCGTACAGTCAGTTGTTGCCAGATCTGGTCAGAGGCGGATTGATAGTACCGAAAGAGACTAAGCCGGTGATTCCACCGTATCCTCCAGGTTTTGATGCCAGCGCCCGCTGTGAGTACCATGTTGGGGCACAGGGGCATTCAACAAATGATTGTAAGGTGCTTCGAAGTCAGATTCAGGATCTGTTAGACTCTAGCCGTATTTGCATCACGCCTCAGGGTTTTGTTCAGATTAATGATTTTCCATCTTCCAGTTGTGCGAGTCCGTCAGTTAATGTCATGGAAGACTCCACAGGAAGTGTGTGCTCTGAAGATTGTCAATCCGAGAGTTCAGTTGAATATGGGGGAAGTTTCTAGAGGTTTCTGTGCCGGGTGTCGCATCTGTTCCTCTGCCTAACCCGTTTAGCTTTTGTGCATCAGTATTTGCCGACCACCACCAGGATTGTTGGCTGGGGTCGTTATATTCAGACTCATTTGTGCTTACCTGCTGATTTTGTTGGTTGTACATTTATGGGAGATGTTCGTCTGTGTGCTTATAGCTTGAGTTTCCCTTTATCTCGTTGTGAATATGTGTTTGCTTTCTGCGCTGCATTATTGTTTAGCAGGTATATCAGAACCGTGGGTCTTATTTCTTCATCATCCAGTTTGTTGCAGGAATTCCTTCAGAGATATGGAGCAGAATCAGTTTGAATTGAGCGAAGTCCAAAGCCAGCTGGGGCAGATGATGAGAGACATGCAAGAGTTGCGTTCAGAGCAGAAGATTCTCAAAGAGGAGAACAGTCAGCTGAAGACCCAAGTGAGCTTGATCATGGAGGTAGTCAAGAATGTGCTTAGGAAAGAAGACGATCAGCTATTTGAAGCCGCAATGAAGAAGCTCGCGCCGTCTGTGCATGTGGAACCTGAGCAGCAACAGAGGATACATCCGGCTCAACAGAGGATCCAGGAAGGGAAGCCAAAGAGAATGTTTGAGGCACCACCTATGGCCTATGCTGAGCTCTTGCAGATCTTATTGAGGTTTAATCTGGTTGAGAAGAGAACGTTGACACCACCAACGAAAGTGTTTCCTCAAGGGTACGATGCCAGTAAACAATGTGAGTTTCATTCCGGGGCATTCGGACATGACATCGAGGGTTGTCACGCTTTTAAGCACAATGTTCAAGACCTGATTGACTCGCACGATATTGAATTCACGCCGGGCGGCGTAGCTGTGCACATTGCTCCTGTCTCAGTCGATGCTAAGATGACAGATGTTTCTAAAGCTGCAGTGGGTCAGAAGCGTATCCTGGAATCAATGGTGTCAGAATCTCCAGGCCCACAATTGTTGCCTATTCCTGGGGCAGATCTAAGAAAGAAAATGGTTAAGCATAAGGAGAGCGTTAATCAGCACATTGAAGATCAAAAAACCAATGTTGCCTTTGATACAAAGGGTGTTCAAGGGTCAACCCGATACCAGCAGCAGCAGCCTCAGCAGGGGGCACAACAAACTCAGCGAAGATTCCAGGGTGGCAAGCCGAGAAGAGTGTTTGAGAAGCCTCCCTCGACATATGCCGAGTTGTTGCAGACATTGTTGAGACTGAATCTGGTAGAAAGAAGAACTCTGGCACCAATAACGGGAACTCCCCCGTTTGGTTATGATGCAAGCCAACACTGTGAGTTTCATTCTGGAGCCCCGGGTCACGATATAGAAGGTTGCCATGCTTTTAAGCACAAAGTGCAGGATTTGCTTGACAGTGCAGCAATCAGCTTCGGGCAGAGAGGTCCCCAAATCATCTGAATGAAGGAGAAAGGGCTCTATAATTTGTTTGAGTCATTGAAAGCAGATCAGGACAGCGTCGAATTACCTCTAATAAAGATAGCTGGTTCAGCAGCAGGGCAGATGTGAAAGCCCGATTCTCAGAAGCTAGCATATTTTCTTTGTTTTAGCTTGTCATTTCTTTACATTTGTAGTTGCTTTCCTGTTTGAATTTGTAAACTTGTTTGTAAAACTCGTTGTTTTCATTTCAATTGATGATAATGAAATAAATATGCATGTTTTGATTGAATCCAGTCGTGTTCACTCACTGTTTTTTGCAAATGTCCACCGCTTGGTTAAGAAGAATTTGGGGAGGATGACGAAAATGACCGACACGCAAATTCCGATTGTATGCTTTTGAAATAAACCTGCTGATGATGTACAGGCATTGTTTCAAATCCCTAAACACCGGAGATATAAGGAAGATAATCCCTTGTCAACCCCTTTGAGCCTTGTAGTAGGAGTTCTTTCTGAAAACGAAAAAACCCTCAATCTTAACCTGGGGCAGGGTAGGTGTTAGCTAATTTGACTGAGCGTCCAAATTGCAAAAGGAGTGTCCGTTCAAGGATCAATCACACCCCTAGAGGTCGTGCCTAAAAGACCACAATGGTTCAATCAAGAGTGGGACAGCCACATCACTTCCCAAAGATTCAGGCAACCCGTGTCACACGACTTGTTCAAAAGAAAAGCGAAAAAAGAATTAAAAGCCCGCTAAGTCAAGAAAACTTCAAAGCAAATGACTTAGGCAAAAATGAGGGCATCCCGCTGGACTTAAAACAAAATCAAAAGAAACTCAAAAGGAGTCAGTCCAGGCAAAGGTTAGGGATATGAAAAGAAAAAGATGGAAAAGATCAAAAGAAAAATCCTCAAATGAAATACGAGTCGTGTGACCACAAGTGTCAAAGACGAAAGGTGAGTAGCTGTCGTTCCCAAATCCAAAAGTTTCTCGAACTATCATTCCTATCTTTCAACCTCTGAGAGGTGAGCGCTAAGGTCAAATTAGCTGAACGTAGGATGGGAGAACATCAAGGAGAACGGGTGGGTCAAAGCAAACTTTGAGCCTTTATCCTTTCCTTTCAAAACCATGAACCTGACCACGTTACAACCTTCAAAAGTCCTAATTGAAGCAGGCTGTTTCGAAAGCATACTCCGGTAAAGGTCGCGTCGATTCTGACTCTTAAAAAAGGTTCCTCTTACCATGTTGGTACTAATGTTGATAAATGTTTTGTGCATCATATGCCATAAACTGTTTTTCCTTTTCCCAGTGAACAGATTGGATGTCAAAGCTGTCATATGTGTTGCATTAATACATCTTTTGTGCATAACAACTTGTTTTACTTGCGAGTAAGCGCTGGACAGCAGAAAAGCTTCCTATAATGGAAAGTATGGTCAAGATAGAATGTAGAACGCCCAAATGTTCCGAGAGCAGGGGCAAGCTTTTATTGTGATCCCCAGTCAGGTCAGCCTTTCGAAGTCAGTTACTCTGGGGCAATCAGGTTGAGATTCGGTGAATACGTCATAGTCAGGAGGTACTGCTTTGGATCAACTAATCAGGGGCAAGGTCATTGCAGTCAGGGGCAGACCATCTTAAGCGCGCAAAGGTTATGCGAGAAGCAGGTGAGGCGAAGTATCTCTCAGAAGTTCAAAACGCTGAGGCATGTCATATCAGGCCATCAGGGCTCAGATTTGCAGATTTCCTTTCGAGGACTATCCCCACAGAGGCCCCGTAGGCTGAGGCATATCAGAAGAGAAAGGATTATTGTTCTCCGTACCTACAGAGCCATACAGAGTTATTCGAGCAGATGCAGTCGATTTTCGAGAGCGAGATGAATGCGGGAAGTTGTGTCACTATCCCTTGACTCTTCACCAAAAGGCTGTGTATTCAGAAAGAATGTTTTCCAACGTCAGTTGTATCTGACCCAGTAAGATAAGCTTAAGGGCTCAAATCCAGGTTTGCGATTACTGTGAAGCCCATCTGTGTTGGCGCATCAATTTCCAGATCCGAGCTTCATCAGAACGCAGGAGGGCTCCCTCCATTGTCTCCAGCAAAGTCCAATTCGTCATTGGTATGGATAAGCTATCCCCAGAGGAGTCCAATCATATTCAGCACGTCTGCTATTTTACAGCGGAGTTATATTCCCCAGCAGGGTATTACTTCGTCAAAGCGTTCGGTTGAGTTCCCAATATCCCCAGCGGAGTTGATTTCACTCTCCCAGCATTTATTTTGCTAGGACGATTCAGTGATATCCAGTTTATCCCCAGCAGAGTTGGCCTCGCCTTCAGCATTTATTTTGCTAAAGCGGTTTTCTGTACCCGGCCTTCTCCGGCAGCTCGAGCCTGCATTAGCATATCGCATGCATCATATTTGCATCATACCTGCATGACATTTTCAAAATGCGTAGCATTTCCGTCCAGAATGGAGCATTATGCTGTAGAAAGACTAAAGCATCTGCATGTGCATACAAAGCATAAGTCAGATTTTCTATCAGCCTCATATGGCGCGTGAGTTACTCTGTGATCAGTTCAGAGGCATTTATCCAGCAACAGTATTCAGACAGTTCAGCAGATTATTTGTATCTCAGGTCATACAACGATTATGCTTTAAGCAAGCAGTCATCTGATGTTGACAAGCTTTTCTTCCCGTCAATTCATATTGACGATGTGTTCCTCCAATAAATGGACTTCTCCGTCTATCATTAGACGTTTTGAGTGCGAATGTGGTTTTCTTTCCGTCTATCCATAGACGATGTGAGGTTGCGGGTGATCGCAGTAAGGTTTCAAGAAGGGGTTTCCCCAGGATGTGCTTTTCTTACCGTCTACCCTTAGACGATGTGAAGATGGAAATTATGGTGATGCCGTCTACCCTTAGACGATGAGAATATTGATTGGGTCATCAGTCAGGACGATCCCGTCTACCCTTAGACGATGAGAATATTGATTTGAATATCAATCAAGATAATGCCGTCTACCCTTAGACGATGTGAAGATGGAGATTATGGTGATGCCGTCTACCCTTAGACGATGTGAAGATGGAAATTATGGTGATGCCGTCTACCCTTAGACGATGAGAATATTGATTTGAATATCAATCAAGATAATGCCGTCTACCCTTAGACGATGTGAAGATGGAGATTATGGTGATGCCGTCTACCCTTAGACGATGTGAAGATGGAAATTATGGTGATGCCGTCTACCCTTAGACGATGAGAATATTGATTGGGTCATCAGTCAGGACGATCCCGTCTACCCTTAGACGATGAGAATATTGATTGGGTCATCAGTCAGGACGATCCCGTCTACCCTTAGACGATGAGAATATTGATTGATTCATCAATCAGGATGATGCCGTCTATCATTAGGCGATGTGTGTATGGAAATAAGAATTTGATCCCGTCTATTCTTAGACGATGTGAATATGGAGATTATGGTGACTTTCCGTCTATCCTTAGACGATGTGAATTGGGAGATTAATGTTGTTTTTCCGTCTATCATTAGACGAAGTGAGTATTCAATTAGGGTGTCCTCCCGTCCATCTTTGGGCGATGTGAGTATATTTTTCTTCCTGCCTATCAGTAGGCAATGTGAAAGAATCAGGTATTTGGTGCAGCCCTCAGGGTTTGTTATATGGGGTATCACAAGCAACGGGTATTCAAATCAGGAGTTCTTTATCAGATGATTAATCAGTTTGGTGCCGCAATGACCGGGCTCAGTTTTCTGGATTTTATTCTCCAAGCAGTTTACAGTATATGCTCGCGGTTGGCAAATTTTCGGGTTTTATTTGTATTCAACCGTCTCGTACCTCTGAATGTTTGAAGGCTGAGCGCTCTTCAAACCCTTCAGGTCCAAGTCGCTTGAATAGGGGCAGCTGTTGCACCCTAAAATTTGACCAACCGATTCGCCTATCTGACTCGTGGTTTAATTTCATATTCGCAGCTCAGACATGTGATTTTTGTGCAAGCAGGGGATATCAGAGTTTACAGCTTGATTTTTGTCTATCAGATATGGCAGATCCAGTCCAGATTATCGGGGTTTTATTTTCGGGAAATTGTGCGCTCCTCGGTGATTTTTCAGTGATTTTGGGATATTCTGATGTCCGGGGATCTCCGTTCGATTCAATCTGGTCTCGTGCGCTTTTATGGGAGTCATTTGCATTCATCTGCATTTTTAGGATTTTTATAGACTTTTTGTGAATTTTTAACAGGCTTTATAGATTTTTCTGGAATTTAAATAGGGTTTTTGAATATTTTAATGGTTTAATTTTCTTTTTAGGATTTTATAAGAATTTTTAAATCATTTTTAGAATTTTATATAGATTTTAAAATAGGTTTAATAGTTTTAGATAATATAAAAAATAATATAGTTTTTCTTATTAGGGATAGATTTTAATAGATATTAAGTGATATTAGATTTTTAATAGAAAATTAGATTGATTTGGAATTAATTAGGTTAATTGATTTTTTAGAGTTTAATTAGGATTAATTGAATTTTTAGAGTTAATTAGAGGTTAATTGATTTTTTAGGGTTAACTAGTATAATACAGAATTAATTAGGTTTTAATGACTTTTTAGAGTTTAATTAGGTTAATCATGTTTTAGATTTAATTAGATTGATTTAGAGTTAATTAGACTTTTAATAATTGATTAGAGTTAATTAGGTTTAGTTAACTGTTTTTTATTCAGTTTTTCTTATTCATTTTCGAAATGGGCCATAGTCCAGTTTTTGTTAAGGCCCAGTTTGCTTTTTTGTCCAGGAATTATTCAGAAGTCCAAAAAAATGGTCCAAGATTCGTCCAAATCTTTCCAGCGAAGCCTGGAAGTTTCCAGAAGTGTCCACGCATTTCCAGGGTATAAAAGCTGACACGTGTTGGCCATGCAAAGGCCCACACGTTTCTTGCACTGATCACGCCACACGTTCACTCAGAGACCCACACACGCGTTTGCCACCTGTCCCCCACCCACTCTCTCTCTCAGCGCATGTGCGCCACTTGGCACCCAGACATCCCTCACCGGAGATTCACCAGAACACCACCGGCGTCCATGCAAACGCCCTAACCGCACGCCGCCGGCCACCGTCAACCAACTCCGGCCACCACCTAACCACCAGAAAACCCAGAAATTCATCCTCTTCCTCCGATCCCCTCCCTTGAACCTTCATCGTTCTTCATCGTTCAATTTCCAGAACAACTAAAACCTTCATACCTTCATCCAAATTTTCCAGAATCATCATCCTCCTCCATCAACTTTCCAGAACAACAACAGATCTTCATCCAATTTTTTCCAGACATTCATCATCTTCATCATTAATTTCCAGAAATCGACAACCTCCATCTTCTTCCATCAACTTCATCCGTCCTTTCAAAACAATCTTCATCAAGAGTACCAGAAAAGCTCCAGGATCTTCAATCGTCTGGCTTCGGTATCCAAGAACTCTCCAGTTCTTCTCAGAAAATTTGTAGATCTTCATCAGCGTTCAAAGAACTTCGCGCTTCAAGACATTTCAGCGAACATCCAGAATCCTTTATCTTGTTCTTGCTTCGCCCAGAGATTTGAGAATAGATTTTGTGTGAGAGCTGTTGGGAGGTTCGTTGAGATTCTGAGAACTCTTTCTCCAACGAGTGTCAAGAACTCTTCGCTACAGGTACACGTCATCTCACTCTGGTTGCGTGTTTCTTCTGTATGATGATGCTTCTGTGTTGATTCGTTGAGTGTTAGTTTCGTTTAGGGTTTAATTGTGTGTGAGGCTTGGATTGAGGGGGATAATGGTGACGTTGTGGCGTGTTGTTGTTGTTGTGTTTGAGATGCATAAGAATGTTCTAGGAGAAGTTGCAGAGCGTGAGGGGGAGGATGAAGACGAGAGGAAGACGGCGCTAGATGATTAGGGTGAACAGTAGCTAGGGTTTGGAGGTAGAGGAATAGTTTTGTTCAGCAGAGTAACTGGATTAGGGTTTGTTTGGACTGGGCTTAGGCCCAAGCGTGTTCTGCTAACGCACACCCCTCAATTGCTTCCCCACCCCCCTTTTGCGTGAGAGACAGAGTAACTGGAGTTGGGCCTTAGGCCCCAAATTGCTAATGACACCCCTTGTCCAAGCCCAGTAATGAAAATAAACTGAGAATTTACTAGTGTTGCACCCCCCCTGTATTCATTTCAGTTTGTTGTTTTTTTTAGTTATCAAGCATGGGCCCTGCGCCCAATTTGCTAGTTGCACCCCCAGAATCAGGGCCCAATGTAGAAATAACCTGATTGCTTTGCTAATAGTACCCCCAGCTTTATTTCAAGTTTATTTCAATTTCTTTTATTTTCATATTTGTAAATAAATCATAATAAATTGAATATAATTGTTTTTTTTTATGATTCTTTTTTCATCCATTTCATGAAATTGTTAAGAAAATTAAAGAAAAATAAAAGTGACACTTTATTTTTGTTTTGCTATTTTTTTGCATATTTTCCATTTTAATTGATGTGTTTTTTAATATTTTCAATGCATGCATATCATTAGAAAATTCATAAAAAATGGTAGAATTAGTCAAATAATTCCGTTCTTTTTTCTGTAGACTCGTAATTCAGTGTAGAATTTTATAGTACAAAAAGATTAGCTCAATCATGCATTTTCATTTTAACTGCATTTTTTCATTGTTATTGATGTTTGAATAATTGGTCTGTGAATATGTCTGTGTTGCTGATTTTAATTCTTTCATCTGATGTGGAATTTTATTCTGATTTTTTAGTATGCTGTCATAGAGCCATGTAGGTCTCCCATTAGATTTTTGATAGATTTTTGTAGAGTATTCTGATAGGATTTGGCTGATCCTGAAGATAGGAGAAGTCTTGATGACTTCTGACTTTGAAGTTCAACTATGGTTGAACTTCAGAGATAGTCTCTTGTGGTTTGTTGGCCTGTGGGTTCTTCTTGAAGATGGGAGCTGATGGAGGTCCTGCTGGAGCTTGCAGAGATGCAGTGGATTGAGGCTTAGTCTAGGAGCTTGTTGTCTGTTTGTGAGGTTCGAGATCCTGAAGTTTGAAGGGAGTTTATGGTACTTTCCTGAGGAAGGCACTATGAATGACTTTCATTCTTTCTTCTCACCTCTTTCGTAAGTATCCAATGATGTTGGAGCCGACTTGTGAGTTTAATTCCTCCTGAGGAGGAATATAAACTGATCACATGTTGTTGAGCCACATGGGATACGATTCCTAAGTGGGAGCCTCCTAGTACTTTCCTGAGGAAGGTCCTAGGGGTCTATTCACTTAGTTCCAGTAGTTTGTCTAGGATTTCTTAAGTATCCAGTGATGTTGGAGCCGACTTGTGAGTTTAATTTCTCCTGAGGAGAAATATAAACTGATCACAGTTGTTGAGCCACGTAGGGTACAATTCCTAAGTGTCAGCCTCCTAGTACTTTCCTGAGGAAGGTCATATGAGTCTGTTCACTTAGTTCCCTTAGTGCATATAGGTTCTTTCCCAAATATCCCGTGATGCCGGAGCCTTCATGTGAGTTTAATTTCTCCTGAGGAGGGATGTAAACTGATCACAGTTGTCGAGCCGCATAGGATATGACTCCTGAGTAGTAACCTCCTGGTACTTTCCTGAGGAAGATACCATGAGCTTGTCTGCTTAGCTTCCTTTCTCTGGTAAGCTTGTTCTGAAGCTTGGAGACTGGGATTGATTCCTCCTGCTTAGGGTTTTGATTAGAGTTGTTGTTTGGATCTTTGCTTAGGGTGTTGTATAGAGTTTTGTTTAGAGAATTATTAGGAGATTGTTTCAGGTTTGTTAGAGGCCCTGCTCAGGGTTAGTCTCTTTGTGTTGTTTGACTTGTGTGATGTTATGCTGCATTAGACTTAGGTGTTCATCTAGATAGTTCTGAATAAGTGCATCTTAGAAGTAGACTTTGTGTGCATAAGAAGTTGAGGTGGTCCTCCTTCTGCTTGTTTGTTATTGCGTGGCTTTGCTTGTTGGTATTTGGTAGAGCTGAGCTCCCTTGCCTCTGTGGTTTGCGGCCTCTGTGCCTTGTTTGTCTAGTTGTTGCATTCATGCATATTTTCAGTATTTCGTTGCAGTTTCTTGTTTGTAGTTTAATCCTGTTGCCATGATCCCTTAGGAGCTCTGACTTCTCCGCTGCGGAGTTGTTATGATAGACATTAGGATGGTCAACCAAGTGTGATAGCAATAGGTAGATTCCCCTGTTTCTCAGCTATAGTTCTAGGGTTTCCCTTTCCTTTCTGTAGGAGCGTTTGAGTAGCTTGACCCGTAGTTAGCTGAACTACAGCTGCTCTGATTCTTCGTTCCAGACGAAGATATGTAGGCATAGGATGCGATATCCTAGCGAGCACACTAACGACTAACTTTTGTTCTCTCGCGGCTGTGCGATCGAGACTTTCCCGCTAACGACTAATTGTTATCCCTTTCTCCTGCCCGAGTGCATTTGAGACCAGATCATAGTTGTAGGTTCCCGAGCCTTAGAGACCAGTTTGTTTTCTCATTGCTGTGTGAGAGCTCCTGTTTACCCGTAGTTAGCCGAACTACGTTTGCTCTGATCTTTTATTTCAGATGAAAGTACGTAGGCACAGGACGCGATGTCCTGGCGAGCAACCTTTCCCCCGTTTAGACGTAGGAAGTCGAACTACGTTGACTCTGACTTTCCCATTGCACGAGGGAATACGTAGGCCCAGAACACCGTATGTTCTGTCGAGTCCTGTCCTTTTATTTTCTTTTCAGACCAGCCAGTAGCGTAGATAGATAACACACCCTTTTACCTATAAACACCAAGCGTGGATCCCATCGAGTACGATGGACGTGAGGGGTGCTAATACCTTCCCCTTGCGTAACCGACTCCCGAATCCAGGTTTTGGTTGCGATGACCATACCTTTTCCCGTCTTTGCGAGGTTTACTTCGAGCGTTTCCTTTCCCGCTCTGAGGGATAAATAACGCACGGTGGCGACTCTCCTGTCAAGCCGGCGCCGATTTTCGCAGTAGCGACAGATCAGTATCTTCTATGCCTTGTTATGCTGGACAAACAGCTATGCCTGGGGCACCATATCAGGAGTCTTATGTCGCTTCCCTTGCAAATCAGCGAACTCGTGGTCGAGGTTATCAGAATCAGCGTCAGAATTAGAACAGACCTCGCAACAATTTGGAACGAAGGAACGCTCCTTCTCATCCAGTTCCTATGCCGTACAGTCAGCTTTTGCCACAGTTGGTCCAGAGTTCTTTGGTGGAACCTAAAGCTCTCAAGCCTGTGCCAGAACCTTACCCTCCTGGGTATAATCCCCAAGTTCCGTGTGGTTATCATGGCGGATCACCGGGGCATTCAACTGAAGATTGTAAAGCGTTTCAGGCAAAGGTACAGCAGTTGATCGACCAGGATTACATTTCCTTTCGAGAAGGATTTCTGTTTATTCATACCAACCGCTCAGCTGTCTAAGCTCGTAGATTCGGAAAGTATTCCCCAGCAAAAGCCAGTGGTCCAGACAGGCGGGCGCCCTCAGCATTGGCAGTCCTCAGACTTTATATCATTTGCATTTGTAGTTTCTTTTCTGTTAGTTACTACTTGCTGTAAACATTGTTTGTTTCGAATGGTGATAATAATAAAGTGACTATGCATTTTTCTGAATTAATCATGTCGCTGTCGCTCATTTACTGCATTGCACTGACACTTGCATTTTATTCACCCCACTTTATCACTGTGACTAGCAAAGATTGGAGGGAGGATGACGAAATACACTCATAACCGATGATCGTATGCTTTCAGATAAGACCTTACCGATGACGTACAAGGCATTGTTTCAAATCCCCTAAACACTGGAGATATAAGGAGTTAGTCCCTTGTTAACCACTTCGAGCCAGGAAGTAGAAGTTTTTTCGGACTTTTAAACCCTCACATCTTAACCCGGGGCAGGGTAGTTGTCAGTTAGCTTGACCGAGCATTCAAGTCTTACAGAGGAGTGTTGTCTTTCGAGGACCAATCAGTTTATGCTTTGCAACCAAAAATGGTTAAACCTCACCCATCAGGAGTGAGACAGTTACAATCCTTTCGGAGCAATCAAGACAACCAGTGTCACACGAATTTGTTCCCAAAAGAAAGAATAAGAAAGCCCGCTAAGTGAAAAGAAAGAAAAATCTGGAAAGCTAATACTTAGGTAAAAATCAGGGCATCCCGCTGGACTTCAAAAGAAAAAAAACGAAAAGAACTCAAAAAGAGTCAGTCCAGGCAAAAATTAGGGAATCAAAAGAATGAAAAAGAAGGGATAGAAAATTTTTTTTCCCCAGCGAGTCACAAAGTCGTGTACACAGACACCGAAAACGAAAAGGAGTAACTATCACTCCAGAAAAGCCCTGTGAGTTCCTTACTTGTGGTTCTTATCATTCAACATGCCTCTCGAAGAGGCGAGCGCTTGTGCCAGGTTAACTGAACCTTAGGATCGGAGATCATCACGTAGAAGGGGTGGGTACAAATCAAAATTTGAGCCGAATATCCTTTGTTTCACGAACCGTGAACCCGACCACGATGCAACCCTTAAAAGACCTAATTGAGGTAGGGTTTATTCTGAAAGCGCATTACGATAAGGTTGAGTAACCTGACTCCTTCTTGACTTGCTAGTCACATCCTTGTTGTGTTTTTCACTGACCACGTAAGCACCACGTTTGAACTTTGGTTCATTCATCACTCACAATCATGACATGTAAATGAGCGCCAGCTCAATTTTTTTCAAAATCTGTATGAACAATGCATTAAGATTACCATTCGTAAATAGACAGTTTTAATTGCAAGTTAGTAGTTGGCATGAAAGAAATTCCAGCAGGGAATAATCGAGCAGGACTGAGTAATTCAGCAGTCTGAACCAGGATGGTGTATGTTGTGAAGACCTGTGAATCCGGGGCATTGACTTCCAGTAAGTTCGGAATCAGTTAGTCTGAGGGCAAGTCCCGAAGCTTTAGTTGATCAGGGGCAGTATGTTTGAGAAGCAGTTGATCAGAAGTGAGTCTTCTCGAGAGCTAATCAGGGGCAATTATACAAAACATGGAGATTTGAAAGCAGATACTTCAGGTGGATAATCAGATCAGGTTAAGTCGCTAGAACGCTCATTCAGGGGCAAGTCACCGCAGAGAGTGTTGAAACCAGCTGGGTTGATAGGGGTTTAATGGAGATTGAATTCTGTTGTCGTATAGATACCGGGGCAAGTAATCTCGCGGTCGTCTCGTAGCAAGCTGTTCAGAGCAAGTATTCCCAAGAGTTAGATTGGGGCAAGTTGAGTGTACTGGGGCAAGTTGTTCAAGCCGGTCTTTTTATCCCCAGCTGAGTGTACTAGGGCAAGTTGTTCAAGCCAGTTTGTTTATCCCCAGCCGGAGTTGAGTATCGGGGAATCGTGTCAATACCCTTACCAAAAACCTTAACATTCCGAAAAAGGCCTTGCTGTCGTTGGATCATTGACCTGCAGTCCAAACCTGTTGCGTGTCAGTAACCAGTCGTTTCCAAAGTCTAGTTCTCGCCTGGAAAACCGGTAACCAGTTCTCGTCTGGCCCACCCTATTGTAAGCATCAGTTCCCGTCTGGTGTAGTTTATTGTAACCAGTTCTCGTCTGGTCACCGTTTCTTTAAGTGTTGTATCAGCTCTCGTCTGGTACATGTCGTTGCTAAATCAATTCTCGTCCAATAACCTATTTTCCTATCAGTTCTCGTCTGGTAGTCTACCTTTGAATGCTAGTTCTCGTCTAGTATTTTCCATATCTTCCACTGTGTACATAGTTCATGCTTATCCTAAACCAGAAAAACAAAAACCTAAAGGTATCTGACACAGTAGTTCCCAATGACTTGCATGTTGTCATGTTCCCCGATGCGAAGCTCGACGGATACCAGTGCTCCGATTAAGGTTTGAATTCTGTGCGGATGTTGTTAAATCAGAATTGCTACTCTTCAGCAGATGAAAGTTGTGTATTATCGGAAGAGTTGAGATTGTATTGTTATCCCGCGTCAGAGTAGGATCAGGAGTGTCCTCAGCAGATTAAGATTGATATCCTTGATAGAAGGGGCATTTCCAGCAGCGTACTGCGCGCAGTCAACCCCAGTTTGGGTCAATCCCCGCAGAGCACAATCAGTTGCCAATGGTTTGAAGAGAGCATCCTTAAGCAGAGTTGTTTTTCTTTATCCCCAAGCAGGGTTGCCTTTCCATTTCTCCAGCAGGACGGTTATTCCCAGCGGATTTGGCTTCCCTTTTCCAGCATTTATTTTGCTGAGATGATTCTATGATATCAAGTTTCCTTTAGTGGAGTTGGCGTTGCCTTCGGCATTTATTTTGCCAAGTGGTTGCAGACTTGGTGTTCTCTGGCAGCTCAAGCCTGCATTTACATTTGCATATATCGTCATAGCATTTATACAAACATATAGCATTTCCATGCCGTCTGGGCATCACATTTTCAAACAGAACGCATAGCATTTGCATGTCATATAGGGCATTGCATCATCTCAAACATACGCATTTCGAAACATGGACCAGGTTGGTTACCTATTGGATTTCGAGTATGTTCCCCTGCAGAGTTGTGTGGTTAAGCTTCTCTTCTCCCCCAGCGGAGTGATTCTTCACATTTGGTTGTTACGTCAGCACTAAAAAAAGATTGGCGTATATCAGATTTCTGAAGCTGCGTCCTGTTGACAGAATGGGTGCCGAGCAGTCGATTCAGAAGTTCCCCAGGAGGATTGTCCTCAAGTTCGCCGTGAACTGTGAGATGATAGGATTTGATCCTATAAGGGAGATGGGAATCAAGTTGTTTGCTGTCTGAAGCATTATTCCAATACTTGTGGTGTCGCACAGGTGATTGATGTTGAAAATTTTTTTTTCCAGAAAATCGACCAGTTGTTGTCGTGACAACCAAACTTCAGTTCATTGGAGGCTATTCCTCAAGCAGTTTTGCAGTATATTCCCGCGGTTGGCAAATTTCAGGGTTTCATTGGTATTCAACTGTCATCTACCTTTGAATGTTTGAAGGCTGAGCGCTCTTCACCCATTCAGGTCCAAGCCGCTTGAATAGAGGCAGCTGTTGCACCCTAAAATTTGACCAACCGGGTCCCGTATCTGGCTCTATGTTTCGATGCATGACCGCATTCGCATCTGCATATCGCATACAGTGCATTTTTTCAGTTGTATTGATTTTATCGGGATCACAACCCTCGTCTCGTGTTTCAGGTGTTTTTAATCAGTTTAGATAAGTAGAATCGGTTTTTGGGAAGTCGTGCTCTTCCCGGTGTTTTCGGCTCGCGCTGTTGTTTTTAAGGATATTTCGGTGTCCGTTGATTTTTACCGGTTGTCCCGGTGCGCTCTCGTGGTTTTATTTGTCGTTCTGTGCTATTTTTGTTCCCTCTGGAATTATTAGGATTTTCTAGAATTTATTAGCAATATTTCAGAATTTAAATAGATTTTTTTATCATTTTTTTAATAGAATAATATAGATCTTTCTTTTATTAATAATAGATTTTCTTTTATAGGATATAATAGTTTAGATATAAATAATATAGGTTTTATTAGAGATTTAATAGAGATTTAATATTTTTTTAGATTAGAGAATTCTTAGAGTTTTTTAGTTTAGTTTTTAGATTAGTAGAATTATTAGAGTTTTATTAGTTTAGAAATTAATTGGAATTGTTAGGTATTAATCTTTTGTTTAGTTAGTTAATTAGGTTTAAGGTCTTTAATTAGTTCTTAATCAGGTTTAATTTATTTTAATCCATTTTAATCCAGTTTTTTTGGGTTTTTGGTCATGCCATTTTCGTTGGGCCAGAGGTTTTTGAAGGCCCAGTTTACGTCCTTTTTTTTTTGTCCATTTTCAGAGTCCATGTCCTATAAAAACCCTGCACCACGTGTCTGCAAGGGGAGAGAGGCCACGTTTTCCACTCAGAAAGACCCCACCTCACATTCTCCCCTTCACCAGATCACGCCACATCAACCCCCCACTAACTCTCTCTCCCCTCCACGTGTGCCTCATGCAGGCTTCTCCACCGCCACTTGTCCTCCTCTTGGCTTCGCCTGAGCTTCGCCGGTTGCATGGCCGGAGGCCATGCAACCACCGCAACTACCCGCTGCCGGCAGCCCTAACCAACTCCCTCCGCCGTGAACTTCACCAGAAAACTGGAAAAACTCAGAAATCTTCATCACGTCTTCCGATCTTCATCTTCCTCCTCCGATCCAACCTTCATCACCCATAATATTTTTTCCAGAAATCTTTCTTCTCTGATCAACCTTCAACAACAATATCGTATTCATCATCTCCAGGTTTATACCAAAATCATCATCGTTCAGATCGTCCACGTAGAACATTCATCAATCTTCGACATGCTCCAGAAAGTCTTCATCGGAGCACTCATTCAACTCCAATATCTTTCAACAATGCTCAACAAAATCACCAGACACACCGATCTTCAACAAGAATGTTCATCAACGCCGGTAATCTCCAGGATTTGTAGAGATTTCGTCGTCCTTCAATAGTCACCGAAAGATTCAAGGTTTTTTCTCGATCTTTAACATGCAAAGAGCATTCGTCATTTGTTCATTGAGTTCGTCCGAGTTCATCGCGATGTTCATCGTATTCGTCACGAACTCCATACGCGGTTCATCAATAATCTTCCAGATCTTCATCCTCTGTGCATCCATCGCCATGGTGTTCTTCGCGTTTTCTAGAAATCCGCAATGACCTTCGTCCTTCATTCATCGCGCTCACGATCCACACAACATGCCTCCTCATCACTCTTCATGAGGTTAGTGGCCGAGCCTTTTTTCCAGATTTTAATACCATCTTCTTCCACCGCTTCCGTCAAGAGCCTCGTTCGTTCGAAATCTTCATGGATAGCTTCACGAACCCTTCACTGATCCAGTATTCAAAGTTCGTCATAAATCCTCGAAGATCAAGGGATGGATGTTTATCTTAGGACTCGTGTTTTGGTTGATCAGTTGTTTGTGCTGGTTTCGAAGGACATGCAGGTTCTGAGGAGCTGAAAGGTGGTGAAGGTGAGGTTGAGATTGAGCGTTTGAGAGAAAGGACGAGAGAGTGAGAGAAACAGGGTGACGACGCAAGGTGAACAGTGATTAGGGAGAGTGAAGATTAGGGTTGAGGGTGTGAGAGGATGAGGCTGGGTTGGCATTGGGCCTCAAGCCCAACGTGATGTCTGCTGGACCCCACCCTCCGTTTCCATCCGCACCCCCTCCCGTTTTTTCTTTTTTTTCCTTACGTTTTTGTTGGGCTGGGCCCAGTTCCATTTGTTTTTCTGCTGGTGTAATCCCCTGAGCTGCAGTGTACCCCCCTGTTTTCTTTTTTGTTTTATTTTATTTTGTTTAGTTTTTAGAAGAAAAAGAGGATATTTGAAAAGAATAGTGAAAAAGAAATATGAAAAAAGAAAGAGAAAAAGAGAAAATAATAAAGAAAAAGAGGATATTTGAAAAGAATAGTGAAAAAGAAATATAGAAAAAATATTGAAAAATGAAAATGAGAAAAATAATGTTGAAAATAGTTGAAAAAAGAATAGAGGGAAAAATAGAAAAATATTATTAGTGTAGATGTAATATTTTTTAGAGTGTATTTTCTTCATGGAGTTTTATTTTAGGAATAGTTTTAGAAGTCCATTTGTTAGGGGACTTTTTACCTTTTTAGGGGTAGTTTAGGAGTCCACTTGTTAGGGGACTATTTTCCATTTGATTCTTCATAGGATAGGATAGTATTTCCTAGGGGTTTATCTTTCAGTTCTCAATCATTGTAATCATTTTTCAGAATATTAATAAAACGAGATTTGAGTTGTGGTCCCGAAAGTAGCCGAACTACAGCTGCTCTGATTTCTCGTACCAGACGAGAATATGTAGGCATAGGATGCGATATCCTAGCGAGCACACTAACAACTAACCTTTTGTTCTCTCGCTGCTGTGCGATCGAGACTTCCCCGCTGACGACTAATTGTTACCCATTTCTCTTGCCCAAGTGCATTTGAGGCCAGACCGTAACTTTTCCCATATGTTCCCGTACCTTTAAAACCAGTTTGATTGCTCACTGCTGTGTGAGAATACCCAGCCTAGCCGTAGTTAGCCTGAACTACGTAAGCTCTGATCTTCCATCCAGTATGGAAGTACGTAGGCACAAGACGCGAGGTCTTGGCGAGCCAATTTCCCCGTAGTCCGGAACTACGTTGACTCTGACTTTCTCTCTTGAGAATACGTAGGCATAGAGTGCGACGCTCTATCGAGTCAATTCCCTTCCGTTTAGATTTAGCAGCCGTAGATAGATTGTTTTTGCATCCTGTAGACAACCCAAGCAAGCGTGGATCCCGTCGAGTACGACGGATGTGAGGGGTGCTAATACCTTCCCCTTGCGTAACCGACTCCCGAACCCAGGTTTTGGTTGCGATGACCATACCTTTTCCCGTTTTTTGCAAGGTTTACTTCGAGCGTTTCCTTTCCCTCCGCTGGGATAAATAACGCACGGTGGCGACTCTTCTGTCAGCTGGCGCCGATTTTCGCAGTAGCGACATGTGAGAAGCGAACGACTTTCAGACAATCAAGGTAAAAGATGGTTGAATACCAAAGAAACCCGGTAATTTTCCAACCGCAGAAATCAATTGCAAATCTGATTGGGGAAACGTCTCCGAAAACTAAATACAGACAGTTGCAACGGCATTAAGCTGACTGATCATCTGATAAAGAAATCCCAGGAAGAAAATCATACTTACATCGCCCAAAGGTAGACAGAAAGACACTCATTACTCACGTCGTCTAAGGATAGACGGAAAGACACCACAACGTTCGCATCGTCTAAGGATAGACAAAAAGCACAACCAATACTCACATCGTCTAAGGATTGACGGAAAGAAACCAAATATTCACATCGTCTAAGGGTAGACAGAAAGACACCCATCATACTCACCTCGTCTAAAAGTAGACGGAAAGACACCAATATCCAACGTTCACATTGTCTAAGGATAGACAGAAAGAAATATCAATACTCACATCGTCTAATGGTAAACGGAAAGACACCAAATACTCACATCGTCTAAAGGTAGACAGAAAGACACCCATACTTACCTCGTCTAAGGATAGGCGGAAAGACACCAATACTCACCTCGTCTAAGGATAGACGGAAAGACACCATAATCGCACTTCAAAACCATTTATCGAATTGCAGAATTTTTTCATCCATAGAAAGTGGTGGAAAGAATATCTTCAAAGGGCCACATCGTCAATAGGAATTGACAGAAAGAAAACCATCTTTAAAGAGTCATGTTATCAATAGGAATTGCCAACACGGAAATCCAAACATTCTTCAAAGAGTCACAACGTTAATAGGAATTGACAACACGAAAACCCTCTTAAAACGACATCTCATCCAATAAACAGAAAGAAAGCCATGTCTGAACCTCACGTCGTCTAAGGATAGACGGAGAGAAAACCATATCCGAAACCCACGTCGTCTAAGGATAAACGGTAAGAAATCCATACCCAAATCTCACATCGTCTAAGGATAGACGGAGAGAAAACCATATCCAAAACTCATATCGTCTAAGGATAGACAGAGAGAAAACTTGTTGGGGAAACACGTCGTCAATAGGAATTGGCGGAAAGAGAATCTGCTTGGAGACGCATCGTCAATAGGAATTGACAGAAAGAAAATCTGCTTGGAGAAACACATCGTCAATAGGGATTGACGGAAAGAAAATCTGCTGGGATGTCATCATCAGAGGATTGATGGACAAAGCATAACCGACGAATGATCTGAATCCCGAGTAAACTGATAAGCTGTCTGAACAAAGTTGTTGGATAAATGCCCCTGTATTGACTGAAGAGTGATTGAAGTTGCCACGGAAAGCTGATAAAAAATGGCTTATGCTTCGCATGCATATGCGTATGTTTGAATATGGCGTAATGCTCCATAAGAATGGAAATGCTACGCATTTGAGGATGAAATGCAAAGATGATGCAAATATGATGATTATATGCAAAGATGCAAATGCAAGCTCGGGCTGCCGGGGAAAGCTGGATAACAGAACCGCTCCAGCAAAATAAATGTTGAAGACGAAGCCAACTTCGCTGGGGATAACCGGATGTGCCAAGTATGATTGGACTTTGCTGGGGATGTCTAGGTGAAGTCTTCCTGAACTCTGGGTTATCTACGAAGGGTCAAGGAATAGTAACACGACTTCCCGACATTTGTCTTGAACTGGAAGGTTGATTGAACCTGCTTGAATAGCTCTGAGGATATGGAAAGGAACAATTCCTATGCTTCCAGTTTCACCCCAGCCCGCGGGATCTCTGTGAGGATGTTCCTCGAAAGGAAATCTGAAATCTCATAACCCCGATGGTTTGATATGAACCGCTCAAGCATCTGAATCCTCAAAGAGGTGCCTCATTAGCTGCCCCTTGGACAAGAAATGACTACTGCACTCTTAGGGTGACCTGCCCCAGTCTGCAATGGCTTTGCCCCTGATTGGCGACTTCACTGGGGATGATACCTATAGCTGCGAGATATCCACCAGATCTCAACCTGACTTCCACTATTAACTGTCTTTTGGCTAGCTGGCTCCCATGCTGTAATCATTTAATATAACTGCCCCGGTTCGACGGAATATTCAGGCATTTCGCATCCTATCCTGATCAGACTTTCCACCGTAGAAACTTTCCTGCTGTCAAGCGCTTACTCGCAAGTAAAACAAATTGTTCTACATATCAGATATATTAAATGCAATGCCTATGACAGTTTTGAAATTCCAATCTGTTCACTAGAAAAAAATTTGTGACATAGGGTGAACGAATCACTTATCATCATGTCAACATTAATACAACGATGTAAGAGGAATCCTTTTAGGAGTCAGTTTCGATGCGATCTTTACCGAAGTATGCTTTCGAAACAAACCTGCTTCAATTAGGACTTTTTCAGGTTGTAACGTGGTCAGGTTCACGGTTTACAAGGAAAGGATAAAGGCTCAAAATTCATTTTAACCCACCCATTCTCCTGATCTTCTCCAATCCTATATTCATCTAAATCGACACTAGCATTTACCCCACAAAGGTTGAATGACAGTTCGGGAAACCACAAGTTTTTGGAGTGACAGTCACTCGCTATCCGTCTTTGGTACCTGGATCACACGACTTTTTTCATTCTTTTTTCGATTTCCCTGACTTTTTCCTGGACTGGCTCTTTTGAGCTTCTTTAGATTTCAAAGTCCAGCGGGATGCCCTAATTTTTGCCTAAGTCGCTTGTTTTCAAAATTCGACTTATCAGACTCTTTCTTTTGATTCTTTTTTCTTTTTCAAACAAATCGTATGACACCGACTTGTCTGACTTGTTAAAGGGATTGTGACTGTTTCACTCCTTGGTCGGCAAGAGATAACCACTGTGGTTTTTTGAGGCACGACCTATACAGGTGTGATTAATCCTTGAACGGGAACACTCATTGTGCAACTTGAACGCTCGATCAAATTAGCTAACACCTACCCTTCCCCGGGTTAAGATTGAAGGTTTTTCGTTTTCAGAAAGAAACTCCTACTACTAGGCTCAAAGGGGTTGACAAGGGATTATCATCCTTATATCTCCAGTGTTTAGGAATTTGAAACAATGCTTGTACATCATCAGCAGGTTTTTTATTCAAAAGCATACATTCGGAAGCTTGCGCGTCTTTCAATTTCGTCATCCTCCCCGGATTCCGCTTAAACAAGCGTATGACATCTGTAAAAAGCAATTAGTGAACACGAATGGATTAAATCAAAACATGCATATTCATTTTATTAATATCAATTGAAAACAACAAGTTTTACAAATGAGTTTTGCACTTTAACAGAAAAGAAAATTACAAACGTAAAGGAATAACAAGACAAAACGAAAATTACCAGCTAACTGGGCTTTCACACTGATTAGCAGCTGAGGGAGATGCGACCCCTGAAGTCTTCAAACTCAATCAGACGAGCGATGTACGACCAACCTTCCTACTGAAAAGGATATGCACCTTCGGTCCATCAACTGTTATACCCTGGCTTGAAAAGCCTCGCAATCTTCAGTAGAATGCCCTATGGATCCTCCATGATATCCACATTGAGCACTGGGATCATACCTGGGAGGGTAAGGTTCTGGAACCAGTTTGAGAGCTTTGGGCTCCACCAAAGAATTCCGAACTAGGTGCGGCAGCAGCTGACTTTACGACATAGGCGCTGGACGAAGAGGAGCATTCCTTCTTTTCAAATTGTTGTGAGGCCTATTCTGATTCTGATACTGATAGCTTTGCTGCAAAGACCCAAAAGGTCGTGGATTCTGAACAGCAGAAACATCCGGCGGCTGGGCTTGGACTCTTGAGGACTCTCTTTGTTCAGGCGCTTTCATCCTTAAACTTGATCCAGAAACAGACAACAACAGTGGGCAGGGGGATTCTGACACCAAAGGTTGTAGGATATACTCTTGACTTATTGCAGCTTTAGGAACAGGAATAGGAGTATACATCCCTTTTCCATGATAGGGAATAAATTCGCCTGATACATTCATGTCGCCCAGCGTGAATTCAATTGTCTTCGAATCAATCAGGTCCTGAACTTTATGCTTAAAAGCTTTACAGTTCGCGACGTTGTGCCCTTGTCCTCCAGCGTGGAAATCACAATGAGCATTGATATCATAGCCTGGTGGTGGCTGGCCAGTAAATGGAGCCAAAGTCTGAGGCTTAACCAATTGAAGTTGGAGCAAGAGTTGCACCAACTGAGCATAATCCATGGGAATCTGATCGAAGATCCTGTCTTGAGATTTAACCCTTTGACCATATCTTCTAATCCTGGGATTCTCCTGAGAAACGGGACGTAGCTGATGGCACGAAACTTTCGGAACCTCCGGTTGTGCATAAGATTTCTGGCACACACTACGCTCTGGCATAGGTTCCATAGACAGAAGTGGCGCAAGCATCTTTGCTGCAGCCTCAGGCACTTGATCACCTTCTTTTCTGAGCACGTTCCTTATCACTTCCATGATTAAGCCCACCTGAGTTTTCAACTGCTTGTTTTCCTCTTTGAGCGTGTTCTGATCCAAGTGCAATGCTTGCATGTCCATGATGAACTGTCCCATCTGGCTCTTAACTTCTCTCAGCTCTGCTTGAACTTGCTTCATAGCTTCGTGTTGATCCCTGTGATCTATCTGATTGTATAACCTGCAACAAACTTATGGAGTACATGAAGTCAGATTAACAGCTCCGAGGTACCTGTTATACAAAAAATAATATGCAAGATGCAGACAAGCATACAACAGGGAAATTTCAGGATAGCACCGAGACAAATAGGAAACCCAAGATCCAAACAAGGATAACCATCACACATATATCCACCATACAGGAGTAACTGAATACAAACGGAGTGACCTTGACCAACAAGCCTGACGATGGTCAGCATACAATAATGAACAAATGCTACACAGGGATACAACCCTCAACTGAGTCTTCAGTTTGATACTCTTCTGAACAAATGCTCTCGGTGAATTCCTCCATAACATGCACTGATACACCCACTTAGAAGGATGAGGGAAGATCGTTAACCTGAACACCCTGAGACGTGATTGCGATCCTACTGGAATCCAGCAGAGTCTGAACTTGGCTTCTAAGCACCTTACAGTCTTCAGTTGAATGCCCCTGTGCCCCAGCATGGTACTCACAGTGGGCACTAACATCGAAGCCTGGCGGATACGAAGGAATATCTGGATTGATCTCCTTTGGCACTATCAACCCACCTCTGATCAAATCTGGCAACAACTGACTGTACGATACCGGCAACTGAGTAAAATGCCTTTCTGGCTTCCTCGGTTTTCGTCTAGCATGCTGATGCGGTTGAAGATGATATGATTATTGACTCTGAAGGGAAACAAATTTCTGATACTCAAACCTAACAGATTGCTGACTCTGAACACTCGAAGTATCTGAAAACTGAACCTGAGGTACAGGAGATTCCGGGATAACATCACTTTCTTTCTCCCATTCTTCTTGAGAACTGACAACTGATTCACCTTCATAAACTGAAGTATCTGAGATGTCTCGAATCTTTCCGCTCTTGATTCTACTCTCGATACTTTCACCTATTATCACCAAGTCAGCAAAGTTCGACATTCTACCACTGATCATCTTGTCAAAGTAATGGCCTTTCAAGGTACCCAAGAATATATCAATCAACTCCCTGTCCTGAAGCGAGGGTTGAACACGAGCAACTAACTCTCTCCATCTCTGCCTATATCCTCTAAAAGATTCGTTGTCCGCCTGAGATAATTCTTGCAACTGCACGCGACTAGGAGCCATGTTGAGATTGTAGTTGTACTGCTTCACGAAGGCATTGGCTAAATCTGACCATGATCTGATGCAACCACTCTTCAACTGCATATACCAATTCAACGATGCTCCACTCAGACTGTCCTGAAAACAGTGAATCATAAGTTGATCATTGTGGACATGTGAAGTCATTTTCCTACAGAACATTACCAATTGCTGCTTTGGACAACTATCCCCCTTGTACTTCTCAAAATTTGGCATTTTAAACTTTGGTGGCATCACAAGACCTGACACCAAACACATACCCGCAACATTCAGATTAAGAGTATCCTGACCCACCAGGGCATCAAGCTTTTCCTCCAACAGTTGACATTTTTCCATAAACTCAACAGTCTGTGGGTCTTCAGCATTAACCTTTGGAACAACCCTCTGAGAATCTAGCACAGGGAAGGTGAAATTCTGATAGTCCGTGTCATGAAGAGAAGAGGAATCTCTATCTCTGGCAATAGGACGCTCTTGTACAACAGGAATCTGCACAGGTCAGGCTTGAGCAACATCGTTCACTGGAGTCCTCTAAATACCGGCCTCTCCCTTGGTCATAGCTGTCATGGCTTCCATGAGTTGATCTAGCTGATTCTTCATCAATTCAAACTCTACCCTTGTAACAACCACATTCTGCTCTGCTGAGTTCATGATTCTTCAGAAGCTAATTCAAGTCCAATGCGAATGTCGGGAAATCAACTAACGGAGCAGACAAAAGATGGCTGAGCTCCTTATTCCGGCTGAGGATGGATATGCAGATATGAAATGCAAATACAATGTAATGCAAAATGAAGAATGCTAACGCAACAGACAAGGGATCAAAGTATCCAATGCTCAAACTTGTTGTTGTGTCATTGACTGAATTCAATAATAGCTCTGCTCTGATCAAACCCCTGAGATAACCCACGGGACGGAACATTCAGGATCAACAGTCTGCATTGACAAGAAAACCAGGGTTGGTTGAAAGCCAGGTTTCCTGTAAAACCCATCCCTCTCACATGTGGGTTCTAGTCTTGAAAGGTACGACATCCTATGCGGGCGGTCAGCGTCATAGACTTTCGAGAAACAATGATACGTTCACCATTTCTAGTTTGGCATCATAGTCTAACGAAGCGGTCTCACTAAGCTGACTTCCCAAGTGAATGGTCTCCAGAGTCGACAGTCTCTCTAAGTCAATATTTCCTCAACTGCACCAGACGCGCAAGATAGAATATTTCCAAAGAAAAACCTCGTCTGAATGTGAATTTCACACGAGCTATTTCGCAGCCAAACGCCACACAAACTCCCGCTAATCTCCACTCTAATCCTATGTGTATACTCAAGCCCAGGTCCAGCTTATCTCTCGATAGAACAACCCAACCCATAACACAGCAGCAACAAGAATGCAATATGCAATAATATACAACAGATAATGTACATAAAGCAAAAACTGTACAAAAAAAACACCCAAAGACGCAACAGACAAGCGCTAGGATTGACTCGCATAGGGAACCATCGCAGTTTCCCCAGCAGAGTCGCCAGCTGTCAGAACTGCGAAAAACACCTGGCGGAAAACAGAAGAGTCGCCACCTTTCATTATTTATCCCAAAGAGAGGGAAAGGAAACGATCGGAGAAACCTGACGAAAAAGGGAAAGACAATGTTATCGCAACCAAGTCCTGGATTCGGGAGTCGGTTACGCAAGGGGAAGGTATTAGCACCCCTCACGTCCGTCGTACTCGACGGGATCCACGCTTGTTATCTATCTAAGGGTGTGTTTAAACTATCTACACTAAAGGCTTCAGGACAAAAAGAAAATAAAGAGACTCGGCAGAGCATCGCAGCTCTGTGCCTACGTATTCCCTCGTGCAATGGGAAAGTCAGAGTCAACGTACTTCGGCTAACTACAGGTGATGGGGGGAAGGTTGCTCGTCAAGACATCGCGTCTTGTGCCTACGTACTTTCATATGGTATGAAAGATCAGAGCAAACGTAGTTCGGGCTACACGAAACCACGAGTTGATTAAGTGTTTTATCCGAGTAGGGTTAAACATCCGTTCCAGCAGTTAGGGACTAAGCCTGTTTACGGTAGAACCGAAGCTTAACAACACTCTTTCCTGAAAAATAAGTTTCCGATTAATCCCGAAGGAAAAAGGTTTGAGTTTTGTTTTGTGTTTTTTAGTGAAGTGAATTAATTCGGTTTGTGATTCACGTTGCACTAAAGACTATGACATGGAGGCGAATGCGTCGTATATCGCCCCCAAACGGGACGTATACTAAACACTCTAGATAAGCGATAGGAGACCCCTCACTCATCATTCCCCATGTAGCTTAAGGCTCGTAATGCGCAACGTTTATCGCCTTTATTAGATGAATTAGCATGGTTTTGAGATGAGAAGAGAAGACGCACGGAAGGTCTAAGGGAAACTCGGGCCTAACATTGCCATGCAAAGTGATCCTAGAGTTCAGATGAAAAGGGGAAACATCTACCCTAATGTTAGCATACTTGTGTTGCACCCCAAAATTTGACCAACATTTATTCACCTAGCTTGTGGTTCACTAGCATGATCATCTGCATCTCATTGATATGTGGGCAGTAGATCAAGGGGTATGATTACCCAGCAAGAGTTGTATGAGACTTTGAAGCTAGCCAAGAAGGTTATTCAAGTGTCCAAAGGTTGATACCTTTGTCATAGAACTCAAGAGATCCTCAGAGAGATTGGTTGAAACCAAGGTTGTGTGTCTCCTGACTTGAGAGTTGTGGGAGCCCCTCAGATGATTCTGAGGCTATGAGGATGGACTTTAAGCTTTGATAAAGCTTATGAGATGTCTTGAAAGCCATCATGAAGCCTAGAGAGGTCATTGTACAAGAATTCAGAAAACTCAGACATGAGTGGTGGAATTAGGGTTTGACTGGGTCAACCCTAGGTCAACTGATGATTTGGAGAGGGTTGAGACCTAATCCAAGATCCATGTGATCATGGAATGATGCATTGAGATGCTATAAGGATGATTCCTAGGCCAACTCATCATGATTGAGGAGTTTGAGAAGTTTTAAGGTAGGATTTCTAAGGCTTGACAGTGTAAAATCCCCTAGTTTGATCCCTATCTTCAAGGCAGTTTAGCTCAAGATGTGATTGTCATCTCATCTTCCCCCATAACATGAATGTTGTAGAGCTTGTTATTAGCTTTAATTTGAGTACTAGAAGTCCTTGATAGGATTTTTAGAGCTCAAGTTATGACTTTGACAAATTACAGGTCATCTAAGGTATGTGAATTTGGGTCCTTGAAAGTCACCCAACTTGCATCCAACGTTTGCCCTAGTAGGATGATTCCTATGGACTCTTGGTCAAAATGAATGTTGTAGAGCATCTTCTTATCTTTCAAGATAGTACTATAAGTCCTTGATAGGATTTGTAGAACTCAAGTTATGGCTTTGACAAGTCAAGGGCATTTTGGTCATTTGGAGGTTATAGGTCATTTCAAGCATACGGCCATATCTCCTATTTCCAAGCTTCAAATGGAAGAATCTTCAACATCAAACTTGCTTATAATGATGTTTTAAGGCTAGTAGGGAGGTCATGAGATGTTGAAAAGGTTTGTATCAAAAAGTGATAAAAATGGCCTAAAATGGAGGCATAAGTTAATTAAGTTGAAATTGGAAATTGGAAATCCCAAGTTACACATTCAAACCATGTCATATAATAGGTCATTTTGACTCTAAAGGACATTCTAAGAACAATGGTTCAGCCACAATTTTGATTTGAGGCCTAGATCATGGGGCTGCTTTGGAAATTGCTTGCTTGCATCTTAAGGCACAAAGGCAAAACTCAAAGAAACTCAATGTACAAGTTAGTTATGCATTTCAACATATCATATATCTCATATAAGGATAATTTCAAGTCAGAATTGGTGGTTACAAGAGGCTTGGCATGAGATAGCACATAAGGAGAAGTGAATTCATAATGTCATGACATGAGATTTCCAATTTCTCATGGGAAGGTTCTAGATGGTTCTAGATGATTCTAAACCACTCTATATAACCTATAGGACTTGCTCAGATGCAAGGTTGGTGTAAGATTTGAGAGAAGAGAGAGTTGGTCATTTCAATTGCCTCCATTGCAAGTTGAAAGTGAATTTCCTATTCTGAACCATTTCCATCCATTCTTTCCATTCATACACACTCCATTGATGATAGTGAAGCTGTGCAGATCAATTTGAGAGCAAATCCATGGTGAATTGAGAAGTTGGCAATTGAATTTTCAAGGTAGCAAGTCAGAATCGAATTCTGAGATTCAAGCACTCTCCCTCAAATCTTTTGCAAACAGTAGCAAGATCATCATCCAAGGAAGCTTTCTGAAGAATTTCAAGGCTTGAAGTGAAGGTTTTCACCATCTGTTGATCAAGAAATACCAGGTTTGCAAATTCTCCACTACACCATAATTTATGCATTGCTAGGTTAGTTTATTAGTGTAGAAAGGTTAGAGACACATAGGTGATGATTTCTGGAGAGTTAGGGATCAATTGATGAAGATTGAGTTATGGACACCATTTCTTTGATGATCAAGAACTCGTGGTATAGTGAGATATAATGCATGTGTGATAGCTTATTTTAACCAGTGGAGTGTGGTGATCATTTTAGTACAAAGAAATCCAAGAATTGTTGAAGTTGAGGATTGACCATAATTTCAATTTTGAATCGTGTTTCATGTTGGAGGAGGTTTCAAGGAGTTCTAGGGTTATGGTTGTATTCAGCATGAAAAATGAAGCATGTTAGTGTTTTGAATTGTTAAATTTGATGATGATTTGAGAGCATACGATGGGAGGGAAATCTGAGGTTTGAAACTCTGTTCATGGTAGTTTTCCCTCCAAACCCTAGCTGAAGGTTGAAGACGACCTCTCCTCCGTTGGATCATCCCATGACTTGTTGACCCTACCCTAATCCCACGGCTTGCATTCAATCTCAGCATAAGAGGGAATTCTGAGTTAGTCATGAAACACTCCGTTTCATTAAAGGAGCTTCTTGGGCCTTAGTAAGAGGATCACTAATCACACCCCCACCCACGACCCATGTTTAAATTGTACTGCATTTCTTTACTTATTGCACCGTTTCTTTTTCTTTTTCTTTATATTTTTCTTTTATTTTTCTGAACGCATTATGGGCTTAAGCATTTTGCTACGCGCACCCCCCAGTTAAGCCCATCATCCATAAAACACATTATATCCTTGCTATCTGCACCATAAGCTTTGCATTTTAATTTCTTTTTTCTTCATTTTATTTTAATCTTTAGAAAATCATATTAAATGGAAAAATAATGATTTTTAAATGGGGATTTTTTCTCCCATTTCATGATGATGTCTAGAAAATTTTCAAATAAAAATATTTTCATTTCATGCATTTTTAATATTTTTTGTATATTTTCTATTTTAATAGCTTTTTATTTCTTTTATGTTGATACATGAATTTGTAGAATTTTGTTTAGGTAGTTCCCTTAACATTTTTAGGCCATTCTTTTTAGGATAGCTAGATTAGGACTTTAGCTCCCCCCTGGATTTATTCCATAATTTTGTTATTAGTTTTAGAGTAGTTTTTATTAGATGACATTAGGTTGTGTAGAATTAGGTTAATCCTTAACATAGGTCCACAATAACACTAGAATTTTGGGTTTCTAGGTCAAGTTAGATATTGGGACATATAAGGGTATTAAGGGTAGGTATGTAGGATACCTTAGAAATTATATTAGGTTTTAATATAGTAGTATACTATTTTTAAGTGATTTTTGTAGTTGATGATTGTTGGTGTTGCCCTTGTGGGCTTGTATTTTTGTTTGCTTTGCTTTGTGGGCTTGGAGAGCTTGGTATTGCTTTGAGGAGCATTGAGGAGCTTAGTAGGAGCATTGAGGAGCATTGAGGAGATTGAGAGCTTGGTCTTGTTTGTTTTGGTGATTGTTTTAGGGTTAGGGATTAGGAAGAGTTTAGACCTAGTTAACTTCTTTCTCAAACATGGATGGTATCTTTCACCTCCATTCCTCCCTATGATTCAAAGTCCTTCCATGGTATACACCTCTCTCCTTTGGAGGGATAAGTGATGGTACCTAGGAAGTAGAACTTTTGAGGGAGTCATTCCTTTGATGTTGAACCCTTATAGGTCACCTTTGGTGGTCAATAAGCAGTTTAACATCCCAGCTTATCCAGTTAAGTGATTTCCTCTGGTTGGAGTATCTTGAGAGATGTTGGGCTTGAGTTTGAAGATGAGGAATTCATTGAAGAGTGTAGAAAAGGATGATTCCTTGAAGCATTGCCATTCCAGCTGAAGCTTGAAGAGCAACAAGAGCAAGTTGATACTTGAAGACCCAATGAAGATGAAGTAAAAGACTGAAGGATGAGGTTGATACTTCTAAGTGATTGAAGATTACTCTAAGAAGCTAAAGCTTGCAAGAAGAGAAGACCAAGTTGAGACTGGTAAAGCAGGGAGAGCTTGAAAGCTTGAAGACTAAGTTGATACTTAGGAGGAGGATTCAATTGAGATTGATTCTGAAGAGCTGAAGCTTGAAGAACAAAGGAAGTTGATACTTACTTTGATACCTAGAGATCCTGAAGGAGATCAAGTTGATACTGGTGGTTAACAGTGAAGCCTGAAGGTGGAGCTGATCAAGGAGCTGAAGCTCAGAGGAGAGAGAATCTGCTTTCTTTTCTTTTTCTTTGTTGTATTGACATGTTTTGTTTGACTTGCTTGATGCATTAGAATAAGTCCATGACTAGACTAAGTAGAATCTAGGAGCATGATTGCACTAGAGGTTGAGTTGCTCCCTCTGCTTGTACTGTTACTGTGTGGCTTTGCTTGTGGGTATTCGGTAGAGCCCAGCTCCCTTGCCCATGTGTTTTTGTTTGCCTGATGGCATTTTATTTCATTTCTTCTGTATGACTGCAGTTTACTGTATTGCTTGATAGCATGTTTTATCTTTCAGTATGATTAGTGTTATTCATTCTGGCTTGAGGTTGAGATGAGCTTGTGGAGGCTGAAGCCCCACACACATTTCCTCCCTCACTTGCATTGCAAGCATTTTACTGTTAAGCTGATGCTTTGTCTGTTTTGGTGTATCATTGACATGATCCCTTAGGACTCTCATTTCCTTTGATAAGGAATTGATGATAGAACTTTAGGTTGAAACCTATGCATGACAACTTCTAGGAGATCGCTGTTCAAACCTCAACCATAGGATGAATCCTTGGCATGACAACAGTAGGACTTGATAGACTCCCTCCTAGTTGGGCATGTTCTCTTCTCATCTCAAAACAGTTTAAGATACAGTAATCATGAATGATTTCTTTCGTACGTTACGAGCCTTAAGCTATCTGAGAAGGGATTGTGGGAGAGTTTCTTTTCCATAGTCTGGATGTTTAGTATGGTACCCTTTGGGTGACATGCGACGCATTCACTCTCAGGTCATAGTCTCTAGTGCGATTGAAATTGCAAACACAATAAAAAACACTTCTTTCGTAAAAGACAGGAAATAAACCGTAGTTTCCCGAACTACGTGAGCTCTGATCTATCATACCTGTTGAGAGTACGTAGGCACAATACTGATGTATTGGCGAGCTACCTTCCCCCATAACCCGTCGTAGGTCGAACTACGTTGACTCTGATTTCTCATTCTCTGATGAGAATACGTAGGCATAAAGCGCGACGCTTTGCCGAGTCATTTTTCTTTTCTGTTTAAGCCAACCTTGATAGGTAGATAGATAAAACCAACCCGTCCAAGTAAACACAACAAGCGTGGATCCCGTCGAGTACGACGGACGTGAGGGGTGCTAATACCTTCCCCTTGCGTAACCGACTCCCGAACCCAGACAATGGTTGCGATGACCTTGTCTTACCCTTTTTCGTCAGGTTTTTCCGATCGTTTCCTTTCCCGCTCTGAGGGATAAATAACGAGAGGTGGCGACTCTTCTGTTGTGCCGACACCTTATTTTCGCGCAAGCGACAACTGGCGACTCTGCTGGGGACTTGATAGTTTCCTGGGATCCAACGTCCCTTATGCGAGTCAGTTTGGGGATCCAACGTCCCCTGAGAGAGTCAATCCTAGCGCTTGTATGATTACTTGTTGGGTTGTGTTTATTTATCGCATCTTTATTTCCCGCATTTTATTTTCAGTATGATATGATTATCTGTGCTGTTGTGGGAGGGGCATTCTGATGAGTGAGAAGCCAGACCCAGGCTTGAGTGCACCATAGACTTAGAGTGGAAATTAGTGGGCGCGTGCTTGCTTTGCAGGCACTAGTGTCTCATGAAATCCACGCTCAGACGAGGTTCTCCCAGTTGGCTTCTCTTTCAACCCTTTGGGTTGAGACGGTTGCTGGTTTGGTGGATTGTCGACTCTGGGGACCGATCATTTGTGATTCAGCCGAGTGAGGTCGCTTCATGAGCTGGTGATGCCATACCTTCTGGGTATCGTATCACCCCTTTTGAATGTTTGTGACGCTGGTGAACGCATAGGATGCCGAACTTGAGTCAGTTCAGGTCCATACCTGTGAGCAGGGTTGGGTTCATTGCAGGAAACTTTGACCTTCAGACCACCTGGTTTTCTTGACAGCGAATCAGTTTTGTTTGATCAGAGGATCTTATCATCAGATGTGTATTTGTTCTTGAAAGAGCAGGTTTTGATCAGAGGATCTTATCATCAGATGTGTATTTGTTCTTGAAAGAGCAGGTTTTGATCAGAGGATCTTATCATCAGATGTGTATTTGTTCTCGATAGAGCAGAGTTTTCGTCATCAGTTGTTTGTTCTTGATAGAGCAGATTTTTGATTGGGGTCTGAAGATCTCATCAGCAGATATATGTTTGTTCTTGATATAGCAGATTTTTGATTGGGATCTGAAGATCTCATCAGCAGATGTATGTTTGTTCTTGATAGAGCAGATTTTTGATTGGGGTCTGAAGATCTCATCAGCAGATATATGTTTGTTCTTGACAGAGCGGATTTCTTGGTCCTGCATCAGAGGTCCTTATTATCGGACATTTGTTCTTGACAGAGCAGAATTATGATCCTATGTATATGGCCCTATCAGATGGTGGTTCTTGACAGAGCAGATTTGTGGTCCGATACCAGGGTTTTCCTCTTATCAGTGGTTGTTCTTGATAGAGCAACGTCATGGTTTTGTTGATACAAAATCTCCACAGCACCAGTTGCCCTGATCTCTTATTGCATGATTGCATTTCGCATTAGTTTGCATATTCATTTGCATTTCATTAACGTGTGTCTGTGTTGCAGGTACCGTTTTCCCCGATCTAGGATTTCTTGCCTCCTATTGTATTCTTATGGGTTCTCTGAGGAAGACCGTGGCTTACAAGTTCCCTGCCCCTGATGTGGTTAAGTTGACTGGTTTGATAGCTTTAGCAGATGATTCTGTGAGGGATGAGTTCAGAAAATCTTACGGCAGGTTGCTCAGTTTGGTTCATAAACCTTCTGTGTTCGAGGTGAATGGGTTGCACGCTCTGCTGCAGTTCTACGATCCTCCGTTGAGATGTTTCACTTTCCAGGATTTTGTTCTCGCACCCACGCTGGAAGAATATGCTGATTTGCTAGGTGTGCCTATCAAGAGGCAGATGCCTTTTGTTCATATGGATGTTGAGCCTGATCTGGCTGGTTTAGCTCCTTCACTTCATCTGGACGCGTCCGAGTTAGTATTGACTAGTTGGAACAAGGTTCCTGGGTTCTCCTTGCAGTTTCTAGTGGGTAAGGCTCAGCAGTGTGCCAAAGACGGATGTTGGGTCGCGTTCAATGCCATCCTCGCTCTATGCATATACGACATCATTCTGTTCCCCAATATGCCCGATTTTATAGACTTTGATGCGTTTCATATCTTTGCTTCAGGGAATCCAGTCCCTACCTTGATAGGAGATGTATATCATTCAGTCCACTACAAAAACGAGAACAGAAGGGGGAAGAATGTCTCGTGCTGCGTACCCTTGCTGTACAAATGGCTTGATAGCCATCTGCCCAAGAGGGGTCCTTTTGTCTCGTCTGCAGCCACAGCTGAGTGGTCCGAGCGTCTGATGAGTTTATCTGCAGAGGGTATCGATTGGTTCGATAGAGATAGGTTGGGCACTGAGGTGATCTTCAGTTGCAGCGGGTTTCCAAATGTGCCTTTGATAGGTAGGAAGGGCTGTATAAACTACAATCCGTCGTTGCTGGTCCGACAGTTCGCGTATGTTTTGAGAACTCTGCCGAAGGATGAAGAGGTACAGGAATCTCTGTATCTCACTGGTCTTCTAGAGGGGGATCTGTTGTCCAAGCTTCAGCGCGCATGGAATGGTATCAGTAAGCGAGGAAAGCCGTTGCTGGGAAAAAGCAACAATCAAGCCTACCCTCCGTATTTGACTTGGATCAGAGCCAGGGCCGATGCTATAGGGATGCCGTTTCCTCATGCCAAGCCAGGAAGCCCTCCAATGATTGAAGAGCCTACTACTGTGCCCATTCAGCAGCATAATCAGGTGTTGGCTGAGCGGGACGAATTGAAGCGGGCGAACGAAGAACTGGAGAAGGAATTGGCTCAACTCCGAAGCGAGAGGAACGAAGCCGTTCATTCTTTTAAAAGGCAGGCAGAGTTGGTGAACCAGCTGGGAACAGACCTGACTAAGCAGATAGCCGAGCGTGAACGCATGGGTCGAGACTTCAAAGCTGTCAACGACGTACTGGCTACAAAGAAGCAGCACTTGGACGAGGCATATCGGAGGATATCCAAGTTCAACCAGCACTGGAAGGCTTCCTTGGCCACCAGGAAAGAGCGGGAGGATAAGCTGATGCTACAGATCTCCAAGCTGGAAGCCCAAGTGAAGGACAGTGAGAAGAGGTTTGATGAAGAAACCGTCCGCAGATACACCGCCGAAGGCCAGCTCAACAAAGCTCTCGCTAACCTGAAGGAGCGCAAGCTGACGTTTGAGTCCAAGAAGCGGAAGTTAGAAGATTGCTTCGGCGAAGGAGCATGGGAAGGTTCGGTCGAAGGACTTCAGTATACTATTGTGCAGAGGGAATTACTCGTCGAGGGGTTACTCACTCTGCCAGATCATCCAGAAACGAAGGAGTTGTTAGAAGAGTATCGCGCCCGTGGCCGTACTTGACTATTTGTATTCCTTTTGTTTTGATCATTGTTGTATGCTGACCATCACCAGGCTTGTTGGCTGAGGTCACGCTGTTGATTCATCTTGTACTCGCTGACGCTATGTACTGCCTTGATAGGCCTTCTTTATATATGAAATTGTTGTTTCCATGATTGGACCCGGACTTCTTCTTCTTATTATTATCAGCACTGGCACTCAGGCAATAGGATCGGGGGAGATCTCCCTAACATACAGACACACGCATGCATTTGCATGAAGCATTTGCATGACGAGCATTTTGTTATTTTTCCTAGCCCTTCTGTGTTTAACAGGTTTTTTCAGGTTTACAGGTCGTCCCAGGTTGTTTCCGGTGGTTCCAGGATTGATCAGAGACCGATTCACCGTTATCCGACTAAAGCTAATCAGACCAGAATCATGGATCAAGTGCAAACTGATGTTCAGGAGCTCCGCGAAAGGATGGATCGCTTCATGGAGCTCATGCAAGTGGTCGCCAATGGCCAGGATCAGCTCAGAACTTTGGTTCAGCCTTTGATCTCCAGGGTTGATAGCAACGGCGTGCTCCACGGTGGGACCGTGCCTACTCCTCCACCAGTTGAAACTCCACAGAACGGTGTCCGCGTGGCCGGGGGCAACGACAGTGCTCATGGCAATGTGATGGCCAACATCGGACTCAATACGACGAGCGTCGGTAATGGGGGTCTGGGAGCTAATGTCAATGTCGGGCCGGGCAACGGCAATGCAGGCGTCGGGAATCTGTTTGTGCCTCAGCCATGGCTTGAGGATCATCAGGATGATGTGTTCTCTCAGATGGGTGCTGAAGGAGAGGTGAATGCTGAAACGCGGCTTAGGTTCAAAGCACTTGAAGATAAAATGAGAGATATTGAGAATCAGAATACTTTGGGCATTGATATGTCCAAGCTGGGATTAATTGCTGATTTCAAGGTACCTCCTAAGTTCAGGGTACCTGAATTTGAAAAATATAAGGGCACTACTTGCCCTCGCGTCCACCTGAGATCGTACTACAGGAAGATGTCTGCTCATTCCGAAGACGAGAAGTTGCTGATGCACTTCTTCCAAGACAGTCTTTCCGGGCCATCCCTCGAGTGGTACATGGGTCTGGAGCCCACTAGTGTGCGCACATGGAAGGATCTTGCTGAAGCATTTGTGCACCACTACCAATACAATAGCGACTTGGCCCCGAACCGAGTTCAGCTGCAGAACCTGTCGCAGAGGAACAATGAAGGGTTTAAGGAGTACGCCCAGCGGTGGCGTGAGTTGGCAGCCAGGGTTCAGCCGCCGATGGTTGAACGAGAGCTCGTGCAGATGTTTGTAGCCACCCTCCCAGGGGTTTACTATGAAAAGTTAGTCAGCGGTATGTCTGGGACATTCTCGGCTCTTATTATCATGGGCGAGCACGTCGAGAATGGGATCAAGATCGGGAAAATTCAAGGTGAGTCATCCTCAACCGGAGGAGGTGGAAAGAAACCTTATGCTGGTAAAAGGCGAGAAGGAGAAGCGAGCGCTGTGACCAACACTTGAAGGAAGGGCAAAGGCCCTCAGTAGCAGATAGCCAGTATAAATATCCCAGCGGCTCCGCAGCAGCAGCAGTAACCGAATCAATAGGGATATAGAAAGTACCAGAATCGGGCATCTTTGGCAAACCGTCACTTCGAGGCACCGCCCATGTCGTACGCGCAACTCTTGCAGACCTTGCTTCAGCTTCAGTTGGTCCAGAAGAGGATGATGGCTCCCTTGACAGGGGCACCTCCACCAGGGTACGACGCAAATGCCACTTGCGATTTCCACTCAGGGGCACCAGGCCACACAATCGAGAACTGCAAAGCCTTCAAGCACAAGGTGCAGGACTTGGTGGACGCCAAGATCATCAACTTCTCCGATAATGTGCCCAATGTCACGAAGAATCCTATGCCGAATCATAGGGGAGGCGGAGTGAACGCCATTATCGAAGAAGAGAGCGCAGATCTGTTGACTGACGTCAGAGATCTGAAGACGCCGCTTAGCTTCATTAAAGCTAAGTTGCTGAAAAAAGGGTTCTTTCCAGATTGCGGAGAACTATGCATGGACTGTGCCACACGTTCTGATGGATGTGAGCAGTTGGTCGAAGGAATTCAAAGTCTGATGACTGAGGGGATTCTGCAGTTTAGCCGGAGGGCTGAAAGCGGATCAGGAGAGGTAGTGCTGAAGCAGGTCGATGAAGTCGCCACCATCACCATACCTCGCCGGCCGATAACCATTTCTGCGCCCAGACCCCCTACAATTACTATCACCAAAGCTGGGCCGATACCCTTCGAGAGCACTAACGCCGTTCCGTGGCATTATGGGGCTGAAGTTTATTGCAACGGACAGAGGTTGGAGCTAGAGCCGTATGGGTCGACTGTAGAGAATCTTGCAGGAATCAGTGGTATTACTCGCAGCGGAAGAGTGTTTGCACCACCTGAGGTCGTGGCAGACAAAGCGGACAGAGCTGATGCAACTGATAAAGGTAAAAGTAAAGTCGTTGAAGAGGTCCCGTGCGGGGTAGAGAAAGACTTGCTTGTTAAGGATGCCGAGGAGTTTATGCGGTTGATTAAAAAGAGTGACTACAAGATTGTAGATCATCTCCATCAGACGCCCTCGAAGATTTCCATTCTCAACCTGTTGCTGTGTTCTGAAGCACACCGCAACGCACTGCTGAAGGTGTTGAACGCCGCCTACGTACCGCAAGAGATATCAGTGAATCAGCTAGAGGAGGTTGTAGCCCACGTAAACGCTGGCAATGGGCTAGGTTTCACAGACTTAGAGCTGACGCCAAAAGGGAGGAATCACAATAGCGCCCTGCACATCTCGATAGAGTGTAGGGGCACAATTATGTCGCACGTGTTGGTGGACACGGGTTCATCGCTTAATGTTCTTCCGAAGAAGGCGTTAATGAAGTTGGATACTCGTGGAGTGATCTGCACACCCAGTGATCTGGTTGTGAAGGCGTTCGACGGAACTAAACGCCACGTTTTCGGGGAGGTGACCCTGCCGATCCAAGTCGGTCCGGAAACGTTCAACGCAGTCTTTTATATTATGGACATCATGCCTGCCTACAGTTGCCTCTTGGGCCGGCCGTGGATCCATGCTGCTGGTGCCGTGACCTCCACGTTGCACCAAAAGCTCAAATATGTTGTCGGGGGAAGCATCGTAACCGTGTGTGGCGAGGAGGACATAATGGTGAGCCATTTGTCATCCTTTAAGTATGTTGAAATGGATGGCGAAATCCATGAGACTCTATGCCAAGCGTTCGAGGCTGTCAAGGTGAAAGACGTAGCTCCTGTGGTCACAGAAAAGCCAGAGATGAATCTCTCTTCCTTCAAGGAAGCTCGGGCTGTTGTCCAAGCCGGATCTACCCCAGGCTGGGGGCGAATTTTGGAGATACCCAACAAGCAGGATAAGTTTGGATTGGGATATTCTCCTGGAGCTGAAGCTTCTTCTTCTTCGTCTAGCAGTGCGTATCGAGGTAAAGGGCCAATCCAATTTACCAGTGGCGGAGTGATTTTCGAAAGCATCAACGCAAGTCGGGCAAAGGCCTCAACAATTGGACCATCAAGGATATCATCCAGATGACAAGTGAAGAGTAATGATTTACTTTTTTCCAATCATTGTACAACCCTATGTCCTACCCGGGGCATAGTGGTTTTATTGTCAGGGCCTTGTTGGATTATGTACATGCATTTTGTTAATAAATCAAAGGCGTTTTCTTCATATTCAAATATTGTGATCTCTGTTATTCCTGTTTTATATTTGTTTTGAAAAACAGTAAAATGGCAATGGGGTCCGTGCTAACCTGCACATCCTTGTTTTAAAACTTAACCCTTGTTATTGCAGGATCCATATAACAAATGACATCGACTTTGGACCTTCTACGACTCACTTCGACTTCGATTACCCGATCTATCAAGCCGAAGAAGCGATTGATGAAGACGAAGACCTTCCTGAAGAGTTGGCCCGCTTGTTGAAACAAGAGGAAAAAGTTATTCTGCCTCATGAAGAGGAGATCGAGATCGTGAATCTGGGTTCTGAAGAACTCGTCAGAAATGTCAGGATAGGGGCTGCACTGCAGAGTGATGTCAAGCAGAGATTGGTCGAGATGCTAAGAGAGTATAGTGACGTCTTTGCTTGGTCATATGAAGATATGCCCGGACTTGACACGGACATCGTGGTCCACCACTTGCCGCTACAAGAAGATTGCCCTCCCGTTAAGCAGAAGCTTAGGAGGACAAGACCAGATATGGCCGTTAAGATCAAAGAAGAAGTGCAGAAACAGCTTGATGCTGGCTTCTTAGCAGTCACCACTTACCCTCCGTGGATCGCCAACATAGTACCTGTACCGAAGAAGGACGGTAAGGTACGCATGTGCGTCGATTATCGGGATTTGAATAGGGCGAGCCCTAAAGATGATTTCCCGTTGCCTCATATCGATGTGTTGGTCGACAACACAACCCAGTTCTCCGTGTTTTCGTTCATGGATGGCTTCTCCGGTTACAATCAGATCAAGATGGCGCCGGAGGACATGGAGAAAACGACGTTTATCACTCCATGGGGAACATTTTGCTATAAGGTAATGCCTTTCGGTCTGAAGAACGCAGGGGCCACTTACCAACGAGCAATGGTAACTTTGTTTCATGACATGATTCATCATGAGATTGAGGTCTATGTTGATGACATGATTGCGAAGTCCCAAACGGAGGAAGAGCATCTGGTCAACTTATTGAAGCTTTTTGAGAGGCTTAGGAAATTCAGGTTGAGACTGAATCCTAACAAGTGTACTTTCGGAGTACGGTCCGGAAAGCTACTGGGGTTTATCGTGAGTGAACGAGGCATCGAGGTTGATCCTGCGAAAATAAAAGCCATTCAAGAAATGCCAGTGCCGAAAACAGAGAAAGAAGTTCGTGGTTTCTTGGGCAGAATAAACTACATTGCACGGTTTATCTCTCAGCTCACGGCATCTCTCAGCTCAGGCAATTATCTGGAATGAGGATTTCCAAAGGGCATTTGACAAGATAAAGCAGTATCTCCAAGAACCTCCAATCTTGATACCCCCAGTGGCTGGACGACCTCTAATCATGTACTTGACAGTTCTCGAGAATAGTATGGGGTGTGTTCTCGGTCAGCACGACGAGACGGGCAGAAAGGAGCATTCCATTTACTACTTGAGTAAAAAGTTCACGGACTGTGAATCTCGTTACTCGATGCTGGAGAAGACGTGTTGTGCACTAGCCTGGGCTGCCAAACGTCTATGACAGTACATGCTCAATCACACCACCATGCTAATTTCGAAGATGGATCCGATCAAGTACGTCTTCGAGAAGCAGGCTCTTTCGGGCAGGATAGCCAGATGGCAAATGGTGTTGACGGAATATGATATTCAGTACGTGTCCCAGAAGGCCATCAAGGGAAGCGTATTGTTTGAATACCTTGCCGAACAGCCGATCGAGGATTACCAGCCGATGAAATTTAAATTCCCTGATGAGGACATTATGTTTCTCAAAGCGAAGGATTGCGATGAACCGTTGCCCGACGAGGGGCCAGATAGGAAATCCTAGTGGAAATTGATATTCGATGGGGCGGTTAATTCCTATAGAAGTGGCATCGGGGCTATCATCACGACTCCCCACGGATCCCACATCCCGTTCACTGCGAGACTGACGTTTCCAGTCACCAACAATGAGGCGGAGTACGAAGCATGCATCATGGGTCTAGAAGAGGAAATTGATTTGAGAATCAAGAACCCAGACGTATATGGTGACTCAGCGCTTGTGATGAACCAAATTAAAGGGGAACGGGAGACTCGTCAATCAAATTTGGTGCCGTACATGAACTATGCCAGAAGGCTACTTCCGTTCTTTGATCGAGTGGAACTCTATCATGTGCCCAGGGCTGAAAATCAGATGGCTGATGCCTTAGCCACGTTGGCTTCAATGTATAAAGTCAATTTTTGGAATGAGGCTCCAAGAATTGTGCTATCTTGTCTTGATAGACCTGCGTTCGTCTTTGCAATCGAGGAAGCCGCCGACGGCAGGCCATGGTTCCATGACATCCAGACTTTCCTTATGACTAAGGAGTATCCTGCGGGTGCGTCAACCCAGGATAAGAAGACTCTGAGGAGGCTGTCTGGAAATTTTTACCTCAATCCTGATGGAGTGTTGTATAAGAGAAACCATGATCTCGTGCTACTCAGATGTGTAGATGAGAAAGAGGCGAGTATGCTCATGGAAGAAGTCCATGAGGGCACATTTGGTACGCACGCCGGCGGACATGCTATGACGAGAAAGATCCTGAGAGCAGGATACTACTGGCTGACGATGGAATCAAATTGCTTCAAATTCGCGAAGAGATGTCATAAATGCCAGATTTATGCTGATAAAGTTCACGTGCCGCCGTGCCCGCTGAATGTCATGTCCTCCCCGTGGCCGTTCTCCATGTGGGGCATCGACATGATAGGCAAGATCGAGCCCACTGCGTCTAACGGTCATCGCTTCATTCTAGTAGCTATCGACTACTTCACCAAGTGGGTGGAGGCAGCCTCATACGCTAATGTGACCAAGCAGGTGGTAGCTAAATTCATAAAGAGGGACCTCATCTGTCGTTACGGAATTCCCGAGCGGATCATTACTGATAATGGTTCGAATCTGAATAACAAGATGATGAAGGAGTTGTGCCAGAGCTTCAAGATTGAACACCACAACTCATCTCCTTACCAGCCGAAGATGAATGGCGCCGTTGAAGCAGCCAATAAGAACATAAAGAAGGTTGTTCAGAAGATGGTTGTGACCTACAAAGATTGGCACGAGATGCTGCCATTTGCATTGCACGGTTATCGTACGACGGTACGTACTTCAACCGGGGCAACTCCTTTCTCCTTGGTGTACGGTATGGAAGCGGTCCTACCGTTAGAAGTGGAGATCCCTTCTTTGCGAGTTTTGGTTGATGTGAAACTCGACGAGGCAGAATGGATTACGAACCGACTGAACCAACTCAGCCTGATGGACGAGAAGAGGTTAGCATCGATTGCGTTTGGTCGTCTATACCAAAGCCTAATGAAGAATGCTTATGATAAGAAGGTGCGTCCTAGAAGCTTTCAGACGGGTGATCTCGTCCTGAAGAAGATTCTTCCTCCACACTCCGATCACCGGGGCAAGTGGACTCCGAATTACGAAGGTCCGTACGTCGTCAGCAAGGTCTTCTCGAGAGGAGCTTTGTTGTTATCCACGATGGATGGTGAAGATTTCGTATCCCCGGTGAACGCGGACGCAGTTAAAAAATACTTTGCTTGAAAGCGACCCGCTGGACAAAAAAAAGAGAGTCCAGGCAAAAATGGGGCATCCTTGTAACACCTGAGGTGAAAGAGGACGGTGGTTACATGTAACACCCGTGGGCGAGGGAGTGGTTGTCGGTGTCATGAGGCATGACAATGGGACACTCCTAGCAGCTTCTAGGGGAAAACCGAATTCACATCCGAATGAGAGGGATCCTGAGGCTATGCAGGTATGTGACTGCATGGTTGAATGAAGGCTTATAAGGATTAATTGGTACTACCTATACCAACAAGATGCATCTTCTTTTCGGTAGCCCGTTCATAAGAACTCCACAGTTAAGCGTGCTTGACTTGGAGCAATCCTGGGATGGGTGACCTTCTGGAAAGTTTCCTAGAAGGCGTGTGATTGAGGACAAAGCATGCTGAAAAGACCCGTGTTGGTTTGTGGGGTCAGTCGGTAATCCTGAAAGCAATATGAGGCGTTACAAATGGTATCAGAGCCATACCTCTCCCAGTACGATGTGGTTCGGGGACGAACCAAGCAGAAGCTGGTGGGCATGTAACACCTGAGGTGAAAGAGGACGATGGTTACATGTAACACCCGTGGGCGAGGGAGTGGTTGTTGGTGTCATGAGGCATGACAATGGGACACTCCTAGCAGCTTCTAGGGGAAAACCGAATTCACATCCGAATGAGAGGGATCCTGAGGCTATGCAGGTATGGGACTGCATGGTTGAATGAAGGCTTATAAGGATTAATTGGTACTACCTATACCAACAAGATGCATCTTCTTTTCGGTAGCCCGTTCATAAGAACTCCACAGTTAAGCGTGCTTGACTTGGAGCAATTCTGGGATGGGTGACCTTTTGGGAAGTTTCCTAGAAGGCGTGTGATTGAGGACAAAGCATGCTGAAAAACATTTTAGGAGCTTGCATCTATTGTAAAACATATTCCAGGAGCTTGCATCTATTGTAAAACATTTTACCCATTCAGGGGTTCGTTATCAATAAAATGCATACTATTCAGCAATTTTGTTTGCCTGTTTAGCATTTATCTGTTTTGTTTGCGAAAAGGAACGCCGATGTTTTTGATAAAATGCGCATACATAAACTTACTGGCCTAGGCCACTGATTGTTGAAACAATGAATTACCTGAATATTGTCACGAGATAATAACCTTGATAGGTCCCTTTGAGAAGGGTATCTGGTCTGTTTGTTTGTGTTGTTACAGGTGTAGCATATTCCAGACAGTGCGCCGTGCGCATCCCGAAGGAGGATGATTCCTCCTTCCCCAACAGAGTTCAGTAGCCTCTCCCCGCAAAGTCCGAACACGAGATAATGAGCATTGATATGTCTCCCCAGGCAGAGATGATTCTCTCCCCAATCAGATGCGTCCTGAAAGAACGTCATCTCCTCAGCTGAGTCAGGCGCCGAAGCGCGTGTTCATCCCCCAGCACCGGGTCACAAGTGCAGGTCTCGGAGGAAACTATTCGTTCACCGAAGTATGCAGCAAATGATGGTGCCAGACTGAAGTCTCCAGCGGAATTGAAATTCCCCACCAGAGTCGTACTCTCCCCCGAAGTCGGATGATTCCTTCTTCCCCAGCGGAATTGAAATTCCCCACCGGAGCTGTACTCTCCAGCGAAGCAGAATGACTTCTCCTTCCTCAGCCGAGTTTGCAGATACCCAAGGGAGCCGAATCCTTGGAAGCTGCTCAGACCATGATTGGTTTCCCCCAGTGGAAGGTTGAACAGCTGATGCTGTTTCCCCACAGAGTCGTTATCTCCAGAGAAGTAGCCATGAAGGCCACGCAGGTTATTCCCGCGATTGACATTGCTTTCCCTCAGCAGGTCCAAGTTCTCGTAGAGCTTCATTCCCCTGCAGTAGTCAACTGAAGTTGTTTTCCCCGCAGCAGTCAACTGAAGTTGTGCCCCCTGCGGAGTCCAGTTGAGATTGGCGTGACCTTGTTCTCCTAAGCAGGATGATTCCTCTATCTGAGTAGTTCTTTCTCCTTGACAGGAGAATTCTCCCTTCGGCATTTATTTTGCTGACGGGATCGCATCATATTGCATGATTGCATAGCATTTATAATAAACGCATAGCATTTCCACCGTGTGGAGCATTGCGCCATTGCCGAAGCATATGCATAATAAACATGATCTAGGTTGTTACCGTTCTTGTTTTGCAGGTGTTCCGCCGCAGAATCGATTGCTCGGGATGATTCCTGACATTCTCCCCAACGAAGCCGCTTGCTCAAGATGATTCTTGAGGTCCCCAGTGAAGTCTTCGGTTCAAGATGATCCTTGAATTCCCCAGCAGAACCGTTTGCTTAAGATGATTCTTAAGACCTCAGTGCAGTCACCAGAGTTGGTTGCTCAAGTTGATACTTAGAGTCCCCAGTAAAGGTTGCCCAGGATGGTTCCTGAAATCCCCAACAGAGTGTTCGCTTAGGATGATTCCTGAAAGCTCCAGCATGGTTACCGGTGCAAGATGATTCTTAAAGGTCCCCGGCAGAGTTGAAGTCCGGTTGATGCCCGACAAGTTCTTTGGATGCCTGATGGCATGATCAACCTGATGGTTGAAGTCCGGCTGATGCCCGACAGTTTTCTTGGAATGCCTGATGGCATGATCAACCTGATGGTTGACCTGAAGAGTCCCGATGAATCGTGATGCCGGATGGCATGATCGACTATGTATTACCAGTTACCGTGTGACCAATTCTCCAGCTAGTTGCCGTGCAGCTATTATTTCAGTTTTCGAAGATTTGTTCCCATCAGAGTACCGCGTACTTGTGCAGTGGGCAAATTTCCGAGTTTATCGGTATTCAACCGTCTCGCACCTTGATTGGCTGAGAGTCGTTCGCTCCTCACCCAGTCAGGTTCAAGCCGTTTGAATAGGGGTAGCTGTTGCACCCTAAAATTTGACCAACATTTATTCACCTAGCTTGTGGTTCACTAGCATGATCATCTGCATCTCATTGATATGTGGGAAGTAGATCAAGGGGTATGATTACCCAACAAGAGTTGTATGAGACTTTGAAGCTAGCCAAGAAGGTTATTCAAGTGTCCAAACGTTGATACCTTTGTCAGAGAACTCAAGAGATCCTCAGAGAGATTGGTTGAAACCAAGGTTGTGTGTCTCCTGACTTGAGAGTTGTGGGAGCCCCTCAGATGATTCTGAGGCTATGAGGATGGACTTGAAGCTTTGAGAAAGCTTATGAGATGTCTTGAAAGCCATCATGAAGCCTATAGAGGTCATTGTACATGAATTCAGAAGACTCAGCCATGAGAGGTGGAATTAGGGTTTGACTGGGTCAACCCTAGGTCAACGATGATTTGGAGAGGGTTGAGACCTAATCCAAGAGCCATGTGATCATTGAATGATGCATTGAGATGCTATAAGGATGATTCCTAGGCCAACTCATCATGATTGAGGAGTTTGAGAAGTTTTAAGCTAGGATTTCTAAGGCTTGACAATGTAAAATCCCCTAGTTTGATCCCTATCTTCAAGGCAGTTTAGCTCAATATGTGATTGTCATCTCATCTTCACCCATAACATGAATGTTGTAGAGCGTGTTCTTAGCTTTAATTTGAGTACTAGAAGTCCTTGATAGGATTTGTAGAGCTCAAGTTATGACTTTGACAAATTACAGGTCATCTGAGGTATGTGAATCTGGGTCCTTGAAAGTCACCCAACTTGCATCCAACTTTTGCCCTAGTATGATGATTCCTATGTACTCTTGGTCAACATGAATGTTGTAGAGCATCTTCTTATATTTCTAGAGAGTACTATAAGTCCTTTATAGGATTTGTAGAACTCAAGTTATGGCTTTGACAAGTCAAGGGCATTTTGGTCATTTGGAGGTTATAGGTCATTTCAAGCATAAGGCCACATCTCCTATTTCCAAGCTTAAAATGGAAAAATATTCAACATCAAACTTGCTTAGAATGATGTTTTAAGGCTAGTATGGAGGTCATGAGATGTTGGAAAGGTTTGTATCAAAAAGTGATAAGAATGGCCTAAAATGGAGGCATAAGTTAATTAAGTTGAAATTGGAAATTGGAAATCCCAAGTTACACATCCAAAACATGTCATATAATAGGTCATTTTGACTCTGAAGGACATTCTAAGAACAATGGTTCAGCCACAATTTTGATTTGAGGCCTAGATCATGGGGCTGCTTTGGAAATTGCTTGCTTGCATCTTAAGGCACAAAGGCAAAACTCAAAGAAACTCAATGTACAAGTTAGTTATGCATCTCAACATATCATATATCTCATATAAGGATAATTTCAAGTCAGAATTGGTGGTTACAAGAGGCTTGGCATGAGATAGCACATAAGGAGAAGTGAATTCATAATGTCATGACATGAGATTTCCAATTTCTCATGGGAAGGTTCTAGATGGTTCTAGATGATTCTAAACCACTCTATATAACCTATAGGACTTGCTCAGATGCAAGGTTGGTGTAAGATTTGAGAGAAGAGAGAGTTGGTCATTTCAATTGCCTCCATTGCAAGTTGAAAGTGAATTTCCTATTCTGAACCATTTCCATCCATTCTTTCCATTCATACACACTCCATTGATGATAGTGAAGCTGTGCAGATCGATTTGAGAGCAAATCCATGGTGAATTGAGAAGTTGGCAATTGAATTTTCAAGGTAGCAAGTCAGAATCGAATTCTGAGATTCAAGCACTCTCCCTCAAATCTTTTGCAAACAGTAGCAAGATCATCATCCAAGGAAGCTTTCTGAAGAATTTCAAGGCTTGAAGTGAAGGTTTTCACCATCTGTTGATCAAGAAATACCAGGTTTGCAAATTCTCCACTACACCATAATTTATGCATTGCTAGGTTAGTTTATTAGTGTAGAAAGGTTAGAGACACATAGGTGATGATTTCTGAAGAGTTAGGGATCAATTGATGAAGATTGAGTTATGGACACCATTTCTTTGATGATCAAGAACTCGTGGTATAGTGAGATATAATGCATGTGTGATAGCTTATTTTAACCAGTGGAGTGTGGTGATCATTTTAGTACCAAGAAATCCAAGAATTGTTGAAGTTGAGGATTGACCATAATTTCAATTTTGAATCGTGTTTCATGTTGGAGGAGGTTTCAAGGAGTTCTAGGGTTATGGTTGTATTCAGCATGAAAAATGAAGCATGTTAGTGTTTTGAATTGTTAAATTTGATGATGATTTGAGAGCATACGATGGGAGGGAAATCTGAGGTTTGAAACTCTGTTCATGGTAGTTTTCCCTCCAAACCCTAGCTGAAGGTTGAAGACGACCTCTCCTCCGTTGGATCATCCCATGACTTGTTGACCCTACCCTAATCCTACGGCTTACATTCAATCTCAGCATAAGAGGGAATTCTGAGTTAGTCATGAAACGCTCCGTTTCATTAAAGGAGCTTCTTGGGCCTTAGTAAGAGGATCACTAATCACACCCCCACCCACGACCCATGTTTAAATTGTACTGCATTCCTTTACTTATTGCACCGTTTCTTTTTCTTTTTCTTTATATTTTTCTTTTGTTTTTCTGAACGCATTATGGGCTTAAGCATTTTGCTGCGTGCACCCCCCAGTTAAGCCCATCATCCATAAAACACATTATATCCTTGCTATCTGCACCATAAGCTTTGCATTTTAATTTCTTTTTTCTTCATTTTATTTTAATTTTTAGAAAATCATATTAAATGGAAAAATAATGATTTTTAAATGGGGACTTTTTCTCCCACTTCATGATGATGTCTAGAAAATTGTCAAATAAAAATATTTGCATTTCATGCATTTTTAATATTTTTTGTATATTTTCTATTTTAATAGCTTTTTATTTCTTTTATGTTGATACATGAATTTGTAGAATTTTGTTTAGGTAGTTCCCTTAACATTTTTAGGCCATTCTTTTTAGGATAGCTAGATTAGGACTTTAGCTCCCCCCTGGATTTATTCCATAATTTTGTGATTAGTTTTAGAGTAGTTTTGATTAGATGACATTAGGCTGTGTAGAATTAGGTTAATCCTTAACATAGGTCCACAATAACACTATAATTTTGGGTTTCTAGGTCAAGTTAGATATTGGGACATATAAGGGCATTAAGGGTAGGTATGTAGGATCCCTTAGAAATTATATTAGGTTTTAATATAGTAGTATACTATTTTTAAGTGATTTTTGTAGTTGATGATTGTTGGTGTTGCCCTTGTGGGCTTGTATTTTTGTTTGCTTTGCTTTGTGGGCTTGGAGAGCTTGGTATTGCTTTGAGGAGAATTGAGGAGCTTAGTAGGAGCATTGAGGAGCATTGAGGAGCTTGAGAGCTTGGTATTGTTTGTTTTGTTGATTGTTTTAGAGTTAGGGATTAGGAAGAGTTTAGACCTAGTTAACTTCTTTCTCAAACATGGATGGTATCTTTCACCTCCATTCCTCCCTATGATTCAAAGTCCTTCCATGGTATACACCTCTCTCCTTTGGAGGGATAAGTGATGGTACCTAGGAAGTAGAACATTTGAGGGAGCCATTCCTTTGATGTTGAACCCTTATAGGTCACCTTTTGTGGTCAATAAGCAGTTTAACATTCCAACTTATCCAGTTAAGTGATTTCCTCTGGTTGGAGTATCTTGAGAGATGTTGGGCTTGAGTTTGAAGATGAGGACTTCATTGAAGAGTGTAGAAAAGGATGATTCCTTGAAGCATTGTCATTCCAGCTGAAGCTTGAAGAGCAACAAGAGCAAGTTGATACTTGAAGACCCAATGAAGATGAAGTAAAAGACTGAAGGATGAGGTTGATACTTCTAAGTGATTGAAGATTACTCTAAGAAGCTGAAGCTTGCAAGAAGAGAAGACCAAGTTGAGACTGGTAAAGCAGGGAGAGCTTGAAAGCTTGAAGACTAAGTTGATACTTAGGAGGAGGATTCAATTGAGATTGATTCTGAAGAGCTGAAGCTTGAAGAACAAAGGAAGTTGATACTTACTTTGATACCTGGAGATCCTGAAGGAGATCAAGTTGATACTGGTGGTTAACAGTGAAGCCTGAAGGTGGAGCTGATCAAGGAGCTGAAGCTCAGAGGAGAGAGGATCTGCTTTCTTTTCTTTTTCTTTGTTGTATTGACATGTTTTGTTTGACTTGCTTGATGCATTAGAATAAGTCCATGACTAGACTAAGTAGAATCTAGGAGCATGATTGCACTAGAGGTTGAGTTGCTCCCTCTGCTTGTACTGTTACTGTGTGGCTTTGCTTGCGGGTATTTGGTAGAGCCCAGCTCCCTTGCCCATGTGTTTTTGTTTGCCTGATGGCATTTTATTTCATTTCTTCTGTATGACTGCAGTTTACTGTATTGCTTGATAGCATGTTTTATCTTTCAGTATGATTACTGTTATTCATTCTGGCTTGAGGTTGAGATGAGCTTGTGGAGGCTGAAGCCCCACACACATTTCCTCCCTCACTTGCATTGCATGCATTTTACTGTTAAGCTGATGCTTTGTCTGTTTTGGTGTATCATTGACATGATCCCTTAGGACTCTCATTTCCTTTGATAAGGAATTGATGATAGAACTTTAGGTTGAAACCTATGCATGACAACTTATAGGAGATCCCTGTTCAAACCTCAACCATAGGATGAATCCTTGGCATGACAACAGTAGGACTTGATAGTCTCCCTTCTAGTTGGGCCTGTTCTCTTCTCATCTCAAAACAGTTTAAGATACAGTAATCATGAATGATTTCTTTCGTACGTTACGAGCCTTAAGCTATCTGAGAAGGGATTGTGGGAGAGTTTCTTTTCCACAGTCTGGATGTTTAGTATGGTACCCTTTGGGTTACATGCGACGCATTCACTCTCAGGTCATAGTCTCTAGTGCGATTGAAATTGCAAACACAATAAAAAACACTTCTTTCGTAAAAGACAGGAAATAAACCGTAGTTTCCCGAACTACGTGAGCTCTGATCTCTCATACCTGTTGAGAGTACGTAGCTAAAATATTGATGTATTGGCGAGCTACCTTCCCCCATAACCCGTCGTAGGTCGAACTACGTTGACTCTGATTTCTCATTCTCTGATGAGAATACGTAGGCATAAAGCGCAACGCTTTGCCGAGTCATTTTTCTTTTCTGTTTAAGCCAGCCTTGATAGGTAGATAGATAAAACCAACCGTCCAAGTAAACACAACAAGCATGGATCCCGTCGAGTACGACGGACGTAAGGGGTGCTAATACCTTCCCCTTGCGTAACCAACTCCCGAACCCAGACAATGGTTGCGATGACCTTGTCTTACCCTTTTTCGTCAGGTTTTTTCGATCGTTTCCTTTCCCGCTCTGAGGGATAAATAACGAGAGGTGGCGACTCTTCTGTTGTGCCGACACCTTATTTTCGCGCAAGCGACAGCTGGCGACTCTGCTGGGGACTTGATAGTTTCCTGGGATCCAACGTCCCTTATGCGAGTCAGTTTGGGGATCCAACGTCCCCTGAGAGAGTCAATCCTAGCGCTTGTATGATTACTTGTTGGGTTGTGTTTATTTATCGCATCTTTATTTCCCGCATTTTATTTTCAGTATGATATGATTATCTGTGCTGTTGTGGGAGGGGCACTCTGATGAGTGAGAAGCCAGACCCAGGCTTGAGTGCACCATAAACTTAGAGTGGAAATTAGTGGGCGCGTGCTTGCTTTGCAGGCACTAGTGTCTCATGAAATCCATGCTCAGACGAGGTTCTCCCGGTTGGCTTCTCTTTCAACCCTTTGGGTTGAGACGGTTGCTGGTTTGGTGGATTGTCGACTCTGGGGACCGATCATTTGTGATTCAGCCGAGTGAGGCCGCTTCATGAGCTGGTGATGCCACACCTTCTGGGTATCGTATCACCCCTCTTGAATGTCTGTGACGCTGATGAACGCATAGGATGCCGAACTTGAGTCAGTTCAGGTCCATACCTGTGAGCAGGGTTGGGTTAATTGCAGGAAACTTTGACCTTCAGACCACCTGGTTTTCTTGATAGCGAATCAGTTTTGTTTGATTAGAGGATCTTATCATCAGATGTGTATTTGTTCTTGAAAGAGCAGGTTTTGATCAGAGGATCTTATCATTAGATGTGTATTTGTTCTTGAAAGAGCAGTTTTTGATCAGAGGATCTTATCATCAGATGTGTATTTGTTCTCGATAGAGCAAAGTTTTCGTCATCAGTTTTTTGTTCTTGATAGAGCAGATTTTTGATTGGGGTCTGAAGATCTCATCAACATATATGTTTGTTCTTGATAGAGCAGATTTTTTATTGGGATCTGAAGATCTCATCAGCAGATGTATGTTTGTTCTTGATAGAGCAGATTTTTGATTGGGGTCTGAAGATCTCATCAGCAGATATATGTTTGTTCTTGACAGAGCGGATTTCTTGGTCCTGCATCAGAGGTCCTTATTATCGGACATTTGTTCTTGACAGAGCAGAATTATGATCCTATGTATATGGCCCTATCAGATGGTGGTTCTTGACAGAGCAGATTTGTGGTCCGATACCAGGGTTTTCCTCTTATCAGTGGTTGTTCTTGATAGAGCAGCGTCATGGTTTTGTTGATACAAAATCTCCACAGCACCAGTTGCCCTGATCTCTTATTGCATGATTGCATTTCGCATTAGTTTGCATATTCATTTGCATTTCATTAACGTGTGTCTGTGTTGCAGGTACCGTTTTCCCCGATCCAGGATTTCTTGCCTCCTATTGTATTCTTATGGGTTCTCTGAGGAAGACCGTGGCTTACAAGTTCCCTGCCCCTGATGTGGTTAAGTTGACTGGTTTGATAGCTTTAGCAGATGATTCTATGAAGGATGAGTTCAGAAAATCTTACGGCAGGTTGCTCAGTTTGGTTCATAAACCTTCTGTGTTCGAGGTGAATGGGTTGCACGCTCTGCTGCAGTTCTACGATCCTCCATTGAGATGTTTCACTTTCCAGGATTTTGTTCTCGCACCCACGCTGGAAGAATATGCTGATTTGCTAGGTGTGCCTATCAAGAGGCAGATGCCTTTTGTTCATATGGATGTTGAGCCTGATCTGGCTGGTTTAGCTCCTTCACTTCATCTGGACGCCTCCGAGTTAGTATTGACTAGTTGGAACAAGGTTCCTGGGTTCTCCTTGCAGTTTCTAGTGGGTAAGGCTCAGCAGTGTGCCAAAGACGGATGTTAGGTCGCGTTCAATGCCATCCTCGCTCTATGCATATACGGCATCATTCTGTTCCCCAATATGCCCGATTTTGTAGACTTTGATGCGTTTCATATCTTTGCTTCAGGGAATCCAGTCCCTACCTTGATAGGAGATGTCTATCATTCAGTCCACTACAAAAACGAGAACAGAAGGGGGAAGAATGTCTCGTGCTGCGTACCCTTGCTGTACAAATGGCTTGATAGCCATCTGCCCAAGAGGGGTCCTTTTGTCTCGTCTGCAGCCACAACTGAGTGGTCCGAGCGTCTGATGAGTTTATCTGCAGAGGATATCGATTGGTTCGACAGAGATAGGTTGGGCACTGAGGTGATCTTCAGTTGCAACGGGTTTCCAAATGTGCCTTTGATAGGTAGGAAGGGCTGTATAAACTACAATCCGTCGTTGCTGGTCCGACAGTTCGCGTATGCTTTGAGAACTCCGCCGAAGGATGAAGAGGTACAGGAATCTCTGTACCTCACTGATCTTCTAGAGGGGGATCTGTTGTCCAAGCTTCAGCGCGCGTGGAATGGTATCAGTAAGCGAGGAAAGTCGTTGCTGGGAAAAAGCAACAATCAAGCCTACCCTCCGTATTTGACTTGGATCAGAGCCAGGGCCGATGCTATAGGGATGCCGTTTCCTCATGCCAAGCCAGGAAGCCCTCCAATGATTGAAGAGCCTACTACTGTGCCCATTCAGTAGCATAATCAGGTGTTGGCTGAGCGGGACAAATTGAAGCGGGCGAACGAAGAACTGGAGAAGGAATTGGCTCAACTCCGAAGCGAGAGGAACGAAGCCGTTCATTCTTTCAAAAGGCAGGCAGAGTTGGTGAACCAGCTGGGAACAAACCTAACTAAGCAGATAGCCGAGCGTGAACGCATGGGTCGAGACTTCAAAGCTGTCAACGACGTACTGGCTACAAAGAAGCAGCACTTGGACGAGGCATATCGGAGGATATCCAGGTTCAACCAGCACTGGAAGGCTTCCCTGGCCACCAGGAAAGAGCGGGAGGATAAGCTGATGCTACAGATCTCCAAGCTGGAAGCCCAAGTGAAGGACAGTGAGAAGAGGTTTGATGAAGAAACCGCCCGCAGATAATCCGCTGAAGGCCAGCTCAACAAAGCTCTCGCTAACCTGAAGGAGCGCAAGCTGACGTTTGAGTCCAAGAAGCGGAAGTTAGAAGATTGCTTCGGCGAAGGAGCATGGGAAGGTTCGGTCGAAGGACTTCAGTATACTATTGTGCAGAGGGAATTACTCGTCGAGGGGTTACTCACTCTGCCAGATCATCCAGAAACGAAGGAGTTGTTAGAAGAGTATCGCGCCCGTGGCCGTACTTGACTATTTGTATTCCTTTTGTTTTGATCATTGTTGTATGCTGACCATCACCAAGCTTGTTGGCTGAGGTCACGCTGTTGATTCATCTTGTACTCGCTGACGCTATGTACTGCCTTGATAGGCCTTCTTTATATATGAAATTGTTGTTTCCATGATTGGACCCGGACTTCTTCTTCTTATTATTATCAGCACTGGCACTCAGGCACTAGGATCGGGGGAGATCTCCCTAACACACAGACACACGCATGCATTTGCATGACGAGCATTTTGTTATTTTTCCTAGCCCTTCTGTGTTTAACAGGTTTTTTCAGGTTTACAGGTCGTCCCAGGTTGTTTTCGGTGGTTCCAGGATTGATCAGAGACCGATTCACCGTTATCCGACTAGAGCTAATCAGACCAGAATCATGGATCAAGTGCAAACTGATGTTCAGGAGCTCCGCGAAAGGATGGATCGCTTCATGGAGCTCATGCAAGTGGTCGCCAATGGCCAGGATCAGCTCGGAACTTTGGTTCAGCCTTTGATCTCCAGGGTTGATAGCAACGGTGTGCTCCACGGTGGGACCGTGCCTACTCCGCCACCAGTTGAAACTCCACAGAACGGTGTCCGTGTGGCCGGGGGCAACGACAGTGCTCATGGCAATATGATGGCCAACATCAGACTCAATACGATGGGCGTCGGTAATGGGGGTCTGGGAGCTAATGTCAATGTCGGGCCTGGCAACGGCAATGTAGGCGTCGGGAATCTGTTTGTGCCTCAGCCATGGCTTGAGGATCATCAGGATGATGTGTTCTCTCAGAAGGGTGCTGAAGGAGAGCTGAATGCTGAAACGCGGCTTAGGTTCAAAGCACTTGAAGATAAAATGAGAGATATTGAGAATCAGAATACTTTGGGCGTTGATATGTCCAAGCTGGGATTAATTGTTGATTTCAAGGTACCTCCTAAGTTCAGGGTACCTGAATTTGAAAAATATAAGGGCACTACTTGCCCTCGCGTCCACCTGAGATCGTACTACAGGAAGATGTCTGCTCATTTCGAAGACGAGAAGTTGCTGATGCACTTCTTCCAAGACAGTCTTTCCGGGCCATCCCTCGAGTGGTACATGGGTCTGGAGCCCACTAATGTGCGCACATGGAAGGATCTTGCTGAAGCATTTGTGCACCACTACCAATACAATAGCGACTTGGCCCCGAACCGAGTTCAGCTGCAGAACCTGTCGCAGAGGAACAATGAAGGGTTTAAGGAGTACGCCCAGCGGTGGCGTGAGTTGGCAGCCAGGGTTCAGCCGCCGATGGTTGAACGAGAGCTCGTGCAGATGTTTGTAGCCACCCTCCCAGGGGTTTACTATGAAAAGTTAGTCAGCGGTATGTCTGGGACGTTCTCGGCTCTTATTATCATGGGCGAGCACGTCGAGAATGGGATCAAGATCGGGAAAATTCAAGGTGAGTCATCCTCAACCGGAGGAGGTGGAAAGAAACCTTATGCTGGTAAAAGGCGAGAAGGAGAAGCGAGCGCTGTGACCAACACTTGAAGGAAGGGCAAAGGCCCTCAGCAGCAGATAGCCAGTATAAATATCCCAGCGGATCCGCAGCAGCAACAGCAGCAACCGAATCAACAGGGATATAGAAAGTACCAGAATCGGGCATCTTTGGCAAACCGTCACTTCGAGGCACCGTCCATGTCGTACGCGCAACTCTTGCAGACCTTGCTTCAGCTTCAATTGGTCCAGAAGAGGACGATGGCTCCCTTGACAGGGGCACCTCCACCAGGGTACGACGCAAATGCCACTTGTGATTTCCACTCAGGGGCACCAGGCCACACAATCGAGAACTGCAAAGCCTTCAAGCACAAGGTGCAGGACTTGGTGGACGCCAAGATCATCAACTTCTCTGATAATGTGCCCAATGTCACGAAGAATCCTATGCCGAATCATAGGGGAGGCGGAGCGAACGCCATTATCGAAGAAGAGAGCGCAGATTTGTTGACTGACGTCAGAGATCTGAAGACGCCGCTTAGCTTCGTTAAAGCTAAGTTGCTGAAAAAAGGGTTCTTTCCAGGTTGCGGAGAACTATGCATGGACTGTGCCACACGTTCTGATGGATGTGAGCAGTTGGTCGAAGGAATTCAAAGTCTGATGACTGAGGGGATTCTGCAGTTTAGCCGGAGGGCTGAAAGTGGATCAGGAGAGGTAGTGCTGAAGCAGGTCGATGAAGTCGCCACCATCACCATCCCTCGCCGGCTGATAACCATTTCTGCGCCCAGACCGCCTACAATTACTATCACCAAAGCTGGGCCGATACCCTTCGAGAGCACTAACGCCGTTCCGTGGCATTATGGGGCTGAAGTTTATTGCAACGGACAGAGGTTGGAGCTAGAGCCGTATGGGTCGACTGTAGAGAATCTTGCGGGAATCAGTGGTATTACTCGCAGTGGAAGAGTGTTTGCACCACCTGAGGTCGTGGAAGACAAAGCGGACAGAGCTGATGCAACTGATAAAGGTAAAAGTAAAGTCGTTGAAGAGGTCCCGTGCGGGGTAGAGAAAGACTTGCTTGTTAAGGATGCCAAGGAGTTTATGCGGTTGATTAAAAAGAGTGACTACAAGATTGTAGATCATCTCCATCAGACGCCCTCGAAGATTTCCATTCTCAACCTGTTGCTGTGTTCTGAAGCACACCGCAACGCGCTGCTGAAGGTGTTGAACGCCGCCTACGTACCGCAAGAGATATCGGTGAATCAGCTAGAGGAGGTTGTAGCCCACGTAAACGCTGGCAATGGGCTAGGTTTCACAGACTTAGAGCTGACGCCAAAAGGGAGGAATCACAATAGCGCCCTGCACATCTCGATAGAGTGTAGGGGCACAATCATGTCGCACGTGTTGGTGGACACGGGTTCGTCGCTTAATGTTCTTCCGAAGAAGGCGTTAATGAAGTTGGATACTCGTGGAGTGATCTGCACACCCAGTGATCTGGTCGTGAAGGCGTTCGACGGAACTAAACGCCACGTTTTCGGGGAGGTGACCCTGCCGATCCAAGTCGGTCCGGAAACGTTCAACGCGGTCTTTTATATTATGGACATCATGCCTGCCTACAGTTGCCTCTTGGGCCGGCCGTGGATCCATGCTGCTGGTGTCGTGACCCCCACGTTGCACCAAAAGCTCAAATATGCTGTCGGGGGAAGCATCGTAACCGTGTGTGGTGAGGAGGACATAATGGTGAGCCATTTGTCATCCTTTAAGTATGTTGAAATGGATGGCGAAATCCATGAGACTCTATGCCAAGCGTTCGAGGCTGTCAAGGTGAAAGACGTAGCTCCTGTGGTCACAGAAAAGCCAGAGATGAATCTCTCTTCCTTCAAGGAAGCTCGGGTCGTTGTCCAAGCCGGATCTACCCCAGACTGGGGGCGAATTTTGGAGATACCCAACAAGCAGGATAAGTTTGGATTGGGATATTCTCCTGGAGTTGAAGCTTCGTCTTCTTCGTCTAGCAGTGCGTATCGAGGTAAAGGGCCGATCCAATTTACCAGTGGCGGAGTGATTTTCGAAAGCATCAACGCGGTGTCTGAAGACAGCGGGGATAACGACTGTGACCTCGACTCTTGGATTCAGCCAAGCAAGCCGGGCGAGGGCCTCAACAATTGGACCATCAAGGATATCATCCAGATGACAAGTGAAGAGTAATGATTTACTTTTTTCCAATCATTGTACAACCCTATGTCCTACCCGGGGCATAGTGGTTTTATTGTCAGGGCCTTGTTGGATTATGTACATGCATTTTGTTAATAAATCAAAGGTGTTTTCTTCGTATTCAAATATTGTGATCTCTGTTATTCCTGTTTTATATTTGTTTTGAAAAACAGTAAAATGGCAATGGGGTCCGTGCTAACCTGCACATCCTTGTTTTAAAACTTAACCCTTGTTATTGCAGGATCCATATAACAGATGACATCGACTCTGGACCTTCTACGGCTCACTTCGACTTCGATTGCCCAATCTATCAAGCCGAAGAAGAGATTGATGAAGACGAAGACCTTCCTGAAGAGTTGGCCCGCTTGTTGAAACAAGAGGAAAAAGTTATTCTGCCTCATGAAGAGGAGATCGAGATCGTGAATCTGGGTTCTGAAGAACTCGTCAGAAATGTCAGGATAGGGGCTGCACTGCAGAGTGATGTCAAGCAGAGATTGGTCGAGATGCTAAGAGAGTATAGTGACGTCTTTGCTTGGTCATACAAAGATATGCCGGGACTTGACACGGACATCGTGGTCCACCACTTGCCGCTACGAGAAGATTGCCCTCCCATTAAGCAGAAGCTTAGGAGGACAAGACCAGATATGGCCGTTAAGATCAAAGAAGAAGTGCAGAAACAGCTTGATGCTGGCTTCTTAGCGGTCACCACTTACCCTCCGTGGGTCGCCAACATAGTACCTGTACCGAAGAAGGACGGTAAGGTACGCATGTGCGTCGATTATCGGGTTTTGAATAGGGCGAACCCTAAAGATGATTACCCGTTGCCTCATATCGATGTGTTGGTCGACAACACAGCCCAGTTCTCCGTGTTTTCGTTCATGGATGGCTTCTCCGGTTACAATCAGATCAAGATGGCGCCGGAGGACATGGAGAAAACGACGTTTATCACTCCATGGGGAACATTTTGCTATAAGGTAATGCCTTTCGGTCTGAAGAACACATGGGGCCACTTACCAACGAGCAATGGTAACTTTGTTTCATGACATGATTCATCATGAGATTGAGGTCTATGTTGATGACATGATTGCGAAGTCCCAAATGGAGGAAGAGCATCTGGTCAACTTATTGAAGCTTTTTGAGAGGCTTAGGAAATTCAGGTTGAGACTGAATCCTAACAAGTGTACTTTCGGAGTACGGTCCGGAAAGCTACTGGGGTTTATCGTGAGTGAACGAGGCATCTAGGTTGATCCTGCGAAAATAAAAGCCATTCAAGAAATGCCAGTGCCGAAAACAGAGAAAGAAGTTCGTGGTTTCTTGGGCAGAATAAACTACATTGCACGGTTTATCTCTCAGCTCACGGCCACGTGTGAATCGAAGTTCAAGCTTTTAAAGAAAGATCAAGCAATTATCTGGAATGAGGATTGCCAGAGGGCATTTGATAAGATAAAGCAGTATCTCCAAGAACCTCCAATCTTGATACCCCCAGTGGCTGGACAACCTATAATCATGTACTTGACAGTTCTCGAGAATAGTATGGGGTGTGTTCTCGGTCAGCACGACGAGACGGGCAGAAAGGAGCATGCCATTTACTACTTGAGTAAAAAGTTCACGGACTGTGAATCTCGTTACTCGACGCTGGAGAAGACGTGTTGTGCACTAGCCTGGGCTGCCAAACGTCTACGACAGTACATGCTCAATCACACCACCATGCTAATTTTGAAGATGGATCCGATCAAGTACGTCTTCGAGAAGCAGGCTCTTTCGGGCAGGATAGCCAGATGGCAAATGGTGTTGACGGAATATGATATTCAGTACGTGTCCCAGAAGGCCATCAAGGGAAGTGTATTGTCTGAATACCTTGCCGAACAGCCGATCGAGGATTACCAGCCGATGAAATTTGAATTCCCTGATGAGGACATTATGTTTCTCAAGCGAAGGATTGCGATGAACTGTTGCCCGACAAGGGGCCAGATAGGAAATCCCAGTGGAAATTGATATTCGATGGGGCGGTTAATTCCTATGGAAGTGGCATCGGGGCTATCATCACGACTCCCCACGGATCCCACATCCCGTTCACTGCGAGACTGACGTTTCCAGTCACCAACAATGAGGCGGAGTACGAAGCATGCATCATGGGTCTAGAAGAGGCAATTGATTTGAGAATCAAGAACCTAGACGTATATGATGACTCGGCGCTTGTGATCAACCAAATTAAAGGGGAACGGGAGACTCGTCAATCAAATTTGGTGCCGTACAAGAACTATCCCAGAAGGCTGCTTCCGTTCTTTGATCGAGTGGAACTCCATCATGTGCCTAAGGCTGAAAATCAGATGGCTGATGCCTTAGCCATGTTGGCTTCAATGTATAAAGTCAATTTTTGGAATGAGGCTCCAAGAATTGTGCTATCTCATCTTGATAGACCTGCGTTCGTCTTTGCAATTGAGGAAGCCGCTGACGGCAAGCCATGGTTCCATGACATCCAGACTTTCCTTATGACTAAGGAGTATCCTGCGGGTGCGTCAACCCAGGATAAGAAGACTCTGAGGAGGCTGTCTGGAAATTTTTACCTCAATCCTGATGGAGTGTTGTATAAGAGAAACCACGATCTCGTGCTACTCAGATGTGTAGATGAGAAAGAGGCGAGTATGCTCATGGAAGAAGTCCATGAGGGCACATTTGGTACGCACGCCGGCGGGCATGCTATGACGAGAAAGATCCTGAGAGCAGGATACTACTGGCTGACGATGGAATCAGATTGCTTCAAATTCGCGAAGAGATGTCATAAATGCCAGATTTATGCTGATAAAGTTCACGTGCCGCCGTGCCCGCTGAATGTCATGTCCTCCCCGTGGCTGTTCTCCATGTGGGACATCGACATGATAGGCAAGATCGAGCCCACTGCGTCTAACGGTCATCGCTTCATTCTAGTAGCTATCGACTACTTCACCAAGTGGGTGGAGGCAGCCTCATACGCTAATGTGACCAAGCAGGTGGTAGCTAAATTCATAAAGAGGGACCTCATCTGTCGTTACGGAATTCCCGAGCGGATCATTACTGATAATGGTTCGAGTCTGAATAACAAGATGATGAAGGAGTTGTGCCAGAGCTTCAAGATTGAACACCACAACTCATCTCCTTACCGACCGAAGATAAATGACGCCGTTGAAGCAGCCAATAAGAACATAAAGAAGATTGTTCAGAAGATGGTTGTGACCTACAAAGATTGGCACGAGATGCTTCCATTTGCATTGTACGGTTATCGTACGACAGTACGTACTTCAACCGAGGCAACTCCTTTCTCCTTGGTGTACGGTATGGAAGCGGTCCTACCGTCAGAAGTGGAGATCCCTTCTTTGCGAGTTTTGGTTGATGTGAAACTCGACGAGGCAAAATGGATTACGAACCGACTGAACCAACTCAGCCTGATGGACGAGAAGAGGTTAGCATCGATTGCGTTTGGTCGTCTATACCAAAGCCGAATGAAGAAAGCTTATGATAAGAAAGTGCATCCTAGAAGCTTTCAGACGGGTGATATAGTCCTGAAGAAGATTCTTCCTCCACACTCCGATCACCGGGGCAAGTGGACTCCGAATTACGAAGGTCCGTACGTCGTCAGCAAGGTCTTCTCGAGAGGAGCTTTGTTGTTATCCACGATGGATGGTGAAGATTTCGCATCCCCGGTGAGCGCGGACGCAGTTAAAAAATACTTTGCTTGAAAGCGACCCGCTGGACAAAAAAAAGAGAGTCCAGGCAAAAATGGGGCATCCTGGCGAACCAAAAACAGAATAAAAGGTTCGAGCAAAAATTAGGGATATAAATTGAAAAATGTACACCCGCGAAGTCGAAAACCTACACTGGGCGGCTTCGGCAAAAAAGGGTATCCCGGTGAACTGAAAACCCGCAAAGGGCGGTTCACGCAAAAGTTAGGGATTTGAAAAAGCAAATGACTGCGTTCCGCGTGTGGACTTTCTTTGTTTAGTGGTTTGGAAGACCTGAGGGCCGTTTATCTGAATCGATCTCTTCTGAAGCTGAAGCGTCGGAGAAGTATCGAAGTCGAGTGGGTCATAGAGGGATCAACTCATGGTGTTCGTCTACGCCTCGTTGCCGACATTTGTATATACTGATGTATATTTATGTTTTATTTTTGCGCGTCTTCCTCATTCCAGGAGCTTGCATCTATTGTAAAACATTTTACCCATTCAGGGGTTCGTTATCAATAAAGTGCATACTATTCAGCAATTCTGTTTGCCTGTTTAGCATTTATCTGTTTTGTTTGCGAAAAGGAACACCGATGTTTTTGATAAAATGCGCATACATAAACTTACTGGCCTAGGCCACTGATTGTTGAAACAATGAATTACCTGAATATTGTCACGAGATAATAACCTTGATAGGTCCCTTTGAGAAGGGTATCTGGTCTGTTTGTTTGTGTTGTTACAGGTGTAGCATATTCCAAACAGTGCGCCGTGCGCATCCCGAAGGAGGATGATTCCTCCTTCCCCTGCAGAGTTCAGTAGCCTCTCCCCGCAGAGTCCAAACACGAGATAATGAGCATTGATATGTCTCCCCAGGCAGAGATGATTCTCTCCCCAATCAGATGCATCCTGAAAGAACGTCATCTCCTCAGCTGAGTCAGGCGCCGAAGCGCGTGTTCATCCCCCAGCACCGGGTTACAAGTGCAGGTCTCGGAGGAAACTATTCGTTCGCCGAAGTATGCAGCAACTGATGGTGCCAGACTGAAGTCTCCAGCGGAATTGAAATTCCCCACCAGAGTCGTACTCTCCCCCGAAGTCGGATGATTCCTTCTTCCCCAGCGGAATTAAAATTCCCCACCGGAGCCGTACTCTCCAGCGAAGCAGAATGACTTCTCCTTCCTCACCGAGTTTGCAGATACCCAAGGGAGCCGAATCCTTGGAAGCTGCTCAGACCATGATTGGTTTCCCCCAGTGGAAGGTTGAACAGCTGATGCTGTTTTCCCACAGAGTCGTTATCTCCAGAGAAGTAGCCATGAAGGCCACGCAGGTTATTCCCGCGATTGACATCGCTTTCCCTCAACAGGTCCAAGTTCTCGTAGAGCTTCATTCCCTTGCAGTAGTCAACTGAAGTTGTTTTCCCCGCAGCAGTCAACTGAAGTTGTGCCCCCTGCGGAGTCCAGTTGAGATTGGCGTGACCTTGTTCTCCTCAGCAGGATGATTCCTCTATCTGAGTAGTTCTTTCTCCTTGACAGGAGGATTCTCCCTTCGACATTTATTTTGCTGACGGGATCGCATCATATTGCATGATTGTATAGCATTTACAATAAACGCATAGCATTTCCACCGTGTGGAGCATTGCGCCATTGCCGAAGCATATGCATAATAAACATGATCTAGGTTGTTATCGTTCTTGTTTTGCAGGTGTTCCGCCGCAGAATCGATTGCTCGGGATGATTCCTGACATTCTCCCCAACGAAGCCGCTTGCTCAAGATGATTCTTGAGGTCCCCAGTGAAGTCTTCGGTTCAAGATGATCCTTGAATTCCCCAGCAGAGCCGTTTGCTTAAGATGATTCTTAAGACCCCGGTGCAGTCACCAGAGTTGGTTGCTCAAGTTGATACTTAGAGTCCCCAGTAAAGGTTGCCCAGGATGGTTCCTGAAATCCCCAACAGAGTGTTCGCTTAGGATGATTCCTGAAAGCTCCAGCATGGTTACCGGTGCAAGATGATTCTTGAAGGTCCCCGGCAGAGTTATTTGTCCAAGATGATTCTTGAAGTCCTCAACAGAGTTGATTCATCCAGAATGATTTCTGGATCCCCGGAGCGGAGTTACTTGATAGTTCTCCAGAATCCCCAGCGGAGAGGCGACATCCCCAACAGGTTTCTAACGGCGAAGTTGAAACCTCCCTTGAAGACTCCATGATTGAAGTCTGACCGTGTTAATCAAGCAGTTCTCTCAGCTGATGCAGAGTGCCTGATGGCAGAGGTTTAGATATTCCCAGTTGGCTAATGATTGACCAAGAATTCTATTCCCGACTTGCTGATGAAGTCCGGCTGATGCCCGACAGATGTCTTTGAATGCCTGATGGCATGATCAACCTGATGGTTGAAGTCCGGCTGATGCCCGACAGATGTCTTTGGATGCCTGATGGCATGATCAACCTGATGGTTGAAGTCCGGCTGATGCCCGACAAGTTCTTTGGATGCCTGATGGCATGATCAACCTGATGGTTGAAGTCCGGCTGATGCCCGACAGTTTTCTTGGAATGCCTGATGGCATGATCAACCTGATGGTTGACCTGAAGAGTCCCGATGAATCGTGATGCCGGATGGCATGATCGACTATGTATTACCAGTTACCGTGTGACCAATTCTCCAGCTAGTTGCCGTGCAACTATTATTTCAGTTTTCGAAGATTTGTTCCCATCAGAGTACCGCGTACTTGTGCAGTGGGCAAATTTCCGAGTTTATCGGTATTCAACCGTCTCTCACCTTGATTGGTTGAGAGCCGTTCGCTCCTCACCCAGTCAGGTTCAAGCCGTTTGAATAGGGGCAGCTGTTGCACCCCAAAATTTGACCAACATTTATTCACCTAGCTTGTGGTTCACTAGCATGATCATCTGCATCTCATTGATATGTGGGCAGTAGATCAAGGGGTATGATTACCCAGCAAGAGTTGTATGAGACTTTGAAGCTAGCCAAGAAGGTTATTCAAGTGTCCAAAGGTTGATACCTTTGTCAGAGAACTCAAGAGATCCTCAGAGAGATTGGTTGAAACCAAGGTTGTGTGTCTCCTGACTTGAGAGTTATGGGAGCCCCTCAGATGATTCTGAGGCTATGAGGATGGACTTGAAGCTTTGAGAAAGCTTATGAGATGTCTTGAAAGCCATCATGAAGCCTAGAGAGGTCATTGTACAAGAATTCAGAAGACTCAGCCATGAGTGGTGGAATTAGGGTTTGACTGGGTCAACCCTAGGTCAACTGATGATTTGGAGAGGGTTGAGACCTAATCCAAGAGCCATGTGATCATGGAATGATGCATTGAGATGCTATAAGGATGATTCCTAGGCCAACTCATCATGATTGAGGAGTTTGAGAAGTTTTAAGCTAGGATTTCTAAGGCTTGACAATGTAAAATCCCCTAGTTTGATCCCTATCTTCAAGGCAGTTTAGCTCAAGATGTGATTGTTATCTCATCTTCCCCCACAACATGAATGTTGTAGAGCTTGTTCTTAGATTTAATTTGAGTACTAGAAGTCCTTGATAGGATTTGTAGAGCTCAAGTTATGACTTTGACAAATTACAGGTCATCTGAGGTATGTGAATCTGGGTCCTTGAAAGTCACCCAACTTGCATCCAACTTTTGCCCTAGTATTATGATTCCTATGGACTCTTGGTCAACATGAATGTTGTAGAGCATCTTATTAGCTTTCTAGAGAGTACTAGAAGTCCTTTATAGGATTTGTAGAACTCAAGTTATGGCTTTGACAAGTCAAGGGCATTTTGGTCATTTGGAGGTTATAGGTCATTTCAAGCATAAGGCCATATCTCCTATTTTCAAGCTTCAAATGGAAAAATCTTAAACATAAAACTTGCTTATAATGATGTTTTAAGGCTAGTAGGGAGGTCATGAGATGTTGGAAAGGTTTGTATCAAAAAGTGATAAAAATGGCCTAAAATGGAGGCATAAGTTAATTAAGTTGAAATTGGAAATTGGAAATCCCAAGTTACACATCCAAAACATGTCATATAATAGGTCATTTTGACTCTGAAGGACATTCTAAGAACAATGGTTCAGCCACAATTTTGGCAAGAGGCCTAGATCATGGGGCTGCTTTGGAAATTGCTTGCTTGCATCTTAAGGCACAAAGGCAAAACTCAAAGAAACTCAATGTACAAGTTAGTTATGCATCTCAACATATCATATATCTCATATAAGGATAATTTCAAGTCAGAATTGGTGGTTACAAGAGGCTTGGCATGAGATAGCACATAAGGAGAAGTGAATTCATAATGTCATGACATGAGATTTCCAATTTCTCATGGGAAGGTTCTAGATGGTTCTAGATGATTCTAAACCACTCTATATAACCTATAGGACTTGCTCAGATGCAAGGTTGGTGTAAGATTTGAGAGAAGAGAGAGTTGGTCATTTCAATTGCCTCCATTGCAAGTTGAAAGTGAATTTCCTATTCTGAACCATTTCCATCCATTCTTTCCATTCATACACACTCCATTGATGATAGTGAAGCTGTGCAGATCGATTTGAGAGCAAATCCATGGTGAATTGAGAAGTTGGCAATTGAATTTTCAAGGTAGCAAGTCAGAATCGAATTCTGAGATTCAAGCACTCTCCCACAAATCTTTTGCAAACAGTAGCAAGATCATCATCCAAGGAAGCTTTCTGAAGAATTTCAAGGCTTGAAGTGAAGGTTTTCACCATCTGTTGATCAAGAAATACCAGGTTTGCAAATTCTCCACTACACCATAATTTATGCATTGCTAGGTTAGTTTATTAGTGTAGAAAGGTTAGAGACACATAGGTGATGATTTCTGAAGAGTTAGGGATCAATTGATGAAGATTGAGTTATGGACACCATTTCTTTGATGATCAAGAACTCGTGGTATAGTGAGATATAATGCATGTGTGATAGCTTATTTTAACCAGTGGAGTGTGGTGATCATTTTAGTACCAAGAAATCCAAGAATTGTTGAAGTTGAGGATTGACCATAATTTCAATTTTGAATCGTGTTTCATGTTGGAGGAGGTTTCAAGGAGTTCTAGGGTTATGGTTGTATTCAGCATGAAAAATGAAGCATGTTAGTGTTTTGAATTGTTAAATTTGATGATGATTTGAGAGCATACGATGGGAGGGAAATCTGAGGTTTGAAACTCTGTTCATGGTAGTTTTCCCTCCAAACCCTAGCTGAAGGTTGAAGACGACCTCTCCTCCGTTGGATCATCCCATGACTTGTTGACCCTACCCTAATCCTACGGCTTACATTCAATCTCAGCATAAGAGGGAATTTTGAGTTAGTCATGAAACGCTCCGTTTCATTAAAGGAGCTTCTTGGGCCTTAGTAAGAGGATCACTAATCACACCCCCACCCACGCCCCATGTTTAAATTGTACTGCATTCCTTTACTTATTGCACCGTTTCTTTTTCTTTTTCTTTATATTTTTCTTTTGTTTTTCTGAACGCATTATGGGCTTAAGCATTTTGCTGCGTGCACCCCCCAGTTAAGCCCATCATCCATAAAACACATTATATCCTTGCTATCTGCACCATAAGCTTTGCATTTTAATTTCTTTTTTCTTCATTTTATTTAATCTTTAGAAAATCATATTAAATGGAAAAATAATGATTTTTAAATGGGGATTTTTTATCCCACTTCATGATGATGTCTAGAAAATTGTCAAATAAAAATATTTGCATTTCATGCATTTTTAATATTTTTTGTATATTTTCTATTTTAATAGCTTTTTATTTCTTTTATGTTGATACATGAATTTGTAGAATTTTGTTTAGGTAGTTCCCTTAACATTTTTAGGCCATTCTTTTTAGGATATCTAGATTAGGACTTTAGCTCCCCCCTGGATTTATTCCAAAATTTTGTGATTAGTTTTAGAGTAGTTTTGATTAGATGACATTAGGTTGTGTAGAATTAGGTTAATCCTTAACATAGGTCCACAATAAGACTAGAATTTTGGGTTTCTAGGTCAAGTTAGATATTGGGACATATAAGGGTATTAAGGGTAGGTATGTAGGATCCCTTAGAAATTATATTAGGTTTTAATATAGTAGTATACTATTTTTAAGTGATTTTTGTAGTTGATGATTGTTGGTGTTGCCCTTGTGGGCTTGTATTTTTGTTTGCTTTGCTTTGTGGGCTTGGAGAGCTTGGTATTGCTTTGAGGAGAATTTAGGAGCTTAGTAGGAGCATTGAGGAGCATTGAGGAGCTTGAGAGCTTGGTCTTGTTTGTTTTGTTGATTGTTTTAGAGTTAGGGATTAGGAAGAGTTTAGACCTAGTTAACTTCTTTCTCAAACATGGATGGTATCTTTCACCTCCATTCCTCCCTATGATTCAAAGTCCTTCCATGGTATACACCTCTCTCTTTTGGAGGGGTAAGTGATGGTACCTAGGAAGTAGAACTTTTGAGGGAGCCATTCCTTTGATGTTGAACCCTTATATGTCACCTTTGGTGGTCAATAAGCAGTTTAACATCCCAACTTATCCAGTTAAGTGATTTCCTCTGGTTGGAGTATCTTGAGAGATGTTGGACTTGAGATTGAAGATGAGGACTTCATTGAAGAGTGTAGAAAAGGATGATTCCTTGAAGCATTGCCATTCCAGCTGAAGCTTGAAGAGCAACAAGAGCAAGTTGATACTTGAAGACCCAATGAAGATGAAGTAAAAGACTGAAGGATGAGGTTGATACTTCTAAGTGATTGAAGATTACTCTAAGAAGCTGAAGCTTGCAAGAAGAGAAGACCAAGTTGAGACTGGTAAAGCAGGGAGAGCTTGAAAGCTTGAAGACTAAGTTGATACTTAGGAGGAGGATTCAATTGAGATTGATTCTGAAGAGCTGAAGCTTGAAGAACAAAGGAAGCTGATACTTACTTTGATACCTGGAGATCCTGAAGGAGATCAAGTTGATACTGGTGGTTAACAGTGAAGCCTGAAGGTGGAGCTGATCAAGGAGCTGAAGCTCAGAGGAGAGAGGATCTGCTTTCTTTTCTTTTTCTTTGTTGTATTGACATGTTTTGTTTGACTTGCTTGATGCATTAGAATAAGTCCATGACTAGACTAAGTAGAATCTAGGAGCATGATTGCACTAGAGGTTGAGTTGCTCCATCTGCTTGTACTGTTACTGTGTGGCTTTGCTTGCGGGTATTCGGTAGAGCCCAGCTCCCTTGCCCATGTGTTTTTGTTTTCCTGATGGCATTTTATTTCATTTCTTCTGTATGACTGGAGTTTACTGTATTGCTTGATAGCATGTTTTATCTTTCAGTATGATTACTGTTATTCATTCTAGCTTGAGGTTGAGATGAGCTTGTGGAGGCTGAAGCCCCACACACATTTCCTCCCTCACTTGCATTGCATGCATTTTACTGTTAAGCTGATGCTTTGTCTGTTTTGGTGTATCATTGACATGATCCCTTAGGACTCTCATTTCCTTTGATAAGGAATTAATGATAGAACTTTAGGTTGAAACCTATGCATGACAACTTCTAGGAGATCCCTGTTCAAACCTCAACCATAGGATGAATCCTTGGCATGACAACAGTAGGACTTGATAGTCTCCCTCCTAGTTGGGCCTGTTCTCTTCTCATCTCAAAACAATTTAAGATACAGTAATCATGAATGATTTCTTTTGTACGTTACGAGCCTTAAGCTATCTGAGAAGGGATTCTGGGAGAGTTTCTTTTCCACAGTCTGGATGTTTAGTATGGTACCCTTTGGGTGACATACGACGCATTCACTCTCAGGTCATAGTCTCTAGTGCGATTGAAATTGCAAACAGAATAAAAAACACTTCTTTCATAAAAGACAGGAAATAAACCGTAGTTTCCCGAACTACGTGAGCTCTGATCTCTCATACCTGTTGAGAGTACGTAGGCACAATACTGATGTATTGGCGAGCTACCTTCCCCCATAACCCGTCGTAGGTCGAACTACGTTGACTCTGATTTCTCATTCTCTGATGAGAATACGTAGGCATAAAGTGCGACGCTTTGCCGAGTCATTTTTCTTTTCTGTTTAAGCCAGCCTTGATAGGTAGATAGATAAAACCAACCCGTCCAAGTAAACACAACAAGCATGGATCCCGTCGAGTACGACGGACGTGAGGGGTGCTAATACCTTCCCCTTGGGTAACCGACTCCCGAACCCAGACAATGGTTGCGATGACCTTGTCTTACCCTTTTTCGTCAGGTTTTTCCGATCGTTTCCTTTCCCGCTCTGAGGGATAAATAACGAGAGGTGGCGACTCTTCTATTGTGCCGACACCTTATTTTCGCGCAAGCGATAACTGGCGACTCTGCTGGGGACTTGATAGTTTCCTGGGATCCAACGCCCCTTATGCGAGTCAGTTTGGGGATCCAACGTCCCCTGAGAGAGTCAATCCTAGCGCTTGTATGATTACTTGTTGGGTTGTGTTTATTTATCGCATCTTTATTTCCCGCATTTTATTTTCAGTATGATATGATTATCTGTGCTGTTGTGGGAGGGGCATTCTGATGAGTGAGAAGCCAGACCCAGGCTTGAGTGCACCATAGACTTAAAGTGGAAATTAGTGGGCGCGTGCTTGCTTTGCAGGCACTAGTGTCTCATGAAATCCACGCTCAGACGAGGTTCTCCCGGTTGGCTTCTCTTTCAACCCTTTGGGTTGAGACGGTTGCTGGTTTGGTGGATTGTCGACTCTGGGGACCGATCATTTGTGATTCAGCCGAGTGAGGCCGCTTCATGAGCTGGTGATGCCACACCTTCTGGGTATCGTATCACCCCTCTTGAATGTCTGTGACGCTGATGAACGCATAGGATGCCGAACTTGAGTCAGTTCGGGTCCATACCTGTGAGCAGGGTTGGGTTCATTGCAGGAAACTTTGACCTTCAGACCACCTGGTTTTCTTGACAACGAATCAGTTTTGTTTGATCAGAGGATCTTATCATCAGATGTGTATTTGTTCTTGAAAGAGCAGGTTTTGATCAGAGGATCTTATCATCAGATGTGTATTTGTTCTTGAAAGAGCAGGTTTTGATCAGAGGATCTTATCATCAGATGTGTATTTGTTCTCGATAGAGCAGAGTTTTCGTCATCAGTTGTTTGTTCTTGATAGAGCAGATTTTTGATTGGGGTCTGAAGATCTCATCAGCAGATATATGTTTGTTCTTGATAGAGCAGATTTTTGATTGGGATCTGAAGATCTCATCAGCAGATGTATGTTTGTTCTTGATAGAGCAGATTTTTGATTGGGGTCTGAAGATCTCATCAGCAGATATATGTTTGTTCTTGACAGAGCGGATTTCTTGGTCCTGCATCAGAGGTCCTTATTATCGGACATTTGTTCTTGACAGAGCAGAATTATGATCCTATGTATATGGCCCTATCAGATGGTGGTTCTTGACAGAGCAGATTTGTGGTCCGATACCAGGGTTTTCCTCTTATCAGTGGTTGTTCTTGATAGAGCAGCGTCATGGTTTTGTTGATACAAAATCTCCACAGCACCAGTTGCCCTGATCTCTTATTGCATGATTGCATTTCGCATTAGTTTGCATATTCATTTGCATTTCATTAACGTGTGTCTGTGTTGCAGGTACCGTTTTCCCCGATCCAGGATTTCTTGCCTCCTATTGTATTCTTATGGGTTCTCTGAGGAAGACCGTGGCTTACAAGTTCCCTGCCCCTGATGTGGTTAAGTTGACTGGTTTGATAGCTTTAGCAGATGATTCTATGAGGGATGAGTTCAGAAAATCTTACGGCAGGTTGCTCAGTTTGGTTCATAAACCTTCTGTGTTCGAGGTGAATGGGTTGCACGCTCTGCTGCAGTTCTACGATCCTCCGTTGAGATGTTTCACTTTCCAGGATTTTGTTCTCGCACCCACGCTGGAAGAATATGCTGATTTGCTAGGTGTGCCTATCAAGAGGCAGATGCCTTTTGTTCATATGGATGCTGAGCCTGATCTGGATGGTTTAGCTCCTTCACTTCATATGGACGCCTCCGAGTTAGTATTGACTAGTTGGAACAAGGTTCCTGGGTTCTCCTTGCAGTTTCTAGTGGGTAAGGCTCAGCAGTGTGCCAAAGACGGATGTTGGGTCGCGTTCAATGCCATCCTCGCTCTATGCATATACGACATCATTCTGTTCCCCAATATGCCCGATTTTGTAGACTTTGATGCGTTTCATATCTTTGCTTCAGGGAATCCAGTCCCTACCTTGATAAGAGATGTCTATCATTCAGTCCACTACAAAAATGAGAACAGAAGGGGGAAGAATGTCTCGTGCTACGTACCCTTGCTGTACAAATGGCTTGATAGCCATCTGCCCAAGAGGGGTCCTTTTGTCTCGTCTGCAGCCACAGCTGAGTGGTCCGAGCGTCTGATGAGTTTATCTGCAGAGGATATCGATTGGTTCGACAGAGATAGGTTGGGCACTGAGGTGATCTTCAGTTGCAGCGGGTTTCCAAATGTGCCTTTGATAGGTAGGAAGGGATGTATAAACTACAATTCGCCGTTGCTGGTCCGACAGTTCGCGTATGCTTTGAGAACTCCGCCGAAGGATGAAGAGGTACAGGAATCTCTGTACCTCACTGGTCTTCTAGAGGGGGATCTGTTGTCCAAGCTTCAGCGAGCGTGGAATGGTATCAGTAAGCGAGGAAAGCCGTTGCTGGGAAAAAGCAACAATCAAGCCTACCCTCCGTATTTGACTTGGATCAGAGCCAGGGCCGATGCTATAGGGATGCCGTTTGTTGCACCCTAAAATTTGCCCAACCTTATTCACTTAGTTTATGTTTCAATATCATTAGCATTTGCATATAGAGTCATGTACATAGGTTACTCATCTGCATAGCACATGCATAGCCAATCATTCAACAGGGGACCAACCATTATCCTCATCTCTAGAGGCTTATCAAGAGGTTATTATTCAAATTCAATCTCATTCAAGTCATCAGAAAAGAATCTGAAAGTTGGAGAAGTCATTAGATCAAGCATTGAATATATCTCCTAACTGAGGGTGTCTGAGGATCAACAAAGAAATTGTGAGTTGTGGGCTGAGCATGGGGAGTAGCTAGACATCTGGGGGGACTTATAAAGTCATTTGGAGAAGGAGACAAGTCATTGGTATGATCACAATAATTACAGTTGAAGACAGTCAACTAGGGTTTCATCTGGGTCAACCCTGGGTCAACTCTAGGTCAATTGACTGATTGAGAGGCATTGAGGGCTATTGAGGAGATGTGGGGTTTATCATTTGACATGGAGAATAAGGATATGTTGTTATGCTAAGAAGAAATCAAGAGAAATCAAGGAGAAGAGGAGGTGCTAAATTAGGGTTTCTATGTAAAATCCCCTAGTTTAGGTCAAATTTCCAAGCAAGATAAGTCAAAATGCAAGCTTCAAATGGATCCTTGGCCAACATGAAACTTTTAGAGGATCTCAAGACCTTTAATTTTAGTGGTGGAAGACATCAAGGAGATTTATAGAACTCAAGTTATGGTCCTTGCAAGTTACAGGTCATCTGAGGTATCTGAAATTTTGTCTGTGAAAGTGACTTGACTTCCAAGCTATTTTTACCCCTCAAGGAGATTTCAAATGAATTTCTGGTAAACATAAGAATTGTTCCTCATTGTCTTAGCTTTCTATAATGGTATAGTATGCCTTCATATGATTTGTGGAAATCTACTTATGGTCTTGGCAAGCAAAGGGTATTTTGGTTAGTTGAAAATTACAGGTCATTTTAACCTATGCCCAAAACTCATGCAAGGAAGCTTCAAATGGAAAACTTTACAACATCAAACTTGTTCCAAATGACATTTTGAGTCTAGAAAAGTGACCATGAGAGATTGGAAAGATTCATAGCACAAGGTTTCAAAATTGTTGGATTTAATGAATAAAAATGACCTTAAAAATGAGATTTTTCATATCTTGGCCAAATGAAGCAAAATTATAGGTCATTTTGAATGGAAAGATCATTTTAAAGACATTGGCTAAAGTAGAATTTTGAGCTTAGTTCACATTTTGGGAGTTATCCATGGTTGCTTGTAATGGAAGGTACATAAACCAAATCCAAGGGAATTTGTGCAAGGGAAGCTTCTCCAAGTTTCTAGAAGGTTCTAACCTCACCTATATATTGATATGAGATGGTTCATGCCATGGTTGGTGATTGCATTTTCTCAAAACCCAAAATTATACACACTTTCTCCAATTTGCAAAAGCATCTCAAACCCTCTCAAATCTCCACCAATCTTCACCATTCTTGTTTGTTTCTTCATCATCATCATCCAAGGATCAGAAATCACACATTTATTTGGCAAATTGAACAAGGAATCGTGCCATCCATCATCATCATTCAAGAATCACAAATTGTGGAAGTGAGAAATTTCAAGCCTTAGAGTCATACTTGTTGCATACAGAAGCCATCATTGAGTTCTTGGATCATTTTCCATTCATCACAAGCCTCAGATTCAGGGATTGAAGCACCTGTTTTCAAGAAATTGCACCAGGTTTGTTTTCCTTCGAATTAGCTAGCATAGTGATCATGGCATAGTATTGTTAGTGTATTAGAGACCTAGGTGGTCAGGTGATGATTTTCACAGAGTTTGGAGAGGTTTTGTGAGGTTTGGCTATGGAGTGCACAAACTGTTGAGGCTTGTAATTATGAGGATAATGCACGAAAATCTTGTTGGATTAGCATGTTAAGATCAGCTTGAGTTGTGGTTGAGTTTAGGACAAGAATTGGTGAGTTTTGGTTGAGTTGATCACAGGTGTTCATGGTGGATCACAACTGTTATCTTTATCGAATTGATTTATTGCTTGAGTTTTAGGAGGATTTATGGTTATGGCTGTGTAGAGGGATTGTTGTAGACCAAGTTTGTTTTTTATGTCGAGTGAATCCATGGTCAGATGAGGGAGAACAGGGTGGTTGCAGGTGCGTGCATGGAGGAGTTTTTCTGAAACCCTAGGGCTGTCCAAGGTTGAAGATAATGGAGGACCGCACGATGGCACGTTTGACTTGGACTGGACATTGCATCCGACGGCTGAGATTTAAACTGAAATATGGAGGGGGAGTCTGCACATCAAAACGCCTCGTTTCATTAATTGAAACGTTGGGCCTTGGACTCAACATTCTATCCACACCCCCGCTTTGAGAAGCCCATTAAAATGAACGTGAATCGCTTGCTAAATACACCGAGTCTTTCTTCTTTTTCTGGCACTTTTCCTATTCAATTTTCTGAGCGTGTTGGGCTTAGCACAATTAATATTCACACCCCTTCTCTCAGCCCACTTGGAATTACAACTGAGGCGAACTGCTTTTCTCACCCCCTCCCATTATTTCTTTATAATTCTTTTTTTAATTTCTTTTCATTTTTCATGCATTTTCTAAAAATCATAATAAATCATAAAAACATTATTTTTTAATAATTCTTTTTGCATAATTTTCTTTAAAGAGTCTAGAAAATTATAAAAAATAAAAATTGCATTTTATTTTTTATTTGATATTTTTCCCATATTTTCCAAATAAATAGCATTTTAAATAGTTTAATTTCATACATGATTTTGATAATTTTTGTTCTATTAGATGCTTTGATATTTTTTGTCCATTCTTTTTAGGTTGATTAATAGACATTGTTATCTTGTAGATGCAATTTAGTTCATATTTTTAGGAGTTAGTTTTAGGTGATTAGTTCAGGTGTGAACAACATGAACAAAATCAGGGTTTTAAATAAACTTAGGTGAGATAGTTTAATTCTTTTAGGAAATTTTCATTTGATTTTGGGGGTATGGGCTATAGGGGTTATGGGTATAGGATAGATCCCCTTAGAAATCACTAGGATTCCCCTACTGCTATTAGTATATTACTGCCATATTTGATTGATTGGTGTGGGGTGCCCTCTGGGGAGTATTGTTTGTCTGTGTGGGTATTGGGATTGTCTGGGGATTGGGGAAGCTGAAGACTTATGATGATGAAACCATTGGAGAGCCAGAGACTGAAGGCCAACTTCCATAGTTGATGAGGAGATTCTTGCTAGCATCTGTTGAGGAGATTAGGGTTTAGGAGCTAGGCAGAGCTCTAGATTAGAAAGATTGTTTCTCAAACATGGAATGCCTTGTCTGCATCCATCCTTTCCCTATGATTCAAAGTCTCTTTCAAATATCCACCTCCTTCCTTTGGAAGGATCAGTGAATGTATTTGAAAGATAGAACTTTTGAGGGAAAATTATCTGTTTAATGTTAACAGTTGATGAACCCCCTTTGGTAGGTAATTAACTGTCTAACATTCACTCACTTCATCTTGTTGACTGATATTCTCCTGGGGCCTGAGACTTGAAGAAAAGCCATTGTAGATGGAAGACTGATGATCAAAACCTTGTTGAAAAGCTGTGGAGATGGAGAGTGATGCTTGTTGAAGCTTGTAGCTGTATGGAGATGACTTGAAGACAAATGTAGATGCAGAGCTGTTGTGGCTGTTTATTTTGCTGTATTTCATTTCTGATGTATTGATTGGTTTTCGGGACTGTATTGTTTGTTGTTTACCCTGTTGGGTTGAAAGTGAAGCCTGTTCACTTTTGCCTATTGTTTTCTAGGTTCGAGGTTGAGTGGGACTCCCTTGCCTCGCTTGTACTGTTGCATCCATGCATTTTACTGCTTTACTGTATATATCCGATATTGTTTCTGTTTCTGCTTATCCCTTAGGATCTCTGTTTCTCTCTGCGCAAGAGAGGAGCATGATAGACTCTAGGTCTTAACCCATGCATGATAACATTAGGGTAGTTTGATTCCCTTCGCAACCGTAGGTTAGAATTCTGTCTCTTCTTCCTCAAAACAAGCAGAAAAACACAATAAATATTTCAAACACAATAAAAGACACTTCTTCCGTAAGAGAACGTGAACTCATCAAGACGTCATTTTTGTCCTACGGGACCAGTAACCAGGAAAACCCTTTTTCAGAAGGAATAAAAACAATCAAGACAGACTTGTGTCGTACGTGGCCCGAACTACGTTTGCTCTGATCTTTCATGCTGTATGAAAGTACGTAGGCATAGGATGCGATATCCTAGCGAGCAACCTTCCCCTCCTTTCCCGTAGGTAGACGAACTACGTTGACTCTGATTTCTCGTTCCAGACGGGAATACGTAGGTATAAAGTGCGACACTTTGCCGAGTCATTTTATTTTCATTTTATTTTCTTTTAACCCTCGACCTATAGTTTAGATAGAATAACAATCCATACCCGAAAACAAGCGTGGATCCCGTCGAGTACGACGGACGTGAGGGGTGCTAATACCTTCCCCTTGCGTAACCGACTCCCGAACCCAGGTTTTGGTTGCGATGATCATACCTTTCCCCGTTTTGCGGTAGGTTTACCTTGAGCGTTTCCTTTCCCTCCCGTGGGATAAATAACGCACGGTGGCGACTCTTCTGTTCAGCCGGCGCCGATTTTTGCAGTAGCGACAGCTGGCGACTCTGCTGGGGATCCAACGTCCCCTGGCTGCTAAGGACTGCGATAGTTTCTTATGCATTTGGGATCCAACGTCCCTTGAGCGAGTCAATCCTAACGCTTGTTTTCCCGTCGAGGATTTTGTATGGATTTATATTTCTGACCTTTATTTTCAGCATTATATATATTGATTATTATTGCTGTATTGGGGTGATGGGTGGGTCTACGATTGAGAGATAAGCCGGACCTGGGCTTGAGTGCACCTAGAATTAGAGTAGAAAGTAGTGGGCGCGTGCCGACTTTGCTTGCATTAGTGTCTCATGAAATCTACACTCGGACGAGGTTCTTCTGGTTGGCTTCTTTTTCTACCCTTTGGGTCGAAGGGGTTGTTGGTCAGCTGAATTGTCGACTCCGGGAACCGATCATTTGGAAGTTGGCTAAGTGAGGCCTCTTCAGGATTTGATGATGCCACTCCTTCTGGGAATCGTATCATCAACCCTGAAAGTCTGTGACGCCGACGACCGCATAGGATGCCGTACCTTGTCAGTTACTAGGACATCCACCTGTGAGAGGGTTTGGGGTTATGCAGGTAACTAGACCTTCAGACTACCGGTTTGTTTCTTGATCAGAGATCCTGGGTATTTATGGAGAGTTATGAGGTCTGTCAGAGACCAGGTTGAAGGTTCTAAGGTCTGTCAGAGACCAGTTGGAGATATGATACGAGGTCTGCTAGAGACCAGTTAGTATTGTGATTTGAGGTCTGTCGGAGACCATTGTTGGAGCTTTGTTTTAGGTCTATCTGAGACCAGGGTTTGAGGACTTCTGAAGAGTCTGTTGAGACCTCTTGATATGGTTCAGGCTGTTCAGCTACGGCATTTGGTCCCTGTTGCATGTCACCTGCATTGCATTGTTTGCATACTCATTATCATTGCATCCCATTAACGTGTGTCTGTGTTGCAGGTGCATTTGCATATCTTCCGATTCTAGTGCCCAGACTTCTGAGTATTGATTATGGCTGGTTTGAGGAAAACAGTTGCATATAAGCTGCCGTCACCTGATATTACTTCTTTGCTTGGTCTGATATCTCTCGCTGATGAGGAGGTTAGAAGAAGCTTCAGAATGAGTCATGGGAGATTACTGAGATTAGTCTGCAAGCCCACTACTGATGAGATGAACGGGCTGTACACCTTGATGCAGTTCTATGACCCCGCATTGAGATGCTTTACGTTTGCTGACTTCATTCTAGGGCCTACCATTGAGGAGTATGTGGAGTTTACTGAGTTACCTGTGCAGAACAAGGTTCCATTTATTCACTCTGCTGCTGAGCCCAAGTTGGAGGACTTAGCCAAAGCCTTGCATATGGACGCTGCAGAACTGTTATTGACTTCTTGGCTGGGGGTTTCAGGTTTCTCTCTCGATTTCCTGGTTGGCAAAGCTCAGGAGTACGCCAAGAACGGATGTTGGGTGGTCTTCAACGCTATTTTGGCCCTATGCATTTATGGGATTGTGCTATTCCCCAACTTGCCCAATTTCGTAGACTTGGATGCTTTCCATCTATTTGCTGCCGGCAATCCAGTGCCAACGTTGATCGGAGACTTCTACCACTCCTTGCACTACAAGAACGAAAACCGAAGGGGAAAAGTTGTTTACTGCTGTGCTTCTTTATTGAATATGTGGTTCAAAAGTCATCTCCCAATGAAGGGGTCCTTTGTGGAAAGTGCAACCACTGCTAGCTGGTCAGAGCGCCTGATGAGGCTATCCTCCGAAGACATTGGATGGTTTGATAGAGATCTACTGGGATCTGAACTTATCTTCAGTTGTTCTGGGTACCCTAATGTCCCGTTGATTGGAAGGAAAGGGTGTATCAATTACAACCCATCCCTGTTGGTCCGTCAGTTCGGATACGCGCTGAAGAACCCGCCAAAGGAAGAAGAAGTACAGGAATCTCTGTACTTCACCGGAGATCTGAAGGGGGAGTTATTAGCCAAGCTGCAGCATGCTTGGACGCGTATTAACCGAAGAGGGAAGCCGTTGTTAGGGAAAAATGACTGTCAGGCCTATGCACCTTACAGAGAGTGGATCCAGGAGAGAGCCAGTCAGTTGAGGATGCCATTTCCAGATGCACCAGCTCTTGTTCCTATTTCGGTAGCAGAGCCAACTACTGTTTCTAGGGAGGCCTACGAGCAAGTTGTGAAGGAAAAAGAAGCCTTGATGAAGATCAACGAAGGGTTAGAGCAGGAGCTAGCCCAGGCACGCAGTGAGAAAAACAAGGTCGTGTATGCTTTCCAACAGCAGATTGAGCTAATGAACAGATTAGGGGCTGAGTTGACTGAGGAGAGGAAGAAGCGCGAACGTCTGGGGCAAGAGTTCAGAAGCTCCCATGACATGCTTGAATCCAAGAAGAAAGCGCTTGACATCGCTCACCGAGAGATCTCTTCTTGCAATAAGACCTGGAATGCCACACTCACTAACAATAAGAAGAGGGAGGATAAGTTGAAACAGCAAATTTCCGACCTCGAAGAGCAGTTGAAGTCCAGCATCAAGAAGTGTGAAGAAGAAGTGATGACCCGGTACAGTCTCCAGAATGCACTAAACAAGGCCATCAAAGGCAGAGATGAAGCTGTGTCTCAGAAGCGTAAACTAGAGGACCGCTTCGGAGGGGGGGCATGGGAAGAAACTGCTGAGGACGTGCGGCGTGTTCTTAAGAAAAGGAACCAACTTGTCGAAGGGCTGCTTGATCGACCAAGTCATCCGGAGACCAAGAAGTTGCTAGAAGAGTATCAGACTTATGGGAGGATTTGATCATTTCATGTAGTAACTTGTATGCTTTATTTGCATAGTGCTGACCATCACCAGGATTGTTGGTTGAGGTCATGCCTTCTTGTTGTACTCTCAGTGACATTGTATTCTTGGCTTATTGGTTTCTCAGCAATATATGAGGCTTTTGTGATTCAGCTCCGATCTTTATATTGTTAGCACTGTCACTGCACCGGCACCTTCACACTAGAATCGGGGAATGAATCTCCCTAATGCACAGACACACATTGCATTGCATTCATATTCATGTTGCATTACAGGTAATCTTTGGATGGTGTCTTATTTCCTGCTCTGTACCAGGTACTTTCCAGGATTGCAGATCATCACCCGCACCGCTATTCTACCCGCACCAACTGTCGAAGAATCATGGATCAAATGCAGAACGAGATGCAAGATGTGCGCGAGAAGCTAGCTCTCTTTATGCAGACCATGGAAGCTATTGCAAAAGGTCAGGAGAATTTGCAAGCCATGGTCCAACCTCTGTTGGCCCGAAATGCTGGTCACGGTAATGAGGAGCATCAGTCTGTGCGAGTCAATACTGTTCATGGAGATGGCACTCCCACGCCAGTGGCTCCACCTGTAGTCAATATACCTGCCGCTAATGTCAACAACGTTACCGCTGCTGTGAACGGCAACGTCGGAGTTGGGAACGAGACTGCTGTCCATAACGTTGGGCTTGGTGATATTAACGTGGGAGATAATATGGGAGGCAACGACTTTGGCAATACTGGATTCGGGTTCAACGATCAGGGATTCGATAACGCTGGGAAATATGGTTTCAATGCTCAAGGCTTTGGGCCAGATGGTTATGGTGTGGCCAATCAGGGCTATGGAGGTTTCGGAAATGGAAACGGCGCTGCGTTAATGGCTTTTGGGCCTGCTGGAGGTGTTCAAGGGTACGGCAATAGAGGCCGAGGTCCGGGGATGAATCAGATTAGAGCTGGCCGTAATAATGGGTATGATGGGTATGGAGCTGGGAATGGTATGTGGCAAGAAGATCAGCAGGAGGACGCTTTCTCCGGCGGAGGTTTCGAAGGGCCGATGGATGACTCCCAGAAGATCAGAATGCTGGAAGAGCAGATGAGGGGGGTCCTGAACCAAAGTGCTGTGGGCTTGGACATGGCAACAATGGGTCTGGTACCTGGCTTGAGGGTGCCAATCAAATTCAAAGCTCCTACGTTTGATAAGTATAAAGGGGACACATGTCCGAAAGTGCACGTGCGGGCTTATTACAGAAAGATGTCTGCGTACTCAACTGATGAAAGAATGCTAATGCATTTCTTTCAAGATAGTCTGTCGGGCCCTTCCTTAGAGTGGTACATGGGGTTGGGGCCAACTAATATCAAGACGTGGAAGCAATTAGCAGAGGCATTTGTAGCTCACTACAAGTATAACAGCGACTTGGCGCCCAATCGGGTCCAATTGGCAGGGCTGTCGCAGAAGAAGGGGGAGAGCTTTAAAGAGTACGCGCAAAGGTGGCGCGATATGGCTGCCAGGGTCCGTCCTCCTGTAGAAGATAAGGAAATGAATGACATGTTTGTCAGCACACTCACCGGCTTGTTTCATGACATGTTGTTTCATACGTCTCTGGTCAGTTTTTCAGACCTAATTTTGATGGGAGAAAAGATTGAACGTAACATTAAGCAAGGAAAGTTCCAGGCTGAGGAATCAACTGCATCTGGCAGTAATAGGAAAGCTTTTGGTGGGCGCCGTCAGGGCGAGGCAAGCGCAGTATTTGGAGGCCGAGGCCGAGGCCGAGGCAGGGGTCGAAACCAATATCATCAGCCGCAGCAGGTGGCGAGCGTTACTATCCCGTACCAGCAACAACCACTTCAACAACAACAACCATTTCAGCAGCAGCCAATGCAACAACAACAGCAGCAGCAGCAGCAGCCACAGCAGGGGGCACAACCTGCTCAGCGAAGATTCCAGGGTGGTAAACCAAGGAGAGTATTTGAAAAGCCTCCATCAACGTATGCTGAGTTGTTACAGACATTGTTGGGTTTGAACCTGGTAGAGAAGAGAACTCTGGCACCGATAACGGGAACTCCCCCGTATGGTTATGATGCAAGCAGGCACTGTGAGTTTCATTCTGGGGCTCCGGGCCACGATATAGAGGGTTGCCATGCTTTTAAGCATGTTGTACAGGATCTTTTGGACAATAAGACTATCAATTTCGGAACGGCAGGTCCGAATATAGTGCAGAAGCCCATGCCTAATCATGGGGCAAACGCCATTCTGACTGAGGAAGGGTTGAATCTGATCATGAATGTCGACGATTTAAAGACGCCGCTGAGCGAGATAAAAAGCAGACTGTTGCAAGGGGGTGTTTATCCAGGATGTGACGAGTATTGCTTAGAATGCTGGACCCTAGCTGGGGGGTGCGATGATTTGAAGAAAGGCATTCAGGCTTTAATTGATGGAGGCACATTGCAGTTCGACCGAGCAGCAACTGAAGAGCCCGCAGGGGCAGTAGCAAATGATCAGAGTGATGTGGCCACTGTAATGATTCCTCGGAAGACAATCACTATTGCAGCACCGGCTCAGCGACCACCGATTACCATAACTAAGGCTGGGCCAACCCCGTACGAGAACACGAAAGCAGTCCCATGGTCATATGGGTTGGAGGCGTATTGTGACGGGATAAAGATTGATGTTAATAAGCAGCCAGCCAAGACTGTAGACAACGTTGTTGGTTCAGGAGGTATGACAAGAAGTGGTAGGATCTTTATATCACCTGAAGTGGAGGCCGAAAGACTAGCCAAAGGAAAAGGGAAGGTGGTTGAGAATGTCCCAGTGCAAGCAAGCGAAAAAGAATCGGTGTCGAAAGAGGTAGAAGAGTTCATGCGCTTGATTTGAAAAAGTGATTATAAGATTGTGGAGCATCTGCAACAGACGCCATCCAAAATATCCATCTTGTCCTTGCTCTTGTGTTCGGAAGCTCACAGAAATGCTTTGTTGAAAGTCCTGGATACTTCCTTTGTACCCCAAGACGTCTCCGTAAACCAGCTGGAAGGAGTTTTGGCGCATGTGAATGCAGGCCACAGTTTAGGTTTTACCGACTTCGATTTGACCCCGAAAGGGAGAGATCATAATATGGCGCTGCACATATCTGTCGAGTGTAGAGGATCAGTGATGTCGCATGTATTGGTCGACACTGGATCGTCTTTGAATGTGATGCCCAAGAAAGCGATGATGAAGCTAGATGTCAGAGGAATCTTGTGCACACCCAGCGACTTGGTAGTCAGGGCCTTTGACGGCACGCGAAGAACACTCTTTGGATCGATCACATTGCCTCTACAGGTGGGGCCGAAGGTGTTTGCGACTGAGTTTTATATCATGGATATACAGCCTGCGTATAGCTGCTTGCTGGGAAGACCTTGGATTCACGGGGCTGGGGCAGTCACGTCTACCTTGCATCAGAAGTTGAAATATATGGTCGGAGACAGCGTGGTCACCGTGTGCGGAGAAGAAGACATCCTGGTCAGCCATCTGTCGTCATTTAAATATGTGGAGGTCAACGGAGAGATCCACGAAACACCCTGCCAGGCATTTGAAGGGTTGCGCGTCAAGGACAAAGGTCCCGGGTCGAGCAAAGTGCCAGAGATAGCCGTCTCATCGTATAAAGAAGCTCAAGCTCTAGTGGAGGCCGGAGAAGCAAAGGGCTGGGGCAAAGTGCTGGATATTCCTGTGAAAATGGACCGGTTCGGGCTGGGATACCAACCGTCGCCATCAACACCTGCCGTGGGAGCACCCCGTCTCAGAGGGCCAATAACCATCTCTGCCAGTGGAGTATGTCATGAAACCATCAATGCTGCTTCGGAGTCTGACGAAGGAGACAGCGACTGCGATATGGATGCCTGGATTCAGCCAAGCACGCCAGGACAGGGACTGTGCAACTGGTCTATTCAGGAGCTTGTTCCTGTGACTCTTAAACAGTAATGCTTTACTTTATTAATTGTTGAATAATCTGATGTCTTGCCCGGGGCATCGTGATTTGCTTAGGGCTGTGTTGTTATGAACATTGCGTGTTAATCATTAAATAAATGGCGTTTTTTCATGTGCAAATACTGTAATCCCTGTCTTTCTTGTTTTGTATTTTTCAATAAAAGGGCAACGTGGTTATTCGCTTTATACGCATTTTGAAGCACTTAACCATTCCTTTTGCAGGATAACATTTTCAGATGACATCCTTGAACCACCTATGACTCGTCCCGACTTTGAGCACCCGATATTTCAAGCTGAAGAAGAGGTTGTTGAAGATAGTGACGTTCCTGAAGAACTGTCTTGGTTGGTGAAGCAAGAGGAAAGAGCCATTCTGCCTCACGACGAGGTCATCGAAATTATCAACTTAGGGTCGGAAGGGGTTGAGAAGAATATTCGTATCGGGGCCGCACTGCAGAGTGATATCAAGCGAAGGCTGGTTGAAATGCTCCGAGAGTATAGTGATGTATTCGCTTGGTCGTATGAAGATATGCCAGGGCTCGATACAGATATGGTTGTGCACCGTCTGCCACTGAAAGAAGAATGCCCGCCGGTCAAACAAAAGCTTCGCAGAACTCGACCAGATATGGCAGTGAAGATCAAAGAGGAAGTTCAAAAACAGTGGGACGCTGGTTTCCTAGCTGTGACAAAATATCCCTCGTGGGTTGCTAACATCGTACCAGTGCCAAAAAAAGACGGCAAGGTTCGAATGTGCGTGGATTATAGAGATTTGAATAAAGCAAGCCCAAAAGACGATTTTCCGCTTCCTCATATTGACGTGCTAGTTGACAATACTGCTCAATACTCCGTATTCTCCTTCATGGATGGCTTCTCAGGCTATAACCAGATTAAAATGGCGCCAGAGGATATGGAGAAGACCACTTTCATAACGCCTTGGGGAACATTTTGCTACAAAGTGATGCCCTTTGGTTTGAAAAATGCTGGGGCAACATATCAGCGTGCGATGACGACTTTTTTTCATGATATGATGCATAAAGAGATCGAAGTTTATGTGGACGATATGATTGCCAAATCCCAGACGGAGGAAGAGCATCTGGTGAATCTGTTGAAGTTATTTAAGAGGCTTAGGAAGTTCAGGCTGAGGCTGAACCCTAACAAATGCACCTTCGGGGTGAGATCGGGTAAACTGCTGGGGTTTATCGTAAGCGAAAGAGGAATAGAGGTCGATCCTGCTAAAATAAAAGCGATTCAAGAAATGCCGACGCCTAAAACAGAGAAAGAGGTACGCGGGTTTTTAGGGAGGTTGAACTACATCGCTCGGTTCATATCTCACCTAACTGCTACGTGTGAACCATTATTCAAGCTATTGAAGAAAGATCAAGCTGTAACGTGGAACGAAAATTGTCAAAAGGCGTTCGACAAAATAAAGCAGTATTTGCAGGAGCCTCCTATTTTGATACCCCCGGTGGCAGGGAGACCCTTGATTATGTATTTGACAGTTCTTGAGGGAAGCATGGGTTGTGTTCTCGGTCAGCACGACGAGACAGGAAGAAAAGAGCATGCGATCTATTACTTGAGCAAGAAATTTACAGATTGTGAATCTCGATACTCAATGCTTGAGAAAACTTGTTGCGCGCTAGCCTGGGCCGCCAAGCGTTTGAGGCAATACATGCTGAATCATACAACCATGCTCATCTCGAAGATGGATCCTATCAAATATGTATTTGAAAAGCAGGCGTTGTCAGGGAGAATTGCCCGTTGGCAGATGGTCTTGACTGAATATGACATCCAGTACGTCTCGCAAAAGGCTATAAAGGGGAGTGTGCTGTCTGAGTATCTGGTGGAGCAGCCTATTGAAGATTACCAATCTATGAGGTTTGATTTTCCTGACGAGGATATCATGTACCTAAAGATGAAAGATTGCGAAGATCCGTTGCCAGACGAAGGACCAGAATTGGGTTCCAAATGGAAGATGATATTTGACGGAGCTGTGAACGCTTACGGTAGCGGAATAGGGGCAATCATCACTACGCCACACGGGTCGCACATCCCGTTTACGACCCGATTGACCTTTGCTGTTACCAATAATGAGGCCGAATACGAAGCTTGTATAATGGGGCTCGAAGAAGCCATTGATTTGCGAATCAAGAATTTAGATGTATACGGAGACTCAGCTCTGGTGGTGAATCAGATAAAAGGAGAGTGGGAGACGCGTCAGCCCAATTTAATACATTACATGAATTATGCGAGGAGATTGTTGCCTTTCTTCGACAAGGTTGAGTTGCATCATGTGCCCCGGGCAGAGAATCAAATGGCTGACGCCCTGGCCACTTTGTCTTCCATGTACAGAGTCAACTTCTGGAACGAGGCTCCTAGAATTATTATCTCTCGGCTTGACAGACCGGCCTTCGTATTTGCTATTGACGAAGCATCCGAAGATAAACCATGGTATTTTGATATCCTTAATTTCCTGAAGAACAAAGAGTATCCGGCTGGGGCATCCAGTCAAGATCAGAAGACTCTCAGGAGATTAGCGGGTGATTTCTATTTGAATCCGGATGGCGTTTTATACAGAAGAAACCACGACTTGGTGCTGTTGCGTTGCATAGATGAAAAAGAGGCAAAGCTGCTCATGGAGGAAATACACGAAGGTACCTTTGGTACGCATGCTGGTGGGCATGCTATGACGAGAAAGCTGCTGAGGGCAGGTTATTTTTGGCTGACTATGGAAACTGATTGTTTCAAGTTTGCGAGGAAGTGCCACAAGTGCCAAATCTATGCTGATAAGATCCATGTGCCTCCGAGTCCTCTAAATGTGATGTCATCACCATGGCCATTCTCGATGTGGGGAATCGATATGATTGGAAAGATCGAGCCGACGGCTTCTAACGGGCATCGGTTCATCCTAGTAGCCATCGATTATTTCACCAAGTGGGTAGAAGCGGCGTCCTACGCAAATGTAACGAAGCAAGTGGTGGCCAGATTCATCAAGAGAGATATCATTTGCCGATATGGGATCCCCGAGCGGATAATCACTGACAACGGTTCAAACCTGAACAACAAAATGATGAAGGAGCTCTGTCAGAATTTCAAGATCGAGCATCACAACTCCTCCCCGTACCGACCCAAGATGAATGGCGCTGTCGAGGCGGCCAATAAGAATATCAAGAAGATCGTTCAGAAAATGGTAGTGACCTATAAAGATTGGCACGAGATGCTACCTTTCGCTTTGCACGGTTATCGTACGACGGTACGCACATCAACCGGGGCAACCCCGTTCTCGATAGTATACGGAATGGAAGCGGTATTACCATTGGAAGTTGAGATCCCTTCTCTGAGGGTATTGCGAGATGTTCAGCTAGACGAGGCAGAATGGGTGAAAGACAGGTTGAACCAGCTGAGTTTAATGGATGAGAAGAGGCTAGCTTCTCTAGCATACGGTCGTTTGTACCAGAGCCGAATGAAGAAAGCGTATGATAAGAAGATACATCCGCGAAGCTTTCAGACGGGCGGCCTTGTGCTGAAAAGGATTCTCCCGCCGCAGGCAGATCACAGGGGCAAGTGGACCCCCAACTACGAAGGGCCATACGTCGTCAGGAAAGTCTTTTCAGGAGGAGCGTTGTTGTTGTCCACCATGGACGGTGAAGACTTCACGTCACCTGTGAATTCGGACGCAGTTAAAAAATACTTTGCTTAAAATTGACCCGCTGGACAGAAAAAAGAGAGTCCAGGCAAAAATGGGGCATCCTGGCGAACCAAAAACAGAATAAAAGGTTCGGGCAAAAATTAGGGATAAAATTGAAAAAATGTATACCCGCGAAGTTGAAAACCTACACTGGGCGGCTTCGGCAAAAAAGGGTATCCCGGTGAACTGAAAACCCGTAAAGGGCGGTTCACGCAAAAGTTAGGGATTTGAAAAGCAAATGACTGCGGTCCGAATTTGATACTGCGGTGAGCATCAGTGCGGGAGAATACCTGAGGAGTCGATTATCAGATACAACCGCTTCAGAGGTATGGATACTGGAATGGCATTAGAGTCGGATGAGTCATAGGAGGATCAGTTCGTGGTGTTCGTCTGCATCCCGTTGCCAACATGTGTACAAAATTTAATTTGTCAAAATATTTATGCTTCTTGTGCATACTTGTGTATTTGCTTTGCGTAGCTTCCTCTTTTCAGGAGTTACATCCCGTGTACAAAAAACTCCGCCCATTCAGGGGCCCAATCAATAAAATATGTTATTCAGTATTTGATGCTGGTTCTCTTACTGTTTTGTGCATGATAAAACGCCTAGGTTTATTGAAACTAGCATGTGTATAACACCACTGGCCCTTGCCAATAATTACTAAAGCTTTGAATTAACTGAAAATAATGTCACTAACCTGAACCGATTTGGTTGCATAGGCTTGTCTTGTCTTGTTTGTGTTGTTGCAGGTTTCATAACCGTACGAGGAAGACGATCAAAAGATTGCAATAACAAAAGACTCGACCCCCACGCAGGTCATGCATGTTCTTCCTAAAGAAGGATAGAATTCTCCAGCTGGCCGTAGCTTATCCAGAGGGCATGTTCCAACAAAGCCATTTATTCTCAGCAGAGTTTGGCGATTCCTAGATCAAGGGCTGTATTCAGACAATGCATCTCAAGCAGAATGGTTTAGCCGCAGAAGATTAGTGTTCGTAAGTTGTATTCAGACAGTTTACCTTTCCCCGCAGGGTCATTTACTCTCCCCTAGCAGAATCAGCGGATTTTTCCGAAGAAAACCGTCCCATCCCCAGCGGAGTTCTCTTTCCAGCAAGTATTTCCATTCCTCCTAGTGGAACTCGAAGATTAAGACTATCCCCGACAGAGTTGGTGCGAGTCCTGGCATTTATTTTGCCAGAGTACCATCAGTGATATCCGTCCACTCTCCAGCAGAAGTTCAATCATACCAGGCGCATCTGCTATTCTCCAATAGAGTTACATCCCCCAGCAGGGTGTTACGTCAGTGAGGTGTTTGGTTCGAGCTCCCAATTTCCCAGCTGAGTCGACTTCACTCTTCCAGCATTTATTTTGCTGGAATAATTCTGTAGCATCTGGCTATCCCCAGCGGAGTTGGTATTGTTTTCAGCGTTTATTTTGCTGAAGCAGTTTCTGTACCCAGCAGTTCGAGTCTGCATTTGCATTGGCATATAGTGTCATACTTGCATCCATCAAATGAAAAACGTAGCGTTTCCATGTCGAATGGAGCATTGCATCATCGTCGAACGCACGCATTTCCGAAACATAAACTAGGTTGGTTAACCGTTTGTTTTAAGTATTGTTCTCTTGCAGGTAGAGAGAGCTCTTGCTCAGATGAATCGCCAAACATTCGAAGTCTCGGCCTGAGACATTCAACGAAGTGTCAGCTGTGGCACTACTCCCCACAGAGTTAGCAGGATAGGTTTCTCTTTGTCCCTAAGCAGAGTTACTTATTTCCCCGCCAGAGTTCTTGTTGAAGTTTCTCTAGTCCGACCAGCGGATTGTTTCCTTCAAAGTTGTTGTTACGTCAGCATTAACGGGTTTCATGAACCAGAATTTTAGAGGCTACCGCCGGTTATCAGAGCAGGCATCCAGTGGTTTGGTTTCCAAATATCCCCAGTAGAGCCAGTCTCAAAGTTGCTGTAACATTAGTGATAAGAAGTTTGTGGACCAATGGAAGGATGAGTCCTAACGTGGACAGTTTTATGGATAGGTTTTCCTCGTGCTAGAGGAATGGGTATCCTAACGTGGATAATTTTAATTCCCCGGGCTGATGGGAGGTGCTAGTCCTAACGTGTGCAGGTTTGATTTCTCAGAATTGTTGGAATGTGGAGCCCTAACATGGACATTTCTTCCAGGTGACGACATGTGTTAGTCCTGACGTGGACAGATTCGAGCTCTCGGTGTCGATTGAATGTGAGGTCATAACGTTGACAAAGTTGGTTACTTTTCGTGGTGGTATCCTGACATGGACCATTTATTTTCAGCAAATAGCTTTATTCATAATGGTGAAAGGGGTGTCCTGACGTGGACAAGTTTGCAGTTCTTTGTAATGACAAGATGCGAGAGTCCTGACGCAGACAAATTTACCCTTCTTCGTGTTGTTGACAAAGTATGAGTCCTGACGTGGACGAGTTTTATTTCCCCAGCAAGTCGAAGACGCGCAAGTCCTGACGTGGACAAGTTTATTTCTTCAGCAGGTTGAGATATGGGTCCTGACGCGGACAGATTTTATTTCCTCAGCGAGTCAAGAGGTGAGTCCTTACATGGACAAATCAAGACGAAATGTGAGTCCTGACGTGGACAAGGTTATTCCTTATGTGGAAAGAGAAGCTTCAGTTCCTTACGTGGAAAAGCAAGTTCAGTCCTGACGTGGACAGACGCAGAAAAGACGAGTTGGTTTCCTTACGTGGAAAGATTGAGTCCTTACGTGGACATATCAGACTGGAGTCCTTACGTGGACAGATGAAGAAGTATTCCTTACGTGGAAAAATGGGAGTCCTTACATGGACAGATCAAGAAAGATGGTGATTCCTTACGTGGAAAGATGGATTCCTTACGTGGAAAGATAGTATTCCTTACGTGGAAAGAGGTGATTCCTTACGTGGAAAGATTGGAGTCCTTACGTGGACAGATTGAGAAGGTATTCCTTACGTGGAAAGAAATTGTATTCCTTACGGGGAAAGTGGAGTCCTCACGTGGACAAACCAAAGACAATAGATGTTTTCCTTACGTGGAAAAGCGATATATTCCTTACGTGGAAAGGTGGGTCCCGACGTGGACATGTATTCCTAACGTGGAAGGGTGAGTCCTAACGTGGACGAAGTACTCATAACCCAGAGAGTTTAGTCCTGACGTGGACAGATCCAGACGAAGTCTTAGTCCTAACGTGGACGGTGTTATTCCTTATGTGGATGGTGTTATTCCTAACGCGGAAGAGTTTATTCCTAACATGGACGATCTATTTCTGACGAGAAGGCAAACGAGCCATCCCCAGCAAAGTTGCTGAAGTTTTCCGAATTGACGAAACAGGCGTCCTGACGTGGACAATGTTCTATCCCTGTGATGATAAAATCTTCTTCAGGACGATGAAAATAATCCCCGGCACGGTCGTACGAGATCAGTGGGTTGTCGTAACAGTCAGATTTAGCTGATGAATGTCGTTCCTCAAGCAGTGGCGCAGTTTATTTCTGCAGTTGGCAAATTTCGGGTTTCACTAGTATTCAACCGTCTCGTATCGCGAATGTCTGAAGGCTCCGGGCTCTTCACCCAATCAGGTCCAAGTCGCTTGAATAGGGGCAGCTGTTGCACCCTAAAATTTGCCCAACCTTATTCACTTGGTTTATGTTTCAATATCATTAGCATTTGCATATAGAGTCATGTACATAGGTTACTCATCTGCATAGCACAAGCATAGCCAATCATTCAACAGGGGACCAACCATTATCCTCATCTCTAGAGGCTTATCAAGAGGTTATTATTCAAATTCAATCTCATTCAAGTCATCAGAAAAGAATCTGAAAGTTGGAGAAGTCATTAGATCAAGCATTGAATATATCTCCTAACTGAGGGTGTCTGAGGATCAACAAAGAAATTGTGAGCTGTGGGCTGAGCATGGGGAGTAGCTAGACATCTGGGGGGACTTAGAAAGTCATTTGGATAAGGAGACAAGTCATTGGTATGATCACAAGAATTACAGTTGAAGACAGTCAACTAGGGTTTCATCTGGGTCAACCCTGGGTCAACTCTAGGTCAATTGACTGATTGAGAGGCATTGAGGGCTATTGAGGAGATGTGGGGTTTATCATTTGACATGGAGAATAAGGATATGTTGTTAAGCTAAGAATAAATCAAGAGAAATCAAGGAGAAGAGGAGGTGCTAAATTAGGGTTTCTATGTAAAATCCCCTAGTTTAGGTCAAATTTCCAAGCAAGATAAGTCAAAATGCAAGCTTCAAATGGATCCTTGGCCAACATGAAACTTGTAGAGGATCTCAATACCTTTAATTTGAGTGGTGGAAGACATCAAGGAGATTTGTAGAACTCAAGTTATGGTCCTTGCAAGTTACAGGTCATCTGAGGTATCTGAAATTTTGTCTGTGAAAGTGACTTGACTTCCAAACTATTTTTACCCCTCAAGGAGATTTCAAATGAATTTCTGGTCAACATAAGAATTGTTCCTCATTGTCTTAGCTTTCTAGAATGGTATAGTATGCCTTCATATGATTTGTGGAACTCTACTTATGGTCTTGGAAAGCAAAGGGTATTTTGGTTAGTTGAAAATTACAGGTCATTTTAACCTATGCCCAAAACCCATGCAAGGATGCTTCAAATGGAAAACTTTACAACATCAAACTTGTTCCAAATGACATTTTGAGTCTAGAAAAGTGACCATGAGAGATTGGAAAGATTCATAGCACAAGGTTTCAAAATTGTTGGATTTAATGAATAAAAATGACCTTAAAAATGAGATTTTTCATATCTTGGCCAAATGAAGCAAAATTATAGGTCATTTTGAATGGAAAGATCATTTTAAAGACATTGGATAAAGTAGAATTTTGAGCTTAGTTCAAATTTTGGGAGTTATCCATGGTTGCTTGTAATGGAAGGTACATAAACCAAATCCAAGAGAATTTGTGCAAGGGAAGCTTCTCCAAGTTTCTAGGAGGTTCTAACCTCACCTATATATTGATATGAGATGGTTCATGCCATGGTTGGTGATTGCATTTTATTAAAACCCCAAATTATACACACTTTCTCCAATTTGCAAAAGCATCTCAAACCCTCTCAAATCTCCACCAATCTTCACCATTCTTGTTTGTTTCTTCATCATCATCATCCAAGGATCAGAAATCACACATTTATTTGGCAAATTGAACAAGGAATCGTGCCATCCATCATCATCATTCAAGAATCACAAATTGTGGAAGTGAGAGATTTCAAGCCTTAGAGTCATACTTGTTGCATACAGAAGCCATCATTGAGTTCTTGGATCATTTTCCATTCATCACAAGCCTCAGATTCAGGGATTGAAGCACCTGTTTTCAAGAAATTGCACCAGGTTTGTTTTCCTTCGAATTAGCTAGCATAGTGATCATGGCATAGTATTGTTAGTGTATTAGAGACCTAGGTGGTCAGGTGATGATTTTCACAGAGTTTGGAGAGGTTTTGTGAGGTTTGGCTATGGAGTGCACAAACTGTTGAGGCTTGTAATTATGAGGATAATGCACGGAAATCTTGTTGGATTAGCATGTTAAGATCAGCTTGATTTGTGGTTGAGTTTAGGACAAGAATTGGTGAGTTTTGGTTGAGTTGATCACAGGTGTTCATGGTGGATCACAACTGTTATCTTTATCGAATTGATTTATTGCTTGAGTTTTAGGAGGATTTATGGTTATGGCTGTGTAGAGGGATTGTTGTAGACCAAGTTTGCTTTTTATGTCGAGTGAATCCATGGTCAGATGAGGGAGAACAGGGTGGTTGCAGGTGCGTGCATGGAGGAGTTTTTCTGAAACCCTAGGGCTGTCCAAGGTTGAAGATAATGGAGGACCGCACGATGGCACGTTTGACTTGGACTGGACATTGCATCCGACGGCTGAGATTTAAACTGAAATATGGAGGGGGAGTCTGCGCATCAAAACGCCTCGTTTCATTAATTGAAACGTTGGGCCTTGGACTCAGCATTCTATCCACACCCCCGCTTTGAGAAGCCCATTAAAATGAACGTGAATCGCTTGCTAAATACACCGAGTCTTTCTTCTTTTTCTGGCACTTTTCCTATTCAATTTTCTGAGCGTGTTGGGCTTAGCACAATTAATATTCACACCCCTTCTCTCAGCCCACTTGGAATTACAACTGAGGCGAACTGCTTTTCTCACCCCCTCCCATTATTTCTTTATAATTCTTTTTTTAATTTCTTTTCATTTTTCATGCATTTTCTAAAAATCATAATAAATCATAAAAACATTATTTTTTAATAATTCTTTTTGCATAATTTTCTTTAAAGAGTCTAGAAAATTATAAAAAATAAAAATTGCATTTTATTTTTTATTTGATATTTTTCCCATATTTTCCAAATAAATAGCATTTTAAATAGTTTAATTTCATACATGATTTTGATAATTTTTGTTCTATTAGATGCTTTGATATTTTTTGTCCATTCTTTTTAGGTTGATTAATAGACATTGTTATCTTGTAGATGCAATTTAGTTCATATTTTTAGGAGTTAGTTTTAGGTGATTAGTTCAGGTGTGAACAACATGAACAAAATCAGGGTTTTAAATAAACTTAGGTGAGATAGTTTAATTCTTTTAGGAAATTTTCATTTGATTTTGGGGGTATGGGCTATAGGGGTTATGGGTATAGGATAGATCCCCTTAGAAATCACTAGGATTCCCCTACTGCTATCAGTATATTACTGCCATATTTGATTGATTGGTGTGGGGTGCCCTCTGGGGAGTATTGTTTGTCTGTGTGGGTATTGGGATTGTCTGGGGATTGGGGAAGCTGAAGACTTATGATGATGAAACCATTGGAGAGCCAGAGACTGAAGGCCAACTTCCAGAGTTGATGAGGAGATTCTTGCTAGCAGCTGTTGAGGAGATTAGGGTTTAGGAGCTAGGCAGAGCTCTAGATTAGAAAGATTGTTTCTCAAACATGGAATGCCTTGTCTGCATCCATCCTTTCCCTATGATTCAAAGTCTCTTTCAAATATCCACCTCCTTCCTTTGGAAGGATCAGTGAATGTATTTGAAATATAGAACTTTTGAGGGAAAATTATCTGTTTAATGTTAACAGTTGATGAACCCCCTTTGGTAGGTAATTAACTGTCTAACATTCACTCACTTCATCTTGTTGACTGATATTCCTCCTGGGGCCTGAGACTTGAAGAAAAGCCATTGTAGATGGAAGACTGATGATCAAAACCTTGCTGAAAAGCTGTGGAGATGGAGAGTGATGCTTGTTGAAGCTTGTAGCTGTATGGAGATGACTTGAAGACAAATGTAGATGCAGAGCTGCTGTGGCTGTTTATTTTGCTGTATTTCATTTCTGATGTATTGATTGGTTTTCGGGACTGTATTGTTTGCTGTTTACCCTGTTGGGTTGAAAGTGAAGCCTGTTCACTTTTGCCTATTGTTTTCTTGGTTCGAGGTTGAGTGGGACTCCCTTGCCTCGCTGGTACTGTTGCATCCATGCATTTTACTGCTTTACTGTATATATTCGATATTGTTTCTGTTTCCGCTTATCCCTTAGGATCTCTGTTTCTCTCTGCGCAAGAGAGGAGCATGATAGACTCTAGGTCTTAACCCATGCATGATAACATTAGGGTAGTTTGATTCCCTTCGCAACCGTAGGTTAGAATTCTGTCTCTTCTTCCTCAAAACAAGCAGAAAAACACAATAAATATTTCAAACACAATAAAAGACACTTCTTCCGTAAGAGAACATGAACTCATCAAGACGTCATTTTTGTCCTCCGGGAACAGTAACCAGAAAAACCCTTTTTCAGAAGGAATAAAAACAATCAAGACAGACTTGTGTCGTACGTGGCCCGAACTACGTTTGCTCTGATCTTTCATGCTGTATGAAAGTACGTAGGCATAGGATGCGATATCCTAGCGAGCAACCTTCCCCTCCTTTCCCGTAGGTAGACGAACTACGTTGACTCTGATTTCTAGTTCCAGACGGGAATACATAGGCATAAAGTGCGACACTTTGCCGAGTCATTTTATTTTCATTTTATTTTCTTTTAACCCTCGACCTATAGTTTAGATAGAATAACAATCCATACCCGAAAACAAGCGTGGATCCCGTCGAGTACGACGGACGTGAGGGGTGCTAATACCTTCCCCTTGCGTAACCGACTCCCGAACCCAGGTTTTGGTTGCGATGACCATACCTTTCCCCGTTTTGCGGTAGGTTTACCTCGAGCGTTTCCTTTCCCTCCCGTGGGATAAATAACGCACGGTGGCGACTCTTCTGTTCAGCCGGCGCCGATTTTCGCAGTAGCGACACCGTTTCCTCATGCCAAGCCAGGAAGCCCTCTAATGATTGAAGAGCCTACTATTGTGCCCATTCAGCAGCATAATCAGGTGTTGGCTGAGCGGGACGAATTAAAGCGGGCGAACGAAGAACTGGAGAAGGAATTGGCTCAACTCCGAAGCGAGAGGAACGAAGCCGTTCATTCTTTCAAAAGGCAGGCAGAGTTGGTGAACCAGCTGGGAACAGACCTGACTAAGCAGATAGCCGAGCATGAACGCATGGGTCGAGACTTCAAAGTTGTCAACGACGTACTGGCTACGAAGAAGCAGCACTTGGACGAGGCATATCGGAGGATATCCAAGTTCAACCAGCACTGGAAGGCTTCCCTGGCCACCAGGAAAGTGCGGGAGGATAAGCTGATGCTACAGATCTCCAAGCTGGAAGCCCAAGTGAAGGACAGTGAGAAGAGGTTTGATGAAGAAACCGCCCGCAGATACACCGTCGAAGGCCAGCTCAACAAAGCTCTCGCTAACCTGAAGGAGTGCAAGCTGACGTTTGAGTCCAAGAAGCGGAAGTTAGAAGATTGCTTCGGCAAAGGAGCATGGGAAGGTTCGGTCGAAGGACTTCAGTATACTATTGTGCAGAGGGAATTACTCGTCGAGGGGTTACTCACTCTGCCAGATCATCCAGAAACGAAGGAGTTGTTAGAAGAGTATCGCGCCCGTGGCCGTACTTGACTATTTGTATTCCTTTTGTTTTAATCATTGTTGTATGCTGACCATCACCAGGCTTGTTGGCTGAGGTCACGCTGTTGATTCATCTTGTACTCGCTGACGCTATGTACTGCCTTGATAGGCCTTCTTTATATATGAAATTGTTGTTTCCATGATTGGACCCGGACTTCTTCTTCTTATTATTATCAGCACTGGCACTCAGGCACTAGGATCGGGGGAGATCTCCCTAACACACAGACACACACATGCATTTGCATGAAGCATTTGCATGACGAGCATTTTGTTATTTTTCCTAGCCCTTCTGTGTTTAACAGGTTTTTTCAGGTTTACAGGTCGTCCCAGGTTGTTTCCGGTGGTTCCAGGATTGATCAGAGACCGATTCACCGTTATCCCACTAGAGCTAATCAGACCAGAATTATGGATCAAGTGCAAACTGATGTTCAGGAGCTCCGCGAAAGGATGGATCGCTTCATGGAGCTCATGCAAGTGGTCGCCAATGGCCAGGATCAGCTCAGAACTTTGGTTCAGCCTTTGATCTCCAGGGTTGATAGCAACGACGTGCTCCACGGTGGGACCGTGCCTACTCCTCCACCAGTTGAAACTCCACAGAACGGTGTCCGCGTGGCCGGGGGCAACGGAAGTGCTCATGGCAATGTGATGGCCAACATCGGACTCAATACGACGGGCGTCGGTAATGGGGGTCTGGGAGCTAATGTCAATGTCGGGCCGGGCAACGGCAATGCAGGCGTCGGGAATCTGTTTGTGCCTCAGCCATGGCTTGAGGATCATCAGGATGATGTGTTCTCTCAGAAGGGTGCTGAAGGAGAGCTGAATGCTGAAACGCGGCTTAGGTTCAAAGCACTTGAAGATAGAATGAGAGATATTGAGAATCAGAATACTTTGGGCGTTGATATGTCCAAGCTGGGATTAATTGCTGATTTCAAGGTACCTCCTAAGTTCAGGGTACCTGAATTTGAAAAATATAAGGGCACTACTTTCCCTCGCGTCCACCTGAGATCGTACTACAGGAAGATGTCTGCTCATTCCGAAGACGAGAAGTTGCTGATGCACTTCTTCCAAGACAGTCTTTTCGGGCCATCCCTCGAGTGGTACATGGGTCTGGAGCCCACTAGTGTGCGCACATGGAAGGATCTTGCTGAAGCATTTGTGCACCACTACCAATACAATAGCGACTTGGCCCCGAACCGAGTTCAGCTGCAGAACCTGTCGCAGAGGAACAATGAAGGGTTTAAGGAGTACGCCCAGCGGTGGCGTGAGTTGGCAGCCAGGGTTCAGCCGCCGATGGTTGAACGAGAGCTCGTGCAGATGTTTGTAGCCACCCTCCCAGGGGTTTACTATGAAAAGTTAGTCAGCGGTATGTCTGGGACGTTCTCGGCTCTTATTATCATGGGCGAGCACGTCGAGAATGGGATCAAGATCGGGAAAATTCAAGGTGAGTCATCCTCAACCGGAGGAGGTGGAAAGAAACCTTATGCTGGTAAAAGGCGAGAAGGAGAAGCGAGCGCTGTGACCAACACTTGAAGGAAGGGCAAAGGCCCTCAGCAGCAGATATCCAGTATAAATATCCCAGCGGCTCCGCAGCAGCAACCGAATCAACAGGGATATAGAAAGTACCAGAATCGGGCATCTTTGGCAAACCGTCACTTCGAGGCACCGCCCATGTCGTATGCGCAACTCTTGCAGACCTTGCTTCAGCTTCAATTGGTCCAGAAGAGGACGATGGCTCCCTTGACAGGGGCACCTCCACCAGGGTACGACGCAAATGCCACTTACGATTTCCACTCAAGGGCACCAGGCCACACAATCGAGAACTGCAAAGCCTTCAAGCACAAGGTGCAGGACTTGGTGGACGCCAAGATCATCAACTTCTCCGATAATGTGCCCAATGTCACGAAGAATCCTATGCCGAATCATAGGGGAGGCAGAGGGAACGCCATTATCAAAGAAGAGAGCGCAGATCTGTTGACTGACGTCAGAGATCTGAAGACGCCGCTTAGCTTCGTTAAAGCTAAGTTGCTGAAAAGAGGGTTCTTTCCAGGTTGCGGAGAACTATGCATGGACTGTGCCACACGTTCTGATGGATGTGAGAAGTTGGTCAAAGGAATTCAAAGTCTAATGACTGAGGGGATTCTGCAGTTTAGCTAGAGGGCTGAAAGTGGATCAGGAGAGGTAGTGCTGAAGCAGGCCGATGAAGTCGCCACCATCACCATCCCTCGCCGGCCGATAACCATTTCTGCGCCCAGACCGCCTACAATTACTATCACCAAAGTTGGGCCGATACCCTTCGAGAGCACTAACGCTGTTCTGTGGCATTATGGGGCTGAAGTTTATTGCAACGGACAGAGGTTGGAGCTAGAGCCGTATGGGTCGACTGTAGAGAATCTTGCGGGAATCAGTGGTATTACTCGCAGCGGAAGAGTGTTTGCACCACCTGAGGTCGTGGCAGACAAAGCGGACAGAGCTGATGCAACTGATAAAGGTAAAAGTAAAGTCGTTGAAGAGGTCCCGTGCGGGGTAGAGAAAGACTTGCTTGTTAAGGATGCCGAGGAGTTTATGCGGTTGATTAAAAAGAGTGACTACAAGATTGTAGATCATCTCCATCAGACTCCCTCGAAGATTTCCATTCTCAACCTGTTGCTGTGTTCTGAAGCACACCGCAACGCGCTGCTGAAGGTGTTGAACGCCGCCTACGTACCGCAAGAGATATCGGTGAATCAGCTAGAGGAGGTTGTAGCCCACGTAAACGCTGGCAATGGGCTAGGTTTCACAGACTTAGAGCTGACGCCAAAAGGGAGGAATCACAATAGCGCCCTGCACATCTCGATAGAGTGTAGGGGCACAATCATGTCGCACGTGTTGGTGGACACGGGTTCGTCGCTTAATGTTCTTCCGAAGAAGGCGTTAATGAAGTTGGATACTCGTGGAGTGATCTGCACACCCAGTGATCTGGTTGTGAAGGCGTTCGATGGAACTAAACGCCACGTTTTCGGGGAGGTGACCCTGCTGATCCAAGTCGGTCCGGAAACGTTCAACGCGGTATTTTATATTATGGACATCATGCCTGCCTACAGTTGCCTCTTGGGCCGGCCGTGGATCCATGCTGCTGGTGCCGTGACCTCCACGTTGCACCAAAAGCTCAAATATGCTGTCGGGGGAAGCATTGTAACCGTGTGTGGCGAGGAGGACATAATGGTGAGCCATTTGTCATCCTTTAAGTATGTTGAAATGGATGGCGAAATCCATGAGACTCTATGCCAAGCGTTCGAGGCTGTCAAGGTGAAAGACGTAGCTCCTGTGGTCACAGAAAAGCCAGAGATGAATCTCTCTTCCTTCAAGGAAGCTCGGGCCGTTGTCCAAGCCGGATATACCCCAGACTGGGGGCGAATTTTGGAGATACCCAACAAGCAGGATAAGTTTGGATTGGGATATTCTCCTGGAGCTGAAGCTTCTTCTTCTTCGTCTAGCAGTGCGTATCGAGGTAAAGGGCCGATCCAATTTACCAGTGGCGGAGTGATTTTCGAAAGCATCAACGCGGTGTCTGAAGACAGCGGGGATAGCGACTGTGACCTCGACTCTTGGATTCAGCCAAGCAAGCCGGGCGAGGGCCTCAACAATTGGACCATCAAGGATATCATCCAGATGACAAGTGAAGAGTAATGATTTACTTTTTTCCAATCATTGTACAACCCTATGTCCTACCCGGGGCATAGTGGTTTTATTGTCAGGGCCTTGTTGGATTATGTACATGCATTTTGTTAATAAATCAAAGGCGTTTTCTTCGTATTCAAATATTATGATCTCTGTTATTTCTGTTTTATATTTGTTTTGAAAAACAGTAAAATGGCAATGGGGTCCTTGCTAACCTGCACATCCTTGTTTTAAAACTTAACCCTTGTTATTGCAGGATCCATATAACAGATGACATCGACTCTGGACCTTCTACGGCTCACTTCGACTTCGATTGCCCGATCTATCAAGCCGAAGAAGAGATTGATGAAGACGAAGACCTTCCTGAAGAGTTGGCCCGCTTGTTGAAATAAGAGGAAAAAGCTATTCTGCCTCATGAAGAGGAGATCGAGATCGTGAATCTGGGTTCTGAAGAACTCGTCAGAAATGTCAGGATAGGGGCTGCACTGCAGAGTGATGTCAAGCAGAGATTGGTCGAGATGCTAAGAGAGTATAGTGATGTCTTTGCTTGGTCATACGAAGATATGCCCGGACTTGACACGGACATCGTGGTCCACCACTTGCCGCTACGAGAAGATTGCCCTCCCGTTAAGCAGAAGCTTAGGAGGACAAGACCAGATATGGCCGTTAAGATCAAAGAAGAAGTGCAGAAACAGCTTGATACTGGCTTCTTAGCGGTCACCACTTACCCTCCGTGGGTCGCCAACATAGTACCTGTACCGAAGAAGGACGGTAAGGTACGCATGTGCGTCGATTATCGGGATTTGAATAGGGCGAGCCCTAAAGATGATTTCCCGTTGCCTCATATCGATGTGTTGGTCGACAACACAGCCCAGTTCTCCGTGTTTTCGTTCATGGATGGCTTCTCCGGTTACAATCAGATCAAGATGGCGCCGGAGGACATGGAGAAAACGACGTTTATCACTCCATGGGGAACATTTTGCTATAAGGTAATGCCTTTCGGTCTGAAGAACGCAGGGGCCATTTACCAACGAGCAATGGTAACTTTGTTTCATGACATGATTCATCATGAGATTGAGGTCTATGTTGATGACATGATTGCGAAGTCCCAAACGGAGGAAGAGCATCTGGTCAACTTATTGAAGCTTTTTGAGAGGCTTAGGAAATTCAGGTTGAGACTGAATCCTAACAAGTGTACTTTCGGAGTACGGTCCGGAAAGCTACTGGGGTTTATCGTGAGTGAACGAGGCATCGAGGTTGATCCTGCGAAAATAAAAGCCATTCAAGAAATGCCAGTGCCGAAAACAGAGAAAGAAGTTCGTGGTTTCTTGGGCAGAATAAACTACATTGCACGGTTTATCTCTCAGCTCACGGCCACGTGTGAACCGATGTTCAAGCTTTTAAAGAAAGATCAGGCAATTATCTGGAATGAGGATTGCCAGAGGGCATTTGACAAGATAAAGCAGTATCTCCAAGAACCTCCAATCTTGATACCCCCAGTGGCTGGATGGCCTCTAATCATGTACTTGACAGTTCTCGAGAATAGTATGGGGTGTGTTCTCGGTCAGCACGACGAGACGGGCAGAAAGGAGCATGCCATTTACTACTTGAGTAAAAAGTTCACGGACTGTGAATCTCGTTACTCGATGCTGGAGAAGACGTGTTGTGCACTAGCCTGGGCTGCCAAACGTCTACGACAGTACATGCTCAATCACACCACCATGCTAATTTCGAAGATGGATCCGATCAAGTACGTCTTCGAGAAGCAGGCTCTTTCGGGCAGGATAGCCAGATGGCAAATGGTGTTGACGGAATATGATATTCAGTACGTGTCCCAGAAGGCCATCAAGGGAAGCGTATTGTCTGAATACCTTGCCGAACAGCCGATCGAGGATTACCAGCCGATGAAATTTGAATTCCCTGATGAGGACATTATGTTTCTCAAAGCGAAGGATTGCGATGAACCGTTGCCCGACGAGGGGCCAGATAGGAAATCCCAGTGGAAATTGATATTCGATGGGGCGGTTAATTCCTATGGAAGTGGCATCGGGGCTATCATCACGACTCCCCACGGATCCCACATCCCGTTCACTGCGAGACTGACGTTTCCAGTCACCAACAATGAGGCGGAGTACGAAGCATGCATCATGGGTCTAGAAGAGGCAATTGATTTGAGAATCAAGAACCTAGACGTATATGGTGACTCGGCGCTTATGATCAACCAAATTAAAGGGGAACGGGAGACTCGTCAATCAAATTTGGTGCCGTACATGAACTATGCCAGAAGGCTGCTTCCGTTCTTTGATCGAGTGGAACTCCATCATGTGCCCAGGGCTGAAAATCAGATGGCTGATGCCTTAGCCATGTTGGCTTCAATGTATAAAGTCAATTTTTGGAATGAGGCTCCAAGAATTGTGCTATCTCATCTTGATAGACCTGCGTTCGTCTTTGCAATCGAGGAAGCCGCCGATGGCAAGCCATGGTTCCATGACATCCAGAATTTCCTTATGACTAAGGAGTATCCTGCGGGTGCGTCAACCCAAGAAAAGAAGACTCTGAGGAGGCTCTCTGGAAATTTTTACCTCAATCCTGATGGAGTGTTGTATAAGAGAAACCACGATCTCGTGCTACTCAGATGTGTAGATGAGAAAGAGGCGAGTATGCTCATGGAAGAAGTCCATGAGGGCACATTTGGTACGCACGCCGGCGGGCATGCTATGACGAGAAAGATCCTGAGAGCAGGATACTACTGGCTGACAATGGAATCAGATTGCTTCAAATTCGCGAAGAGATGTCATAAATGCCAGATTTATGCTGATAAAGTTCACGTGCCGCCGTGCCCGCTGAATGTCATGTCCTCCCCGTGGCTGTTCTCCATGTGGGGCATCGACATGATAGGCAAGATCAAGCCCACTGCGTCTAACGGTCATCGCTTCATTCTAGTAGCTATCGACTACTTCACCAAGTGGGTGGAGGCAGCATCATACGCTAATGTGACCAAGCAGGTGGTAGCTAAATTCATAAAGAGGGACCTCATCTGTCGTTACGGAATTCCCGAGCGGATCATTACTGATAATGGTTTGAATCTGAATAACAAGATGATGAAGGAGTTGTGCCAGAGCTTCAAGATTGAACACCACAACTCATCTCCTTACCGGCCGAAGATGAATGGCGCCGTTGAAGCAGCCAATAAGAACATAAAGAAGATTGTTCAGAAGATGGTTGTGACCTACAAAGATTGGCACGAGATGCTGCCATTTGCGTTGCACGGTTATCGTACGACGGTACGTACTTCAACCGGGGCAACTCCTTTCTCCTTGGTGTACGGTATGGAAGCGGTCCTACCGTTAGAAGTGGAGATCCCTTCTTTGCGAGTTTTGGTTGATGTGAAACTCGACGAGGCAGAATGGATTACGAACCGACTGAACCAACTCAGCCTGATGGACGAGAAGAGGTTAGCATCGATTGCGTTTGGTCGTCTATACCAAAGCCGAATAAAGAAAGCTTATGATAAGAAAGTGCATCCTAGAAGCTTTCAGACGGGTGATCTCGTCCTGAAGAAGATTCTTCCTCCACACTCCGATCACCGGGGCAAGTGGACTCCGAATTACGAAGGTCCGTACGTCGTCAGCAAGGTCTTCTCGAGAGGAGCTTTGTTGTTATCCACGATGGATGGTGAAGATTTCGCATCCCCGGTGAACGCGGACGCAGTTAAAAAATACTTTGCTTGAAAGCGACCCGCTGGACAAAAAAAAGAGAGTCCAGGCAAAAATGGGGCATCCTGGCGAACCAAAAACATAATAAAAGGTTCGGGCAAAAATTAGGGATATAAATTGAAAAATGTACACCCGCGAAGTCGAAAACCTATACTGGGCGGCTTCGGCAAAAAAGGGTATCCCGGTGAACTGAAAACCCGCAGAGGGCGGTTCACGCAAAAGTTAGGGATTTGAAAAAGCAAATGAATGCGTTCCGCGTGTGGACTTTCTTTGTTTAGTGGTTTGGAAGACCTGCGGGCCGTTTATCTGAATCGATCTCTTCTGAAGCTGAAGCGTCGGAGAAGTATCGAAGTCGAGTGGGTCATAGAGGGATCAACTCATGGTGTTCGTCTACGCCTCGTTGCCGACATTTGTATATACTGATGTATATTTATGTTTTATTTTTGCGCGTCTTCCTCATTCCAGGAGCTTGCATCTATTGTAAAACATTTTACCCATTCAGGGGTTCGTTATCAATAAAATGCATACTATTCAGCAATTCTGTTTGCCTGTTTAGCATTTATCTGTTTTGTTTGTGAAAAGGAATGCCGATGTTTTTGATAAAATGCGCATACATAAACTTACTGGCCTAGGCCACTGATTGTTGAAACAATGAATTACCTGAATATTGTCACGAGATAATAACCTTGATAGGTCCCTTTGAGAAGGGTATCTGGTCTATTTGTTTGTGTTGTTACAGGTGTAGCATATTCCAAACAGTGCGCCGTGCGCATCCTGAAGAAGGATGATTCCTCCTTCCCCTGCAGAGTTCAGTAGCCTCTCCCCGCAGAGTCCGAACACGAGATAATGAGCATTGATATGTCTCCCCAGGTAGAGATGATTCTCTCCCCAATCAGATGCGTCCTAAAAGAACGTCATCTCCTCAGCTGAGTCAGGCGCCGAAGCGCGTGTTCATCCCCCAACACCGGGTCACAAGTGCAGGTCTCGGAGGAAACTATTCGTTCGCCGAAGTATGCAGCAACTGATGGTGCCAGACTGAAGTCTCCAGCGGAATTGAAATTCCCCACCAGAGTCGTACTCTCCCCCGAAGTCGGATGATTCATTCTTCCCCAGCGGAATTAAAATTCCCCACCGGAGCCGTACTCTCCAGCGAAGCAGAATGACTTCTCCTTCCTCACCGAGTTTGCAAATACCCAAGGGAGCCGAATCCTTGGAAGCTGCTCAGACCATGATTGGTTTCCCCCAGTGGAAGGTTGAACAGCTGATGCTGTTTCCCCACAGAGTCGTTATCTCCAGAGAAGTAGCCATGAAGGCCACGCAGGTTATTCCCGCGATTGACATCACTTTCCCTCAGCAGGTCCAAGTTCTTGTAGAGCTTCATTCCCCTGCAGTAGTCAACTGAAGTTGTTTTCCCCGCAGCAGTCAACTGAAGTTGTGCCCCCTGCGGAGTCCAGTTGAGATTGGCGTGACCTTGTTCTCCTCAGCAGGATGATTCCTCTATCTGAGTAGTTCTTTCTCCTTGACAGGAGGATTCTCCCTTCGACATTTATTTTGCTGACGGGATCGCATCATATTGCATGATTGCATAGCATTTACAATAAACGCATAGCATTTCCACCGTGTGGAGCATTGCGCCATTGCCGAAGCATATGCATAATAAACATGATCTAGGTTGTTACCGTTCTTGTTTTGCAAGTGTTCCGCCATAGAATCGATTGCTCGGGATGATTCCTGACATTCTCCCCAACGAAGCCGCTTGCTCAAGATGATTCTTGAGGTCCCCAGTGAAGTCTTCGGTTCAAGATGATCCTTGAATTCCCCAGCAGAGCCGTTTGCTTAAGATGATTCTTAAGACCCCAGTGCAGTCACCAGAGTTGGTTGCTCAAGTTGATACTTAGAGTCCCCAGTAAAGGTTGCCCAGGATGGTTCCTGAAATCCCCAACAGAGTGTTCGCTCAGGATGATTCCTGAAAGCTCCAGCATGGTTACCGGTGCAAGATGATTCTTGAAGGTCCCCGGCGGAGTTATTTGTCCAAGATGATTCTTGAAGTCCTCAGCAGAGTTGATTCATCCAGAATGATTTCTGGATCCCCGGAGCGGAGTTACTTGATAGTTCTCCAGAATCCCCAGCGGAGAGGCGACATCCCCAACAGGTTTCTAACGGCGAAGTTGAAACCTCCCTTGAAGACTCCATGATTGAAGTCTGACCGTGTTAATCAAGCAGTTCTCTCAGCTGATGCAGAGTGCCTGATGGCAGAGGTTTAGATATTCCCAGTTGGCTCATGATTGACCAAGAATTCTATTCCCGACTTGCTGATGAAGTCCGGCTGATGCCCGACAGATGTCTTTGAATGCCTGATGGCATGATCAACCTGATGGTTGAAGTCCGGCTGATGCCCGACAGATGTATTTGGATGCCTGATGGCATGATCAACCTGATGGTTGAAGTCCGGCTGATGCCCGACAAGTTCTTTGGATGCCTGATGGCATGATCAACCTGATGGTTGAAGTCCGGCTGATGCCCGTCAAGTTCTTTGGATGCCTGATGGCATGATCAACCTGATGGTTGAAGTCCGGCTGATGCCCGACAGTTTTCTTGGAATGCCTGATGGCATGATCAACCTGATGGTTAACCTGAAGAGTCCCGATGAATCGTGATGCCGGATGGCATGATCAACTATGTATTACCAGTTACCGTGTGACCAATTCTCCAGCTAGTTGTCGTGCAGCTATTATTTCAGTTTTCGAAGATTTGTTCCCATCAGAGTACCGCGTACTTGTGCAGTGGGAAAATTTCCGAGTTTATCGGTATTCAACCGTCTCTCACCTTGATTGGCTGAGAGTCGTTCGCTCCTCACCCAGTCAGGTTCAAGCCGTTTGAATAGGGGCAGCTGTTGCACCCCAAAATTTGACCAACATTTATTCACCTAGCTTGTGGTTCACTAGCATGATCATCTGCATCTCATTGATATGTGGGCAGTAGATCAAGGGGTATGATTACCCAGCAAGAGTTGTATGAGACTTTGAAGCTAGCCAAGAAGGTTATTCAAGTGTCCAAAGGTTGATACCTTTGTCAGAGAACTCAAGAGATCCTCAGAGAGATTGGTTGAAACCAAGGTTGTGTGTCTCCTGACTTGAGAGTTGTGGGAGCCCCTCAGATGATTCTGAGGCTATGAGGATGGACTTGAAGCTTTGAGAAAGCTTATGATATGTCTTGAAAGCCATCATGAAGCCTAGAGAGGTCATTGTACAAGAATTCAGAAGACTCAGCCATGAGTGGTGGAATTAGGGTTTGACTGGGTCAACCCTAGGTCAACTGATGATTTGGAGAGGGTTGAGACCTAATCCAAGAGCCATGTGATCATGGAATGATGCATTGAGATGCTATAATGATGATTCCTAGGCCAACTCATCATGATTGAGGAGTTTGAGAAGTTTTAAGCTAGGATTTCTAAGGCTTGACAGTGTAAAATCCCCTAGTTTGATCCATATCTTCAAGGCAGTTTAGCTCAAGATGTGATTGTCATCTCATCTTACCCCACAACATGAATGTTGTAGAGCTTGTTCTTATCTTTAATTTGAGTACTATAAGTCCTTGATAGGATTTGTAGAGCTCAAGTTATGACTTTGACAAATTACAGGTCATCTGAGGTATGTGAATCTGGGTCCTTGAAAGTCACCCAACTTGCATCCAACTTTTGCCCTAGTATGATGATTCCTATGGACTCTTGGTCAACATGAATGTTGTAGAGCATCTTCTTATCTTTATAGAGAGTACTATAAGTCCTTGATAGGATTTGTAGAACTCAAGTTATGGCTTTGACAAGTCAAGGGCATTTTGGTCATTTGGAGGTTATAGGTCATTTCAAGCATAAGGCCATATCTCCTATTTCCAAGCTTCAAATGGAAAAATATTCAACATCAAACTTGCTTAGAATGATGTTTTAAGGCTATTAGGTAGGTCATGAGATGTTGGAAAGGTTTGTATCAAAAAGTGATAAAAATGGCCTAAAATGGAGGCATAAGTTAATTAAGTTGAAATTGGAAATTGGAAATCCCAAGTTACACATCCAAACCATGTCATATAATAGGTCATTTTGACTCTAAAGGACATTCTAAGAACAATGGTTCAGCCACAATTTTGATTTGAGTCCTAAATCATGGGGCTGCTTTGGAAATTGCTTGCTTGCATCTTAAGGCACAAAGGCAAAACTCAAAGAAACTCAATGTACAAGTTAGTTATGCATCTCAACATATCATATATCTCATATAAGAATAATTTCAAGTCAGAATTGGTGGTTACAAGAGGCTTGGCATGAGATAACACATAAGGAGAAGTGAATTCATAATGTCATGACATGAGATTTCCAATTTCTCATGGGAAGGTTCTAGATGGTCCTAGATGATTCTAAACCACTCTATATAACCTATAGGACTTGCTCAGATGCAAGGTTGGTGTAAGATTTGAGAGAAGAGAGAGTTGGTCATTTCAATTGCCTCCATTGCAAGTTGAAAGTGAATTTCCTATTCTGAACCATTTCCATCCATTCTTTCCATTCATACACACTCCATTGATGATAGTGAAGCTGTGCAGATCGATTTGAGAGCAAATCCATGGTGAATTGAGAAGTTGGCAATTGAATTTTCAAGGTAGCAAGTCAGAATCGAATTCTGAGATTCAAGCACTCTTCCTCAAATCTTTTGCAAACAGTAGCAAGATCATCATCCAAGGAAGCTTTCTGAAGAATTTCAAGGCTTGAAGTGAAGGTTTTCACCATCTGTTGATCAAGAAATACCAGGTTTGCAAATTCTCCACTACACCATAATTTATGCATTGCTAGGTTAGTTTATTAGTGTAGAAAGGTTAGACACATAGGTGATGATTTCTGGAGAGTTAGGGATCAATTGATGAAGATTGAGTTATGGACACCATTTCTTTGATGATCAAGAACTCGTGGTATAGTGAGATATAATGCATGTGTGATAGCTTATTTTAACCAGTAGAGTGTGGTGATCATTTTAGTACCAAGAAATCCAAGAATTGTTGAAGTTGAGGATTGACCATAATTTCAATTTTGAATCGTGTTTCATGTTGGAGGAGGTTTCAAGGAGTTCTAGGGTTATGGTTGTATTCAACATGAAAAATGAAGCATGTTAGTGTTTTGAATTGTTAAATTTGATGATGATTTGAGAGCATACGATGGGAGGGAAATCTGAGGTTTGAAACTCTGTTCATGGTAGTTTTCCCTCCAAACCCTAGCTGAAGGTTGAAGACGACCTCTCCTCCGTTGGATCATCCCATGACTTGTTGACCCTACCCTAATCCCACGGCTTGCATTCAATCTCAGCATAAGAGGGAATTCTGAGTTAGTCATGAAACGCTCCGTTTCATTAAAGGAGCTTCTTGGGCCTTAGTAAGAGGATCACTAATCACACCCCCACCCACGACCCATGTTTAAATTGTACTGCATTTCTTTACTTATTGCACAGTTTCTTTTTCTTTTTCTTTATATTTTTCTTTTGTTTTTCTGAACGCATTATGGGCTTAAGCATTTTGCTGCGCGCACCCCCCAGTTAAGCCCATCATCCATAAAACACATTATATCCTTGCTATCTGCACCATAAGCTTTGCATTTTAATTTCTTTTTTCTTCATTTTATTTTAATCTTTAGAAAATCATATTAAATGGAAAAATAAAGATTTTTAAATGGGGATTTTTTCTCCCACTTCATGATGATGTCTAGAAAATTGTCAAATAAAAATATTTGCATTTCATGCATTTTTAATATTTTTTGTATATTTTCTATTTTAATAGCTTTTTATTTCTTTTATGTTGATACATGAATTAGTAGAATTTTGTTTAGGTAGTTACCTTAACATTTTTAGGCCATTATTTTTAGGATAGCTAGATTAGGACTTTAGATCCCTCCTGGATTTATTCCATAATTTTGTGATTAGTTTTAGAGTAGTTTTGATTAGATGACATTAGGTTGTGTAGAATTAGGTTAATCCTTAACATATGTCCACAATAACACTAGAATTTTGGGTTTCTAGGTCAAGTTAGATATTGGGACATATAAGGGTATTAAGGGTAGGTATGTAGGATCCCTTAGAAATTATATTAGGTTTTAATATAGTAGTATACTATTTTTAAGTGATTTTTGTAGTTGATGATTGTTGGTGTTGCCCTTGTGGGCTTGTATTTTTGTTTGCTTTGCTTTGTGGGCTTGGAGAGCTTGGTATTGCTTTGAGGAGAATTGAGGAGCTTAGTAGGAGCATTGAGGAGCATTGAGGAGCATTGAGGAGCTTGAGAGCTTGGTCTTGTTTGTTTTGTTGATTGTTTTAGGGTTAGGGATTAGGAAGAGTTTAGACCTAGTTAACTTCTTTCTCAAACATGGATGGTATCTTTCACCTCCATTCCTCCCTATGATTCAAAGTCCTTCCATGGTATACACCTCTCTCCTTTGGAGGGATAAGTGATGGTACCTAGGAAGTAGAACTTTTGAGGGAGCCATTCCTTTGATGTTGAACCCTTATAGGTCACCTTTGGTGGTCAATAAGCAGTTTAACATCCCAACTTATCCAGTTAAGTGATTTCCTCTGGTTGGAGTATCTTGAGAGATGTTGGGCTTGAGTTTGAAGATGAGGACTTCATTGAAGAGTGTAGAAAAGGATGATTCCTTGAAGCATTTCCATTCCAGCTGAAGCTTGAAGAGCAACAAGAGCAAGTTGATACTTGAAGACCCAATGAAGATGAAGTAAAAAACTGAAGGATGAGGTTGATACTTCTAAGTGATTGAAGATTACTCGAAGAAGCTGAAGCTTGCAAGAAGAGAAGACCAAGTTGAGACTGGTAAAGCAGGGAGAGCTTGAAAGCTTGAAGACTAAGTTGATACTTAGGAGGAGGATTCAATTGAGATTGATTCTAAAGAGCTGAAGCTTGAAGACAAAGGAAGTTGATACTTACTTTGATACCTGGAGATCCTGAAGGAGATCAAGTTGATACTGGTGGTTAACAGTGAAGCCTGAAGGTGGAGCTGATCAAGGAGCTGAAGCTCAGAGGAGAGAGGATCTGCTTTCTTTTCTTTTTCTTTGTTGTATTGACATGTTTTGTTTGACTTGCTTGATGCATTAGAATAAGTCCATGACTAGACTAAGTAGAATCTAGGAGCATGATTGCACTAGAGGTTGAGTTGCTCCCTCTGCTTGTACTGTTACTGTGTGGCTTTGCTTGCGGGTATTCGGTAGAGCCTAGATCCCTTGCCCATGTGTTTTTGTTTGCCTGATGGCATTTTATTTCATTTCTTCTGTATGACTGCAGTTTACTGTATTGCTTGATAGCATGTTTTATCTTTCAGTATGATTACTGTTATTCATTCTGGCTTGAGGTTGAGATGAGCTTGTGGAGGCTGAAGCCCCACACACATTTCCTCCCTCACTTGCATTGCATGCATTTTACTGTTAAGCTGATGCTTTGTCTGTTTTGGTGTATCATTGACATGATCCCTTAGGACTCTCATTTCCTTTGATAAGGAATTGATGATAGAACTTTAGGTTGAAACCTATGCATGAAAACTTCTAGGAGATCCCTGTTCAAACCTCAACCATAGGATGAATCCTTGGCATGACAACAGTAGGACTTGATAGTCTCCCTCCTAGTTGGGCCTGTTCTCTTCTCATCTCAAAACAGTTTAAGATACAGTAATCATGAATGATTTCTTTCGTACGTTACGAGCCTTAAGCTATCTGAGAAGGGATTGTGGGAGAGTTTCTTTTCCACAGTCTGGATGTTTAGTATGGTACCCTATGGGTGACATGCGACGCATTCACTCTCAGGTCATAGTCTCTAGTGCAATTGAAATTGCAAACACAATAAAAAACACTTCTTTCGTAAAAGACAGGAAATAACCCGTAGTTTCCCGAACTACGTGAGCTCTAATCTCTCATACCTGTTGAGAGTACGTAGGCACAATACTGATGTATTGGCGAGCTACCTTCCCCCATAACCCATCGTAGGTCGAACTACGTTGACTCTGATTTCTCATTCTCTGATGAGAATACGTAGGCATAAAGCGCGACGCTTTGCCAAGTCATTTTTCTTTTCTGTTTAAGCCACCCTTGATAGGTAGATAGATAAAACCAACCTGTCCAAGTAAACACAACAAGCATGGATCTCGTCGAGTACGACAGACGTGAGGGGTGCTAATACCTTCCCCTTGCGTAACCGACTCCCGAACCCAGACAATGGTTGCGATGACCTTGTCTTACCCTTTTTCGTCAGGTTTTTCCGATCGTTTCCTTTCCCGCTCTGAGGGATAAATAACGAGAGGTGGCGACTCTTCTGTTGTGCCGGCACCTTATTTTCGCGTAAACGACAACTTGGATTGAGCACCTAATGTCTCTCCTACTCCCATCCTAAACGGAGGGACTAGGAATCCTATGGGGATCATGGCAAAAAAGCACAAGAAGAACAAAGGAAGGATCAATCACAAGTAGAGAATGCAAACATGAAAATGTACACTTAGAATGGTGGGAGGGAGGAAAAAATGTGTGGGGCAGCAGCCGCCACAAGCGCGTCTCGACCTCAATTGATGCAAACAATAAAGATGCAAAACTTAAAAGAAATGCAAATGCAAGCACATGTTAAGGAAGTGTCGATTAAAATAATCGAGAACAATAACTAAAAATCCAAAATAATTCACTCCTAATGCATCGTATTGATTTACGATGATTCGATGCGAATCGGTATGCAAACAAGCAAGCAAAACAACAAATATGGCATTCTGGCACAATGTTAATCGGTTAACCCCTGGGGTTAATCGGTTAACCTGTGTAAAACAAGTGAAAATCTGGAAATTCATAGGTGTTAATCGGTTAACACCAGGCGTTAACCGATTAACAACCTAAAAACTTTGAAAAATGTGAATGTTTGAATTGGTTAATCGGTTAACCATATAGGTTAACCGATTAACACTGTACCAGAAGCCAAAAACAGCAGCAGGAAATCACTTCTAGCACCAAAACAACTTATCCAAGGTACCAACAGATCAACTTATCAATTAAGCACGAAATTAACAACAGAAAACATGGATCCAACAGCATGGAAACAGAATTGCACATTCATATCACAAATCGAACGAATCAAAATCAACAAAATTCAATCGAATATGAAGATTAACATGATAAGCTCAAAAATTAAATCAGATCGAGAATTCCAACCTTCGAAGCGGAGATTTGCTTCGGTAAATGTTGATCAACTGAACTTGAGCAGATCAAATGCTAGAAATTCGGAAAACTTCAAGATCCACAATAATTGTTGTTGTATGAATGAAGATCCACCAAATTTGAGTCAAAAAGCTTCAAATAATCACTTCTAAATCCAACTCCAGATTCAGATCCAAGCTTGCACGAAGATTGAAGATGAGAATTGATTCAATGATGATGGTAAATGGAGGTTTATGCTCAAGAATACATTGATTCCAATAAAGAATCAAGAATTCCAATGAAAAAGAGCTTTGGGTGAGTTTTGGTTATGGAAGGAATTTGGAGAATTGAGATCAAATCTGAAGTGAGAGTAAAAAATGAATATTGGATGGTGAGGTTTGGAGTAAATCACTTAAATATGATTTAGCTTTGGGATCCAAAGCAAGGATTGAAATTTGGATTGGAAATCAAGGCTTGGAATGTGGAATGGGATTTTGGAGGGAAATCTGAAATTTAAAGGTGTTCTAGATCCTTCCCAAGTGAAAATTTGAATTCCAAAGTGATCAAAATTGGACCCCAAGTGCAATTGGCTTGCAAAATCACGTACATGGCAATATCTGTTATGGTAGAAACGAAGCTTAACAATACTCTTTCCTGAAAAAGAAGTTTTCGATTAATCCCGAAGGAAAAAGGTTTGAGTTTTGTTTTGTTTTTTTTAGTGAAGTGAATTAATTTGGTTTGTGATTCACGTTGCACTAAAGACTATGACATGGAGGCGAATGCGTCGTATATCGCCCCCGAACGGGACGTATACTAAACACTCTAGATAAGCGAGAGGAGACCCCTCACTCATCATTCCCCATGTAGCTTAAGGCTCGTAGCACGCAATGTTTATCGCCTTTATTAGATGAATTAGCATGGTTTTGAGATGAGAAGAGAAGATGCACGGAAGGTCTAAGGGAAACTCGGGCCTAACGTTGTCATGCAAAGTGATCCTAGAGTTTAGATGAAAAGGGGAAACATCTACCCTAATGTTAGCATACTTGGATTGAGCACCTAATGTCTCTCCTACTCCTATCCTAAACGGAGGGACTAGGAATCCTATGAGGATCATGGCAAAAAAGCACAAGAAGAACAAAGGAAGGATCAATCACAAGTAGAGAATGCAAACATGAAAATGTACGCTTAGAATGGTGGGAGGGAGGAAAAAAATGTGTGGGGCAGCAGCCACTACAAGCGCGTCTCGACCTCAATTGATGCAAACAATAAAGATGCAAAACTTAAAATAAATGCAAATGCAAGCACATGCCAAGGAAGTCTCGATTAAAATAATCGAGAACATCAACCAAAACTCCAGAATAATTCACTCATAATGTATCGTATTAATTTACGATGATTCGATGTGAATCAGTATGCAAACAAGCAAGCAAAACAACAAATATGGCATTCTAGCACAATGTTAATCGGTTAACCTGTGTAAAACAAGTGAAAATCTGGAAATTCATAGGTGTTAATCGGTTAACACCAGCCGTTAACCGATTAACACCCTGAAAACTTTGAAAAATGTGAATATTTGGATTGGTTAATCGGTTAACCATATAGGTTAACCAATTAACACTGTACCAAAAGCCAAAAACAGCAGCAGAAAATCACTTCTAGCACAAAAACAGCTTATCCAAGGTTCCAACTGATCAACTTATCAATTAAGCACGAAATTAACAACAGAAAACAGAGATCCAACAACATGGAAACAGAATTGCACATTCATATCACAAATTGAACGGATCAAAATCAACAAAATTCAATCGAATATGAAGATTAACATGATAAGCTCAAAAATTAAATCAGATTGAGAATTCCAACCTTCAAAGCGGAGATTTGCTTCGGTAAATGTTGATCAACTGAATTTGAGCAGATCAAATGCTAGAAATTCGGAAAACTTCAAGATCCACAATAATTGTTGTTGTATGAATGAAGATCCACCAAATTTGAGTCAAAAAGCTTCAAATAATCACTTTTAGATCCAACTCTAGATTCAGATCCAAGCTTGCACGAAAATTGAAGATGAGAATTGATTCAATGATGATGGTAAATGGAGGTTTATGCTCAAGAATACATTGATTCCAATGAAGAATCAATAATTCCAATGAAAAAGAGCTTTGAGTGAGTTTTGGTTATGGAGGGAATTTGGAGAATTGAGAGAGAATTGAGATCAAATCTGAAGTGAGAGTGAAAAATGAATATTGGATGGTGAGGTTTGGAGTAAATCACTTAAATATGATTTAGGTTTGGGATCCAAAGCAAGGATTGGAATTTGGATTGGAAATCAAGGCTTGGAATGTGGAATGGGATTTTGGAGGGAAATCTGAAATTTAAAGGTGTTCTAGATCCTTCCCAAGTGAAAATTTAAATTCCAAAATGATCAAAATTGGACCCCAAGTGCAATTGGCTTGCAAAATCACGTACAGGGAAAAATCTGCTATGGTTAACCAATTAACCATATGCGTTAATCGGTTAATGCCTCTGAAACTTTGAATCTGGGCTAATTTTCCTTTGGTTAATCGATTAACCATATAGGTTAACCGATTAACACCTTCAAATTTTGAATTTTGGCGCCTTTTGGAGGGAAACTTGCCCGTTTGCCCTGTTTCAACTGTTTTGAGCTCTGTTTAGCTGCTGGACCTCATTTTTGGACATTATCATTGTGGAAATACTTGTTATGAGCCTAAGTGCTGATCCTGATCCAAAATTAACCTGCAAAATAAAATCGGTCGCCCGACCGCTGGGCAAAATAAATGTCCGAGCCACTGATGCTCGCTATTTGCTATTCAGTCCTGCACTGAAATAAACCTGAGCCACAGGAACTCCTTAATCCCATGCCAAATGAACAATGTCATGCCATGCAAATGCTAAATGCAAAGAAACAAAAGCAGTAACAAGAAAACCGGTTGGGCAAATTTTGGGGTGCAACAACATGCTAATTATGCAAATAAGCTCAAAATCAAAATTGGATCAAGAATTCCAACCTATGAAGCAGAGAATTGCTTCGGTTAGTGTTGATTTACTCCAATTATGCAGATCCAAGCAAGAAACCTGAAGATCCTTCAAGATCCAAGTGTGTTCTTGTTGTAAGAGTGAAGATCCACCACAATTAAGCCAAAATAGTCCAAATAAGCTCCTTCAAAGCAACTTCAAAATTCAGATCTAAGCTTGCACGAAAATTGGATGAAGAAATTGATTAAATGAGGATGATGGATGAAGGTTTAGCTCTTAGAAATCAATGATTCCAATGGAGAATCAAGGATTTCAATGTGAGAAGAGCTTTGGTGAAGGTTTGGGAAATGGAAAGTTGAGAACAAATTGAGAGAAAATGAGAGTGAATTCTGAAATGAGAATGAAATTATGAGGATTAGATGTGTGAGGTTTGGAGTAGATCAATTAAATACCCCTTAGACTTGGATCCAAATGAGGCTTGGAATGTGGTTTGTGAAAATTGCTTTGGAGTGAGGAGTGGAAATTTTGGGAGGGAATTTGAAATGATTTGAAAGTTAACCAAAATTCAAAATGGTTCTAGATCCTTCCCTTGATGAAAAATCAACTCACAAGTGATCAAAATTGGACCCCAAAGTGGCTTCACTTGAAAAATCACGTACAGAGGCAAAATCTGCACTAGTTAATCGGTTAACCATATGGTTAATCGGTTAACACTTTGAATATTTGGATTTGACCTGATTTTTACTTGGTTAATCGGTTAACCATTTGTTTAATCGATTAACACCTTCAAAATTTGAATTTTGGTGCCTTTTGGAGGGAAATCTGCACATTTGCCCGTTTTCAACCGTTTTAGGTCCTGATAAGCCTCTGGATCTTGCCTTTGAATGCTATAACCCTAACCGATTAACCGTTTTAGTTGTTTTAACATTAGTTAATTAATTTATGGTAATTACAATTTTATCTATAGATTATAATTATTAATTTCTTGCATAATTGCTAGTTAATATTTAATCTTGTATTGATCGGACAATTTAAGTATGTAAAAGAATCAAAACATTTTACTTAATCTAATTTAAATATTATTATTATTTTTTATTTATAAAAAAGGGAGTTTTAAAAAAAAACATTTTATATATTAATTAAAAATCATAATTAATTTTTTTTTAGGACCTTTCTTATTTAAATAATGGAAGCGTTGGATTTTTGGAGTCTAGCACTCCTTGAATCCTTAAGCGACCACTCTCGAGGTGCACACCTTGAGTTGTGGTCGCTTCGTCTTTCATCCTTAAAATACCCTACTTTGTTTAAACCTCCAAAATTCGCAAACCCTATTCGAGCAATATGTTCACCTTATCTTAACTCATCTACGTTATTATATTCAAATTATTCTCCTAAAATTAAAATTACGAAGGAATCGAATTCTTGGAGTCATGTGTAACACCCCACTTTCCCAAATTAAATAAAATATGAATATGAAAATAATAATCAGAGTTTTCACCAAAAAGTGGGATATCACATCTCCAAATTTTATAAAAATACTTTATTCATTCTTTTCAAAATAATACAGCGGAATTTGTTTCATAAAGTAAAATACATCAAATTCATGATACGACACAGGAAAAAGAAATAAGTTCAACATAGACACAACAAAACACCCAAGTCCCGTGCTACGTATCAGAGCATCCTAGACTCGACTGGCACACCACCATCCAAGCTATCTAAGTACCTGGATTATCTGTACTTCCGGAGAAGCACAGACACAACAACAGCAAAGGGGTGAGAAATCATGATCAAAATATAATGGTAATGTAATACATGTAAATAAGGCAGTAAAACACACCAACACATCAACTATTCACCCCAACAACACCATATAACGAACCTACTCTTCAAATTACAATATAACATATTATAATGCAATTATGCAACACAACACCATGCATGCGGTACCGACTCATTGGTTCATTCAATCGAGCCTGGATAGATCACTTACGCTCCTCCTGAGACATGATCTATCCCTCACCATTCTCCACAAAGGAGTACGGATGAATCATTTACGCTCCTCCTGAGACATGATTCATCCCACCAAAACACCATGATATGCACACACCAATGCATAACTATCATAATTAGGCACTCAAATTGCACACGATCCTCCTGATCATATCATCATACATCAATGCATATATGTACAGATATAACATACACCAACACCGTATAGATCAATCAGATAGTAAACAACTTCATACTATAACACCAGATATAACCACATCCCAACACTCGGGAACGCATGATTCTACTGATCACTACATATATATACATTAACTAATTGTTCACCAACAATATCAAGGAAAACGAGTACCATCACCAAGTAAACAAGTTCATACTTTATCACCAAGATATAAACACGTCCCACCACTCGGGAATACACGATCCTACTGATCACTACACCATGCTCTGCATGATTCATACACCAACTAATTATCCATTTAAATAATTAGTAACAGAAATCACATACTATCACCGAGTACTCACTCTATACCACTCAATCATCTCCCCTATAATCAACAAAGTCCAAGGGCACTACACTCTTAGCGCACACAACATAACAGCATAGAAAAACCACATTCTGCTACGCTCGCTACACCCTCGCTAGGCGAGCTCCCAGCGAATGCTCGCTACCTGTTCGCTTAGCGAACCTCCTCGCGAATGACAGCAGTGGCTACTGTAATGATTCGCTATCCAACTCGCCACAGCGAATACCCAGCGAATACTCGCTACCTGTTCGCTTAGCGAACCTCCTCGCGAAGGCAAACATAACCTACTGGACTCACTCGCTACCTCACTCGCTAGGCGAGCACCTAGCGAACGCTCGCTGCCTTCTCGCTAAGCGAAGTGCTAGCGAGTTGCCTGCGACTTCTCAAGTTCTCACAGTTCAGAATTCTCACTCTTCTCCGATTCAAGCCTATTTTATAACATCCACTTCCTATACTATCCGTATTACGACCAATGCATATTAGACTTATCAATCTTCCTATAATTCTACTTCAGATCAACATTACGGCACACTACCGGCACTTTATAGTTACTCTGAACCTTACTCAAACCAAACCAACACCAACAGTCAATCAACAATGGCAACATCAAACATCTGTACATCATCATATACATATTATTCCAAAGTCATCACTTAAACAATCTATCGACACATCAAAAAGGTCACACAGAACTTCCATAAAACCGTAAACTCAACCTATACGCCAAATTAACCAAAAACAACAATTTACCAACAATCAACATATTTCAATCCATCAACATCAACATAACTCAACAATCAATAGCATGTCAATATAAAACTTCATCAACGATACATTCCTACGGGGTTAAGGAATTCCCACTACCCTATTCATGTATATACCATTCCCAATCAAGTTTCTCCCCCCTTACCTTGTTAATCGGTTGATCGATGAAATTCTTCCTGGATTTGGTCTCTTGGCCTCCTCTTTTCTTTCCGTTCTTCGTTCCCTTTTTCCTTCGTTCTTCTCACTTCTCTCGTTCTTTCCTCTTCTCTCTTTCTATCGCTCTTTCTCTCTTCCCTCTTTCTATCGTGTTATTTTCTCTAATACTTCCCCCACCCCTTCATATTCTTTTTTCCTTTTTATTTCCTATCCCAATAATAATAATAACTAATAAAAATAACATAATAATAATAATAATAATAATAATAATAATAATAATATTATTATTATTATTATTATTATTATTATTATTATTATTATTATTATTATTATTATTATTATTATTATCACACCAATTTCTCACGATCTATGGTAATCCCTTTTCTCTCTATTCCAATTTTTCTAATATCTCCTTGCCACCCCTTCATATTTCCTTCCTCACGGTTTTTATCATGACTTTTCATATTTCCATTCTAACTTCCCAATAACCCTTCCACCTCTTATTTTACTTATTCCAACCACTAATATTCCCAATAATAATTCTAATATAATAATTATAATAATCATTATAATAATAATAATAATAATATAATATAATACTATTATAATATTATAGTAATATTCAACATAATAATAATAATAGTAATACACCCAACAATAATTATAATTATAATAATAATAATATTATCACACCTATAATAATAATAATATTAATAAGAATAATATAATAATAATAATAATAAATATAATAAATATAATAATAATAATAATAATAATAATAAATATAATAAATATAATAATAATAGTAATACCCCCACCAATATTACTATTATTCATTATATTATCATATTCACATCAAAGCACCACCAATATTACCATTAGTTATTATATTATTATATCTACACCAATTCACCACCAATAATTCTCCCATATCAAGGACACCCACCAATAATAATATTCATACTAATGATAATAATCATAATAATAATAATAATAATAATAATAATACCACCAATATTACTATTATCTATTATATTATTATCTCCATACCACCAATGATCCTTACATATCAAGGGTACTCACCAATCATATACCAACACACCCCACCTAAGGGCACACCAACATAAAATATTTAAAATAATAATAAAATGACTAAATAATTAAAATGGGTGTTACAACTCTCCCCCACTTTAATTATTTTCGTCCTCGAAAATTACCTGATGGAAACCAATCCGGATACGCTTCCCGCATCCTTCATTCCAATTTCCAGGTCACACTGCCTTCTGCAGCACCTCTCCAAGCCACTTTCACCAAAGATGTCTCCTCCCCTCGGAGTTGACTTCCGTTCATTAAAACGAACCAGCAATGCTTCAACACTCAAATTATTTTTCACTAGTACATCATCCACCTGATTCAATGTACTTTCTCAACCAGACACATGGAACACGTCATGCCAATTCACAACGACAACGGAAAAACAGTCTAACATGTTACTCCTCCCATGCCTCCGCTGCGCCACTCTGATACAAACCACAGAACACGGTGTGAACTTCTAAGACTTCGAAGTTCGACCAACATCAGTCACTGGCGTGAATCTCAAAACACATTTTTTTTGGATCCTCTTGATCTTCTCAGCCATCTCAAACATAATTTTCAGGTCTGAGCACAACACTCTCACTCGACCCATTCCAACACAGTAGATTCCTATACTCCCTACCTCACCAAGCCACATATAGTGTCATTCCGACACTAGGATGGTAACCGTTATTATAGGTAACTCAATCAACGATAATTAATCATCCCACGATCCACCTTGATCCAACACCCAAGCTCTCACCAATTCCCTACAGACTCAATAGTCCTCTCTGACTGACCATCAGTTTGCGGATGGTAAGTCGAACTCAACTTCAACTTAGTACTCGAAGCTTCCTATAAGCCCCTCCAAAATCTCACTATAAACCTCAAATTTCCATCTGACACAATATTCGTCAGTATCTCATCCAACTTCACCACTTTCTCAATATGCATCTCGTATATCCTCAACACGGAATAGTTAATCTGCTCCTAACAATCCAAATTAAAATTATGTCTTTACAAATTCTTTAGCAATATCAACACCAATTTCGTGAAAATACTACCTGATTTCCACTCTGGAATATTTAACGACTGCATCAGACTCAACAGTCTCTGATGTTCACTCTTCGAATTCCAACAATTCTAACTAGCATATTCCACCTCTCCTTATCCATGGTCTCAAAAACAATCTACTCAAGTTCGGTTACTTCTTCATAGCACCGAGATGGATACTCCATCTACCTCAATGTATTTCTTCACGAGTACTCCTACTCCCTTGAACAACATCTGATATACATACTCTATCATAACACCTCGTGGTATTATTTCCACAAACCCGACAATCCACTCTTCGACTCTAATTTATCAATTTCAACTAATTCACTATTCAACCCAGATTTCTGACTTTCTCGATTCTTCTCAAGGATATCACTAGTCAGATCTTAATAATAAAAGCTTAACTCCATAAGAAGTATCCTTACTCACAAAATGCATATTATGAAATTTCTCAATCAGTTCTAACTCTTCTCACCGTCATCTTCGGTATACGCAGACATTTCCAACTCACCGCATCATCTACCACATGCACTTCACCCGAATGGTAATTCAAATCGAAGCCGTACTCCTTCCGAAGTCTCAATTATTTCCTATGCCTCATATTCTTCTAATTCAAATTAAACAAACACCTTAAACTCTTAAGATCACCAAACATCTCCGATCTCAGTCTGAACTTTCGAAGCCTCCGATTCTGGTACAACAACAATAGTAACCAACTCTAAATCACTGGTCGGATGATTTCTCTTATATACTCCAAGTTGCCTTTTGCATAATTGAAACTCGCTGAAGTTGTCTTTAGTAAATCCCCTAGTTATATCAACAAGCATCACAAACACCACAATTAGTTCTATCGGATTCGGCAGAACTTTCCTTACGGAAGTATATCACCGCTCTTTTTCCAACACTGATAACTCCAGTTCCTTATGCTCAACATAATCCTCTATACTCTTCTAATACCTCAAAATATCATTTATTAACACAACCATCGCCTTATATAAATAATTAGAGAAGATCCCATGCCAAATGGACAAACAAGTTGTGAGTTATGGCGGGAACACGTACCGTACCGCCCGTCCTTACCACAACATTCAAACACACTTCATCAATAAATAGATTAATTCCATGTCAATACTTCACCATCTCATAGATAATTTCAATAGCTTTCCAACGCTTCGAACCACGCGTCATTCCGATTTACGGTTCTCCCGTTACGGCCAAAAATACGAAAACCACTTTTGCCTGCCCATGACGTCTTCGCTGGGCGAACACCGTGGCGAACGAGGAGCCATTCGCTAGCGTACTCGCTAGGCGAGGACCTGGCGAACATGACAGTCCAAAATCTTATTTTCGATCGTCACCTGACTTCCGAGTGTCCGATTTCGATTCCGTAAAAAGCTGCGATCTTGGAATTCGACGTACAACAACAATTTTATACTTAGGAGGCCATCCAACACACTTTCAATCTTTTGAATATTTTAAAGCCCGATTACTTCTAATCTCAACAGCAGGTCTTGGGGCCTCCCGTTGCGATACAACCATCGATCTTTGATACCACAACCACAACAACTCTACTCGAGGTCACACGACCAAGGAACTCACATTCCTCGATCAATTGTTCCATCAAATCCTTAACTCTTAGAAGAGAATACCGATCCTTGATAGTCACCTTGTTCACTTATTTATAGTTCACCCAAAACTTCCCAAAACCTTCTGTCTATCTAACCAACAAAATTGGTGCACCTTACGGTAACACACTCAAACAAAAGAACCTCTCTTCCGGCAGATCTTCAAGTTGACTCTTCAACTCTTCCAATCCCAACGCAACACACAATACGAAGTCACCAATATCGGACTAGTTCCAAAACTAACTCGATTGTAAGCTCCACTTCACATTCCCGGTAGTAAATCACTTATCTCTGTAGGAAAACTCCGGACAATCACAAATAGCTGACAACTCCCAATTTTTCACTTTCCTTCTCATTCAAAGTTTCCGTCCAAATAAACACCTCGACACCGTCTTGCGCCGATTCCTCAAAATAATCCCTTAAGCACTTAGCTTAACTCAAGACTATTCACTGCTCACGCCACCCAAGCTTGCAAGATACGTCTATCCCATCCAACACAATTTCGTCCACTATTAACAAGAGATTAAGGGTGATCAGTTCCTCAATTTGTTAATAGACAGCCGAAATCATGATGGGGTACAAACCATCTTTACCAAACTATGATATCACTCCTCAACACACTAAGCCACCACACTGTAGCTTTTCGGAGAAATACAACTTCTCCCCCACTGGAATCATTCCACTTCTACCAATGAAGTTAGCCAACAACATGTACCTGTTACACCCTTATTTTTCACCCGACATTCCATGTCATACATTTTTTATTTTTTTTATTTATTCATGTTAAGACTTTGATGGCACAATAGAGTTGCAAGTGAAGGTGATTTGTTTCAGTATGAACTTTTGAGTTGGCTCAGTCAATTACCAAACATAGAGGGATATTTGATCTCATCATGGTCAAAACTTGGGAAAGGGGGTTGTGCACCTATTGGTAATCTTTTATCATGGGTCTGTTTATAAACAAGTGTTGTTGGAAATTATCAAGTGGTTAGAATTTACAGTTATAATAATGTGAGCATTTTGATGTTTGAAAGTGATTAAATGTCGATCTTAAGGATGAGTTGATTTCGACTCATGTTTGAACAAGGAGGTGTCAATAAAGTCATTTTCTTTTTACATTTTAGAAGATCTCAAGTGTAATTAGAGTGTGGGGAGTAATATTCTTTTGAGGGATGTGATTTTTTTTAAGAGCTCAAAAGATGCAAAAGGTTTTCAGGTTCAAGCACTAGGATCCGATTTACCAGATCCATGTGCCACAAATCTTAAGCTTGCATTTTCTCAAGTTATTTTGGTTTGGAATTGTTAACAAAAGTGGAAGGCCATCGAACTAATCCATGATATCTCAGATCCTGTGAAGTAGATTCGAAAATAAGAAATTTGCTGGGTGGAATTCATGATTGCAAATCATTTCAAAGGCTTTGCTTTGTGGCAGTAAGGAATGTTGAGTTTGTTAGAGATTTAATGCAGAGAGTATTTTTTTTTAGATGCACATGTGCCTTTTGGATTAAGCACCATCTTAGTGCAAAGCATAAATTTTTGAGTTTGGAGAATTTGGCATCACAAATCAAGTGCAAAGCATAAATTTTTGAGTTTGGAGAATTTGGATGTGGAAAAATTGATAACTATATGCCACAAGTTCTATTCAATTTCAAGTACATAAAAATGTTTTTTTCAATTCCTAACAAGGATTATTTACACAAGAATACGACGGTTTGTGCTAGCTTAATCATCCCCTGCAAGAATCTTCCGTCTGGTGCTTCATAGTTGGATCCTTTGAATAGCCTTTCAAGGAAACGTAGGAAGTGAGATAAGGACCAAATCCACACAAAGGTATCACCATAGAAAAAATCAATGCTGCAAAATCAAATCAAGTGAGTTAGTCACTTATACCACATCAAAATATTCCCCGAAAGCAAGCCCAATTTCAAATTCACACACATCCTTAACATGTTCAGTTTTTATTTTATGAGAAAATTAAACATACACAAGTCTATGTCAAGTCAGAACAATAAGATAAAGAGATTTAGGGACCACAAATTCAGAACTTACAAAAATGGCAAGACAACAGAGATAGCAGCAGAACATATGGTACCACAGTCCTAACACGAAAATGGAAAAACAAAAAAACAAAGTTGCATCGCATGTCAGAAAGAATAGGGACAAACGTTTCACCGATTTGGAACTCTTTTTGAACATCAAGAAAGTATCACAAGGAATACCATAACCAGGATTCAAAATCATTTTCTAACCCTAATTTCTACGATATAAAAACAACAGCAATGTAGACACACACAAAAAAAGAATCCCCAAGTTTTTACATACTAAAAAAAACATAAACGACGTTGAAACAGAGAAGAAGAAGAAGAAGAAGGAGATACGAGTGAGGAAGTTCATACCTGCGCTTTGAGTCTTCAAGGGTGATTCACTCTGTTTCAATATTTTATTTCTCTCCACGAATCCTTGCTAGTTTGAGTTTAGTGCATGGTTTGATCTCGTTTTCGCCGCGTTCTAATGAAATCTTGAGTTTTGGGTTTCGATAGAGGACACTTCGATTTGGTTTGTTTCGTTAGGATTTTGGTGAAATCGATTGCATATTTGGGTTTATTGCAGTTTTTTAGTAGGGGTCTGTGTTGGGTTTGAGGTGAGTTGAGGAACCCTCGTTGGAGAAGACGGCGGTTTCCGCCGCACTTCATCTTCTCCGGCAGCCTATTTCTCTTTTTGGTGAGACTTTTATTTCAGAGAGAATTAAGGAAAGAGAGAAGGAGCATATTATTTAAGTCTGGTTAAATGTTTGTTTTCCATTTAAATTATACGGTTGTTTTATTTTATTTTAATATCATTAAATTAGCATTTATCGTTTTAATACATTACAAATCTCAGTTTTCAAGATAGTTGTTCCCATCATTTTTCATATTAAAAAGTAATAAGTGACATTTAAGATAGAAGAATCAAAATGCATTGCAATGCAATAGTTATTTCTAATTCTTTTACTTTTCATAATATTTGATTTATATAATAAGCAAGAGTTATTACATGAGAAGAGGAAATGTTTGGTTTCACGTGTGTGTGTATTTAGTATGAATTATTTTTTTTTAATAATTATTTTAAAGGTATAACAAGTGACAGGTGGTTCTTTTTTTTTATTTTATTTTTTTATCTCATTCATTGCTAAGTATTAATTTTGGATTGAAGTTTTTAAAAAAAAGGGTTGAATTGGTCAAAGCATGAATTGCAACGTTGGAAAGATTCCATTTTCTTTTTTTTTTCTTTTTTTCTTTTAATTATATTTAAAAAAAAATAAAATAAAGAGGTGTTAGGTGTCTTTTGTTTGAATTGATTTAGTTGTTTGATCCCAAGTTCATGTCCCTCATCTCTGTTTGTTTATTTATTATTTTTTTTATTTTTATCATTATTATAATAATTATTATTTATATTATTATATATTAATTAATTGCTTAGGATTTTGATTTACTTTGATTTAGTTATACATATTGTTTATGTTTAATTTTTTTTTATACTAAACCGACGGTCAAAGAAAGTGGGGGGTCTTTCCCACGTTTTTTTTCTTTATTATTATTTTTAATTATTATTATTTTTTAATTTATTATTTTAATTTAGTTCTAATTAATAAATTTATAAATTTATAGTTTTTTTTAGTGAATTAGACTTTTGGACTCAAATTAGTTTATTTTTATTTTTTTTAATGTTTATATCCTCTCTTTATTGCTACTTCATTTTTTTTTCCTTCCATTTTCACTCAATTAATTATTTTTATTTTAGTTAGTAAAAAATTAATTTTTTTTAAAATTTTATTTTAGTTAGTAAATTTTACTAATTAAGTTTAATGAACTTGATTAATTAATTGAATTAACTTTTAATTGATTATTTTTTATAATTAATTTTAATTAGTCTAATTAATTGACTTAGCCAATTTTAATTCGATTAATTTTCTTTTATTTAAAGGTCTTTTATTGTTTTTATTGACTTAGTTAAGCAACTTGGCCATCTAGAAGCAATTCGTTTATTTTGTTTATGTCTTGCCGTTGTGTAACCTAAACTATTTTCAAAATAATTCTCGATGAATGTCGAGCCATCTTTCACCCTTGTAAGTCGAGTGCCTATGTCTCGCCATCGATCTTACCCTAGATCCTTAGGATCTCCTTTCTCTAGTTCACCCTTTTGTACGTAAATTCAAACCTTGATTCATATCAAGCATTTTCTCAAATTAAATTAATATACTTAATCATAATCAAATACAACTTCGATAAAGATGAAAAGGAAGTTGGAATCGAGCCTTTGATTTCTCTTCTTGATTGTTTGGACCCGAGGAGCCTTTCTTAAGTCCAAACAATTGTCTTCTTTAAAATATGTACAATACGACACATTCAAACTTATTTTCCTAAACACTTAGATGAAAAAGAGAGAGAGTCAAGCCTTTGACTCGCTTTCCCGATTACTTGGGCCTAAGAAGCCTTTCTTAAGCTTCAAGTAATCGTCATTCATAAGCAACGCTAATTATATCAAAATCATTTCTTAATATAAGATGAAAAGGAGAGAGAGTCAAGCCTTTGACTCACTTTCCGGATTACTTGGGCCCGAGGAGCCTTTCTTAAGCTTCAAGTAATCCTCATCCATTTAAAATACTTCAGCCATATTCCATCATTCAATATCATCAATTTCTTTATCCGTTAAGGATGAAAAAGAAAGAGAGTCAAGCCTTTGACTAGCTTTCCCGATTACTTGAGCCCGAGAAGCCTTTCTTAAGCTTCGAGTAATCGTCATCCGATCCGTCTACTCAAACTTCATATTATCCTTTCACAATTGAGTTGAAAAAGAGAGAGAGTCAAGCCTTTGACTCGCTTTCCCGATTACTTGGGCCCGAGAAGCCTTTCTTAAGCTTCAGGTAATCGTCACCTCTAGCTAACATCAATACATTAATTCTTTTTCTCGCCGCCGTGCGAACCGTCAAACCCTTTTTCTTGCCCTCGTGCGATCGAAACTCTAAACTTATTCAAACTTTTTTTTCTCGCCGCCGTGCGAACTTTCAAACCTTTTCTTAAAACGAGAGATATGGTGTCTTGAGAATGACGCAAAATATTGCTTCGTCCGTAACCTATTTGAGTCGATATAAGTGGCGTGTTCCCCATGAATGTTGATATATGGAAATCCATTCAAAGTGGTGCAAGCGTCCTCTCCTCACTAGTTTAGATAAAGCAATATTTTATGTCGAATACGACTAAGTATCATTCGTTAAGTCGAACTCTTTTAACCGTGGCCGAACTACGGCCGCTCTGATTTCTCGTCTGTTAACGAGAATACGTAGGCATAGGATTGCGAGATCCTAGCGAGCAACCTCTTTCTTTTCCTATCCAAACCGGTAACCGTAGCCGAAATACGGCTGCTCTGATTTCTCGTCTGTTAACGAGGATACGTAGGCACAAGATTGCGATAATCTTGGCGAGCACATTTCCTTCACATTTCCCCAAAATTCCTAAATCTTTACCCGTAGTCCCACGAACTACGGATGCTCTGATTCTTCACTTATTTTCAAGTGAAAATACGTAGGCACAAGGGCCCTAATCCTTGGCGAGCACTCTTTTCTAAAACCACCAATTTCTCCTTAACAATCTAACTCCTTATATTTACCTTTACACATTTTATATTGGAAGAACACAAACAAACGAGGCTAACATTTCTTACGAATCGAATCAAGAGGTTCCCGTTGAGTACAACGGACGTGAGGGGTGCTAATACCTTCCCTTCATGTAACCGACTCCCGAACCTAGAACTTGGTTGCGATGACCATGTTCTTTCCCTAAAGGTTTTATCGATATTTTCCTTTCCCTTTTCGGGATAAATAAAGTTCGGTGGCGACTCTGTGTTTTCCGCGACCATTCGCGAAGGATCGTGCTTTTTTTAGGTACGACTCTGCTGGGGACTTTGCATAACCCTATGCTAGAGAGAGTCAAGCCTAACTTGACTCGATTCGTAAGCGTTAGTTTTGCTTGCTTGTATTCTTCCCATGTTGTTTATTGCTTTCTTATATATTTATTTACTTGTTTATCTTTATTATATATCCTATATGTATTTCTTATGATTGTTGGGTTTCTTTGATATGGGCATTCTGTGAGATGGCTCTACACCCGAGTCTGAGAAAAACTTAGGATTAGAATGGTGGTCGTGTAGTGGAATCCCTCGAGGAGCCTTTCTCGTTGGGAGGATATGAGGACCCCGCTTAGAGTTGATTCCTTTGGGATGTTATTGTCGTGGTGAGCCTTTGCCATGGCAATAATATTTTTGAGGCCGAGTCTATAACTCTAAGGACCTTTTACCATTTTCCATGGTGGTTGGTAGTGTTGACTCGTGAGGGTTGACACGAACGCCCCAATCAGATGAGATCCCTTGAACGTATCGTTATTTTAACAATGATATTTTCAACCTCGATCTATGACTCTGAGATACCTTTAGAAACCTTGGACTCGATGGTTGTGTAGTGGAGACTTGCGAGAAGCCTTTCTCGTGGGACGACGCAAGAACCTCACCTAGATGAGATCCTTTCAAATATATTATTTTTGTGGTATCTCTTTACCATGGGCATAATGTGTCTGAAAGAAATCCATGACTTTAGGCACCTACCTGTTAGAAGCCTACCTATGGGGTTCCTGCAAACAGAAATCGTTCTTCCCGCTTCAGATTTGCGCCTGTGATCCTTTTTTCTTACATCTGCATTTCATATTCATGTCGTAACATTTGCATTACTTTGGCTTTTCAGGGAATCTAAGAATTAAGTTGCAGGTACTCAGAAATTATGGGAACAGACACTAAGAGCACCTATCCTTACAGCGTCAGAAAGCCCAAGTTGGAAGACTTGCGTGGTTTGGTTTCACGTATCCCTGCTGTTTTCAGAATCAATTTTGGGAAAGATTTTGGAAGGCTAATTCATGTCTTATACCAAGAAGTAGATCAGAAAGCGCTCATCACTCTGGCTCAGTTTTACGACTCTCCTTTGAGATGCTTCACATTTCAAGACTTCCAATTAGCGCCAACACTTGAGGAGTACGAAAAACTAGTGGGTATTCCTATGAAAAACAAGTTGCCATTCGTGGGTGTGGATCTGTCCATGGATGACCAGGTTGTTGCTGATGCTCTCCATATGTCCAAGAAGAATATCTCTGATAATTGGAAAATCAAAGGGGGTGTTAAGGGGTTTCCTCTCAAGTTTCTCATAGAAAGAGCTGATACCCTTATAAAGGCTCAGAGTTGGGATGCCTGTTACGCTGCTGTTGCTTTGGCTATCTACGGGATTGTCTTGTTTCCCAACATAGATGATTTTGTGGATGTGAGTGCCGTTCACATCTTCTTGACCAAGAATCCTGTACCAACTCTTCTGGCAGAAGTCTTTTATTTCTTGAGTTGGAAAAGTGAAAAGAAGGGAGGATCGATTGCTTATTGTGCTCCTCTTATGTATCAATGGCTAAACATGCATTTACCAATGAAAGGACCATTTGTTGATCAAGCTAGTGATAGTTGGGCCCAAAGGATGGTATCTCTCAGATCTGCTGACCTTTCCTGGTTTTCACTAGATTATGAGGAAGTTATTACCAGCTGTGGTGAGTTCCCGAATATCCCACTCATTGGAACTCGAGGATGCATTAACTCTAATCCCATGCTATCAGTGAGGCAACTTGGATACCCAATGGTAGCTCCTCCCGAAGAGAAGAGTTTAGAGGCATTCATAATGCATGACTTGGGAACTGAAAACCCAGAACTGTTCAAGAAGATTACGAAAGCTTGGGGAAGTATTAAAAAGAAAGGGAGGAGTGAGTTAGGTCGAAGGAACAATATCACCAAAGAACCTTACTTTGTGTGGGTCAAAGAAAGAGCAAGGGAGGTTAAAATGCCTTTTCAAGTCAAGTTGTCTGAACCTTTGCCAGAACCAAAGCCTACTTATATCCCGATTGAGGAGGCTGAGGATCTCAAAGCTACCATAGCCAAGTTGATGCAGGAAAATGAACAACTCGAGCTGAAACTTCAAAGTGTCACTAAGGAGAAGAATGACATGAAATGGGAACTCCAGCGCAAGAGTACTCAGTTAGAGTCAGTAGAGAAGAAGGCTGACGAGGAAGAACACAAGAGGAAGAAAGTTAAAGTGTGTTTGGATCAGTCTGATAGCAGGGTGAGCGGGCTTAAAGAAGAGTTGGGTAAAGCCCGAAGGAAATGTGCTGAGAATGAAAAGCATTGGCTTTTGGCTACCCAGAAAAACAAGTCCATTAGAGAAGAAATGGGAGCAGAAATACAAAAGTTAAACACCGCTTTACGTCATTCAAGAGCTTCTGAAGAAGAGCAACGTAGACTTAAAGAAGACGCCATAAGAGCTCCTAGGGTTGACCCAGCGAATTGGGATAGATTATGTAGAGAGCTGGATGAAGTAAGAAGTCTTGCCGAAGATCAGAAAAAACAAATGGAGAATATTCTTGCAGATAAGGATATTTGGGCTGCCGAAAGGATAAATGTGGTTTCAAATTATGATGGATATGAGCGGTCTATACATATTTTGATAGCTGATCGAGATATGTACCGCAACAAGCTTAATGGGTTGGCGGAATTTTGCAACTGGTTAGCTCAAGACTTGGTGTGGAAGCATAGAGATGCTTTTGAGGCAATGGATGACTCCACTCCTCCTGTTATTTGCAATTTCCTTTGCCTTTGCAAGGACATGTTGAAAAGGTTTAAGGAAGAATTGAAGGAGCGTGAGGCTCGTAGGCCAAAGTTCTGAAGTTTCATTGTCGTATTCTTCCTTGTTTTTTTGAAGTATTATGGATTGTATTTGTTTCTGAATGACTTTTTGTTTTATCTGACTATTGCACCTTAATGAATGAATGTGGTTTCGCTTGCTTTATGTTTGGCTGTTTCCTTAATATTTCTATGTTAACTAGCAACTAATTCGAACGATTCCTCGAAACGTCAAAGATTGCATACCTTGCATTGCATTTCATTCTGCATACGCACCGCATATGCATACCATGCGTTTTCATCTTGTTTCTCATCCTGTGTCTCTCGTTCCAGTTTCCATCCTGAGTCCTCAACACAGATATAACACCAGAGCTCGCACACGCCAAAGGATGTTTGACATAGAAGAATAGAATGCAAGACTCAGAGCTGAAGTAGAAGATCTTCGAGGGAGCGTGAATCAACTCAAAGAAATGGTCCAAGCTTTGACTGCCAGGACCGAGCCTCCCCAAGTTGCAGTTGTTTCAGAAATCATAGGTTCTTCAGGAGGAACTCAGCCCATGACATCAGTGCCTTCCACATGGCCCCCGTATGGTTTACGTCTGGATTTTGTGCCACGATTTGAGACAATGAGGCAATCTGTGCCACAAGAAATCCCTACTCCATTCTATTTTGAAGCACGTCCTGTTATGCATACTACTCCACAAACTGTGGTGCCTACCGCGGCCGTCTCAGCTGGATTTATTCCACAATATGAGGAATACAATCAGATCTATCATGCTCCCGAATCAGTATCTATAGGAAATGACGCCCGAGACGAAGACCTTAGGGAGGTGAAAGAAAATTACCAAAACCTCGCAAAACGAATGCAAGCAGTAGAAGGTGATGATATTTTTGGGACTGCAGCTAAGGAGATGTGTTTAGTTCCCGGCTTGGTTATCCCAGCCAAATTTAAAACACCAGAATTTGATAAGTATAAGGGGCATACTTGTCCAAGGAGCCACTTGATCATGTACTATAGGAAGATGGCTGCATATGTGAATGATGACAAGCTGATGATACATTATTTTCAGGATAACTTGAGTGGGGCACCATCCAAATGGTACTTAAGCCTCGATCAAGGGAAAATAAAAAATTTCCAAGATCTATTTGACGCCTTTATCAAGCACTACCATACAACATGGATATGGCGCCTGATAGGAGACAGTTACAAAACATGTCGCAGAAGGATAAAGAGACATTTAAGGAATATGCACAAAGGTGGAGGGAATTGGCCTCCCAAGTTGAGCCCCCATTAGCTGAAAAAGAGCTCGCGGAATTATTTATGGACACTGTACCACCTGCCTATTATGAGAAAATGGTAGGAAGCACGTCATTGGGATTCTCTGAGCTAGTGGCCATAGGAGCCCGAATTGAGCATGGTTTAAAAAGTGGTAAGATCACCTATGCTGCTACGACTTCCAATAATGTGAAGAAGAACCAAGGAGGTTTCCAGAGAAGACAAGAGGGTGAGACCAATGCTGTATCTAGTGGCCAGTGGGGAAGCCAATCAAGAAGAAGACTTCCAGCTCCATCCTCTTATCAACAACAATCTGCTTCGGTACCATATTTTCAACACCCTTATGTGGCGTCTGTAATGCCAGCTTACCCGCCGCCACCACCTCCTATTAGTTATCCATTTTATCCTCAACCGTTCATGCCAGGATATCCACCATAAATGGCTCATCAACGTCCACCAGCTCCTCCGGTGCAGAATCAGCCGCAACAAAGACCGCGGGCTCCTCCTGCCGCTCCTACAAACCAAAACCGTGCCAGGAGAGGCCCAAATTTTGATTCAATCCCTATGACATATAAAGAGTTATACCCTTCCCTGGTATTCAAAGGATTAGTCACCACGCAGTCGTTACCTCCTTTCATCGGAAAGCCTCCCCATTGGTTCAATCCGGACTTGCATTATGAATACCATCAGGGCGCAGCAGGGCATGATTTGGACGGATGTTTTGCTCTGAAGGCGAGGGTACAAGAGCTCATTAACTGCAAGATTCTGTCTTTCAAGGATAAGGGCCCAAACATTACTACTAACCCTTTTCCTACTCACAACGGACATGCAGCCCATGCCATCGAGGAAGCATCAAATGAAGTATTTGTCAGAGATGTCAAAGAGTTAAAAACCCCTTTGAAGGAGCTCCATGCCCGCTTGGTGGAGTCTGGGGTAATCTCAAAAAAGCATGGCGAATGTGATGAATGCTTGGTTCTTGAAAAAGGATGTTTTGTAGTTAACAAGGACATCCAGCAATTAATGGACCAAGGGATGCTCCAAGTCAGTCGTACAAAAACTGATAAGGATATAGCAGTGATCGAGCATCATTTTGAGATACCACCGACATGGGAAATTGAGTATCACAGTACACTCAGTATTCAACCCAGTGCAGAATATGTGTGTCCGGAAATAACAGTTCAACCAGTTCCTATCCCATATTACAACAACCATGTAGTACCGTGGCACTATAACCCTGCAGTTTTTATAAATGGCCAAGAGGTGTCCTTAGGGGACCAGTTTGAAAAGATTTCTAGACGGGACATATCCAACATCGCCGAAGCAAGAAGAATGACGCGTAGTGGCCGTGTTTTTGGGCCTACGCCACCTCCAAAAGCTATTGAAGAGATTGTCAGAGGAAAGACTACTGAAGTTCCACAAACCCATAAGAGGTTGGAAGTTCTTGATGAGACGGTATCAACGCAGGAGGCAGAGGAATTCTTAAAACTAATTAAAAGAAGTGATTATAAGGTGGTGGACCAACTTCACCAAACTCCTTTGAGAATTTCTGTGCTCTCGTTGTTGTTTCACTCAGAAGCTCATAGGAAGGCCTTGCTAAAAGTACTCATGCAGGCACATGTGTCACAAGGGATCACAGTAGATCAATTCAATGGAATTGTATCTAACATTACTGCTTGTCACTCACTGAGTTTTCATGATGGAGAGCTACCTGTGGAAGGAAGAAATCATAACAGAGCCTTGCATATCTAAAAGTACTCATGCAGGCACATGTGTCACAAGGGATCACAGTAGATCAATTCAATGGAATTGTATCTAACATTACTGCTTGTCACTCACTGAGTTTTCATGATGGAGAGCTACCTATGGAAGGAAGAAATCATAACAGAGCCTTGCATATATCTGTGAAATGTTTAGACGATGTCTTAGCCCGAGTGTTGGTGGATACAGGTTCATCACTAAATGTCATGCCAAAGTCTATTTTGGCCAAACTTTCGTATACATAGACAATGATGAAGCCTAGTATGATGATTGTGAAGGCGTTTGATGGTTCTCGTAGGACTGTTATTGGGGAAGTGGACCTGCCCGTACTAGTGGGCCCATATGTTTTTAAGATGACTTTTCAAATCATGGATATTAACCCAGCCTATAGTTGTTTGTTGGGAAGGCCTTGGATTCATGCTGCTGGCGCAGTAACATCTACACTCCACCAAAAAATGAAGTTTGTGGTTAATGGAAAGCTTATCACTGTATCTGGCGAAGAGGATTTGTTGATCAGTCACCTGTCATCATTCAGGTATGTTGAAGCGGACGAAGGCGCGTTTGAAACTTCTTTTCAAGCCTTGGAGATTGCAAACGCTGAACTCTGGGAAATAAAAGAGCAAGATATGACTGTAAATCCATCATTTGCTTCTTTGAAAGGGGCAAAGGCTATGCTCGAGAAAGGCAGTCCTGAGGGTTGGGGCCAAGTGATTCACGTTCCCGAGAAGAATAATTGTTTTGGGTTGGGGTATGAGTCTCAGATGAAGGGAAGCTCCCAAGGATCGTCTGGGGCAAGAGTGAAGATTTTCCAAGAAGTGTTTCATAGTGCAGGATTTATCCACAACAAGGAAGTAGCCTCCATAGAAGACGATGCAACTGATTCAACGACACCACGTCTGGTGTACCCCAGTACCGCTGGATTGGATAATTGGGAATCGATTGACTTACCTGAAGTTTTTTCGTTGTCAGAGTAATTTATTTTCATTTTCTCAAAAATCCTTTTGCTCTGCCCAAGGCTTAAGGATCATTTGTAGGGCCCCCTTTTGTTTTAAATGATTATCATCATCAATAAAAAGCATTTTGTTTTTCACTTCTTTCTTTTGTTTTTGTTTTAAGAAAATGGCAACCTTTTCAAAGCCACAAAGCATTTTGTTTCCCTGCTTTTACTTTTTCATTTTTTCTAAAATCAACATTAAATCATGCAGAATAATCAATGAACCCGTTGAACTTGATAATGTTACAATCTCTACCGACTTTGAGACCCTTGTGAATCAAGCGGAAGAAGAGTGTGAAGAAAATGGTGATCTGCCTGAGGAACTAGCAAGGTTGCTAGAATATAAGGATAGAGCCATTCAGCCTCATCAAGAGCCTGTGGAGGTCATCAACCTAGGAACAGAAGAGGCAAAGAAAGAGGTGAAGATTGGTACGGTCCTTGAAGACGGCACCAAAGAAAGCTTGGTCAAGCTTTTGCATGAATATGTTGACGTGTTCGCTTGGTCGTATCAGGATATGCCGGGTTTGGATACGGATATCGTTAAACATCGATTACCGCTTCGGCCAGAATGTCCTCCGGTAAAGCAAAAGTTAAGGAGAACAAGGCCCGATATGTCCATCAAGATTCAAGAAGAAGTCAAAAAGCAGTTTGACGCAGGTTTCTTAGCAGTGTCCAAGTACCCCCAATGGGTTGCTAATATCGTGCCCGTCCCCAAGAAGGATGGAAAAGTGAGGATGTGTGTGGATTACAGAGATTTGAATAGAGCCAGTCCAAAGGACGACTTTCCTCTCCCACATATCGATACACTAGTGGACAACACTGCTAAATTTTCCATTTTCTCCTTCATGGATGGTTTCTCAGGCTACAATCAAATCAAGATGGCGCCTGAGGATATGGAGAAAACTACATTTATTACGCCATGGGGAACATACTGCTACAAGGTAATGCCTTTTGGTTTGAAAAACGCTGGGGCAACCTATCAACGAGCAATGGTCACTCTCTTCCACGACATGATGCATAAGGAAATTGAAGTATATGTCGACGATATGATAGCCAAATCACAAAGTGAAGGAGATCATATGGAACATCTACAAAAATTGTTCGAACGGCTGAGAAAGTTCAGATTGCGCTTAAACCCTGCTAAGTGTACATTCGGTGTCCGGTCGGGAAAATTGCTTGGATTTATTGTTAGCCAGCGTGGGATTGAGGTTGACCCCGATAAGGTCAGGTCTATTCAAGAAATGCCTGCTCCACGGACAGAGAAAGAGGTCAGAGGGTTCTTGGGGAGATTGAATTACATCTCCAGGTTCATCTCTCATATGACAGCCACGTGTGAGCCTATATTCAAGTTGCTGAGAAAGAATCAAGCTGTCCAGTGGGATACCAACTGTCAAAGGGCCTTTGAAAAGATAAAGTGTTACCTACAAGAGCCTCCCATCTTGATCCCACCCGTGCCTGGGAAACCACTCATCATGTACTTGACTGTGTTAGAAGGTTCGATGGGCTGCATATTGGGGCAACAAGATGAATCTGGTCGAAAAGAACACGCGATTTACTACCTAAGCAAAAAGTTTGCGGATTGCGAGTCAAGATACTCGGCGGTAGAAAAAACTTGTTGTGCTTTGGCATGGGCCGCTCGACGTTTAAGGCAATACTTGATTTGCCACACCACTTTGTTGATTTCCAAAATGGATCCTATAAAATTCATCTTTGAGAAACCTGCTCTGAATGGGAGATTGGCTCGTTGGCAGATGTTGTTGTCTGAATATGATATACAGTACGTCACTCAAAAGGCGATTAAAGGAAGTGTATTGGCAGAATATTTGGCACATCAACCGTTGGAAGATTACCAACCCATAAAGTTTGATTTTCCCGATGAAGATATCATGGCAATCAGGGCAATCAAGGATTATGAAGAGCCAGGCCCGGATGAGGGACCTGAGATTGGGGCAATTTGGCAACTTGCATTTGATGGTGCTTCAAATTCCAACGGACATGGCATCAGAGCTATATTGGTTTCTCCTTATGGTAATTTCACCCCATTTACCGCAAGGTTGTGTTTCGCATGTACGAACAACATGGCGAAGTATGAAGCCTGTATTCTTGGTCTCGAAGCCGCAATTGATCTTCGTATCAAGAACCTCGAGGTGTACGGAGATTCAGCCTTGGTGATCTATCAAATCAGGGGAGATTATGAAACCCGTGACACGAAGTTGATCCCGTATCACGCTTATGTCAAAGAGATAACAAAGTATTTCGATACCATAACTTTTCATCACATCCCAAGAGCAGAAAATCAAGTGGCTGATGCTTTGGCTACGCTAGCTGCTATGTACCAAGTCAGATTCCATAATGAAGCTCCACTTATAGTTATAAGGCGGCATATTGAACCAGCGTACTGTCAAGCAGCTGAGGCAGAATATGATGGCAAACCATGGTTCCATGATATCAAGTGTTTTCTAGAACACCAAGAGTATCCAGGGAATGCTTCGACAATGGACAAAAAGACCTTGAGGAAGCTAGCGTCGAATTTCTTCTTGAGCAACGGTGTTCTATACAAGAGAAACCATGACATGGTGTTACTTCGGTGTGTGGATAGGAATGAAGCTGACATGTTGATCAAGGAAATACATGAAGGGTCTTTTGGGACGCATGCTAATGGGCATGCCATGGTTAAAAAGATCCTAAGGGCAGGATATTACTGGTTGACAATGGAAGCCGATTGCTTTCGTTACGCCAAAACATGTCATAAATGTCAAATCTACTCTGATAAAGTTCATGTGCCGCCTACTCCTCTCAATGTTTTGACTTCTCCATGGCCATTCTCGATGTGGGGCATCGACATGATTGGCGCCATTGAACCAAAAGCTTCTAATGGTCATCGTTTCATCTTAGTCGCCATTGATTAATTCACTAAATGGGTAGAGGCTGCTTCTTATGCCAATGTGACCAAACAAGTGGTTGCGCGATTCCTCAAGAAGGATATTATCTGTCGATATGGAATTCCAAGCAAAATCATCACAGACAATGGGTCAAATTTGAACAACAAAGTTATGAAGGAGTTGTGTGAAAATTTCAAGATAGAGCACCATAACTCTTCGCCATATCGCCCAAAGATGAATGGAGCCGTTGAGGCTGCGAATAAAAATATTAAGAAAATCCTGCAAAAGATGGTGGTAACATATAAAGATTGGCATGAGATGCTACCTTTCGCTTTGCACGGATATCGAACGACTGTCCGCACTTCAACAGGGGCAACCCCTTTTTCCCTGGTATATGGAATGGAAGCAGTTCTACCAGTCGAGGTAGGAATCCCGTCGATGAGGATCTTGATGGAAACTAAACTTGAAGAGGCCGAATGGATTCAAAACCGTTTTGATGAGTTGAACCTTATTGAAGAGAAGCGCTTATCCGCTTTGTGTCATGGCCAGCTATATCAGAAGCGCCTCAAGAAGGCATTTGACAAGAAGATTCGTTTTCGAGAATATAAGGAAGGAGATCTCGTGCTCAAGAAGATTTTCCCTGTTCACAAGGATTTACGAGGAAAATGGTCTCCGAATTATGAAGGTCCATTCGTTGTTAAGAAAGTCTTTTCTGGGGGAGCTTTAATTCTTGGAACGATGGATGGAGAGGAGTTCCATAAGACAATAAACTCTGATGCAGTTCGTATGTATTATGCCTAAAAAAAAAGACAGCCGCTAAGTTGAAAACCCGAAAGGGCAACTTAGGCAAAAAAGAGCATCCAGGTGGATTGAAAACCCGAAAGGGCGGTCCAGGCAAAAATTAGGGATAAAAAAAAATATGTCAGCTCGCTAAGTTGAAAACCCGAAAGGGCAACTTAGGCAAAAAAGAGCATCCCGGTGGATTGAAAACCCGAGAGGGCAATCCAGGCAAAAGTTAGGGATAAATAAAAGGCTAATACGATGCCGAGTAAATCTGGTCAGCGCAAAAGAACAGGGGCATGTGAGTCGACCTATTTGTTCTATTCAGAAGCGAAGTTCTAAGGATCTATTTAGTTGTAGGGAAAGTAGCATTTATCGAAATTCAATGTAAACCTTTCCTATTGCCATTTTCATTTGTTTGTTCCTTTTGTAATATCCCATGTGGAGCCGTGTTTTTTTCATGCGCTACCATATTTTTCAATGACATTTGCATTTTCCTTTTTCTATTTACTGTGTTTTCTTTCTTTAGCAAGTGTCGCTTATTTTTGATGATATAATTTTGAAATGGAGGTATAACAACATGTTGAGACGCATAAGTTCTTTGATAATTTAAATAACTAAAGGGAGGTTGATCTTTTCCCCAGAAATCACAAAACTACCAGATATTTATGGAACACTTCTGGAATGATCCTTGAGGAGGACATGGTCCTGTCATTTTCCAGTGAGATTTTTGACAAAATTTGACACATTAGAAGAACATGTTCAGAACATCCTTTCATTTTTTTGTTTGAGATACATCTCCAGGTGATGAGGAAAACAGGATGGTAACCTTTCCACCCAAGTCCTCTATGTCGGTCCTTATTTGGTGTGGTGGAGCCTTACTCTCAATCTTAGTTCTGTACGAGTCCGGAACCCCTTTTGTTTTTGCTCCATGCGAATCCGGCGCGTACTTTTCTTTACAAGTTGCTATTTAACCTTTGGTTTGATTCGTGAGAAAACATAATTAACCATTTTACTTGAGCATCACCAGTGAGTTATGCTACTTTGCGTCCTTCAATCCCCAATAAACTTCATTGGTGATAATCCCAATAATCCCCGGGTTTCTATCTCATATTTTACCAGCAACATAGAATCCTGCATACCTGTGCTCATGCATACCATTATGGAGATTAATTGTTCCATTCACTTGGAGTGTGTTTATTCCCCAAGAGGTCAGGTTGTGTCGTCTCTCTCCAAGTAGAGTTGTCAGCTTTAGGCATAAAGTGCAAATCATTTCTAAATTCCCCACAGAGTTCGATTCTCGTGGATGACGGTTGTTTCTGTTATCTTCTCCATGTTTGGATAGGATGAACCCCATTCGAGTTTATTCCTCAATGGTTGGAGTCTTTTTGACCGTTTCTTTTTAGCTTATTCCTAGATTGAACTTTGGTCTCTGACAAGTGTTGCATTGGTTAGGTCGTAGAACCTAGTCTAAAAGTGCATTTATCTTGCATAATATCTTGCAGCGAGAATCTTTTACAATCCCCATTGCAGATAAGTGGCATCTCCGTTTCGAGAAGCTTATCTCTCTTTTTATCAACAAGTGGCAGTCCCTTTGGGAAGCTTGTTTCGCTTTTTCGATAAGTGGCATCTCTATTTTGAGAAGCTTATCCCTTTTTTTTAACGAGTGGCAGTCCCTTTGGGAAGCTTGTTTCGCTTTTTCGATAAGTGACATCTCATTTGAGAAGTTTATCCATCTGGCGTTTCCTAGTGAAGTCCAATTATTTTGGCATACAGAAGAGTTTAAATACCCTGTATCTTTCCTGATGGTTCCTGAAGATCCCGTTTGATCTCTTCACTTAAGGAATTTCCAGAAGTTTGTTTTGCCTGCGTGATCCTGTTGATTTAGGATTCAGCACCTTTATTTTCGATAAGTGGCATCTCTCTTCCGAGAAGCTTATCTACCTTTATTTTCGATAAGTGGCATCTCTCTTCCGAGAAGCTTATCTACCTTTATTTTCGATAAGTGGCATCTCTCTTCCGAGAAGCTTATCTACCTTTATTTTCGATAAGTGGCATCTCTCTTTCGAGAAGCTTATCCTCTTCCAACGATAAGTGGCATCTCCGTTTCGAGAAGCTTATCCATCTTTTTTTTTTCTTCGATAAGTGGCAGTCTCGTTCGAGAAGCTTATCCTCTTTCAACGATAAGTGGCATCTCCGTTTCGAAAAGCTTATCCATCTCTTTTTTATCGATAAGTGGTAGTCTCCTTTTGAGAAGCTTATCATCTTTTTCGATAAGTGGCAGTCTCGTTCGAGAAGCTTATCCTGTTTCAACGATAAGTGGCATCTCCGTTTCGAGAAGCTTATCCAATCGCTTTTAAGATTTCCCAATTGTTTTCTTTTGGCCCTATCTTTGGTCATCCCCAATGAGTTTGCTACTCATTATTATGACTTTGTCCCCGTGTGTTTTCTTTCCTTGTCAGCATTTTGCATGTCTCACCCCATCATATCCATCATGATGTAATTCATTGCACCCGAGTTGCATTTGCATTGCATAGTTTTCTCTTTTGTTCATAGCATAGCATGTCATATGTATTCAGGATCAAAATTCGGGTCTTCTTGATATTTAACTATCTCCCACTACGATTTTATGAAGAATAACTTCCTTCATACTCTCTAGTTGAAGATATTTAAATAGGGGCAACTGTTACACCCTTATTTTTCACCCGACATTCCATGTCATACATTTTTTTTTTATTTATTCATGTTAAGACTTTGATGGCACAGTAGAGTTGCAAGTGAAGGTGATTTGTTTCAGTATGAACTTTTGAGTTGGCTCAGTCAATTACCAAACATAGAGGGATATTTGATCTCATCATGGTCAAAACTTGGGAAAGGGGGTTGTGCACCTATTGGTAATCTTTTATCATGGGTCTGTTTATAAACAAGTGTTGTTGGAAATTATCAAGTGGTTAGAATTTACAGTTATAATAATGTCAGCATTTTGATGTTTGAAAGTGATTAAATGTCGATCTTAAGGATGAGTTGATTTCGACTCATGTTTGAACAAGGAGGTGTCAATAAAGTCATTTTCTTTTTACATTTTAGAAGATCTCAAGTGTAATTAGAGTGTGGGGAGTAATATTCTTTTGAGGGATGTGATTTTTTTTAAGAGCTCAAAAGATGCAAAAGGTTTTCAGGTTCAAGCACTAGGATCCGATTTACCAGATCCATGTGCCACAAATCTTAAGCTTGCATTTTCTCAAGTTATTTTGGTTTGGAATTGTTAACAAAAGTGGAAGGCCATCGAACTAATCCATGATATCTCAGGTCCTGTGAAGTAGATTCGAAAATAAGAAATTTGCTGGGTGGAATTCATGATTGCAAATCATTTCAAAGGCTTTGCTTTGTGGCAGTAAGGAATGTTGAGTTTGTTAGAGATTTAATGCAGAGAGTATTTTTTTTAGATGCACATGTGCCTTTTGGATTAAGTACCATCTTAGTGCAAAGCATAAATTTTTGAGTTTGGAGAATTTGGCATCACAAATCAAGTGCAAAGCATAAATTTTTGAGTTTGGAGAATTTGGATGTGGAAAAATTGATAACTATATGCCACAAGTTCTATTCAATTTCAAGTACATAAAAATGTTTTTTTCAATTCCTAACAAGGATTATTTACACAAGAATACGACGGTTTGTGCTAGCTTAATCATCCCCTGCAAGAATCTTCCGTCTGGTGCTTCATAGTTGGATCCTTTGAATAGCCTTTCAAGGAAACGTAGGAAGTGAGATAAGGACCAAATCCACACAAAGGTATCACCATAGAAAAAATCAATGCTGCCAAATCAAATCAAGTGAGTTAGTCACTTATACCACATCAAAATATTCCCCGAAAGCAAGCCCAATTTCAAATTCACACACATCCTTAACATGTTCAGTTTTTATTTTATGAGAAAATTAAACATACACAAGTCTATGTCAAGTCAGAACAATAAGATAAAGAGATTTAGGGACCACAAATTCAGAACTTACAAAAATGGCAAGACAACAGAGATAGCAGCAGAACATATGGTACCACAGTCCTAACACGAAAATGGAAAAACAAAAAAACAAAGTTGCATCGCATGTCAGAAAGAATAGGGACAAACGTTTCACCGATTTGGAACTCTTTTTGAACATCAAGAAAGTATCACAAGGAATACCATAACCAGGATTCAAAATCATTTTCTAACCCTAATTTCTACGATATAAAAACAACAGCAATGTAGACACACACAAAAAAAGGATCCCCAAGTTTTTACACACTAAAAAAAACATAAACGACGTTGAAACAGAGAAGAAGAAGAAGAAGGAGGAGATACGAGTGAGGAAGTTCATACCTGCGCTTTGAGTCTTCAAGGGTGAGTCACTCTGTTTCAATATTTTATTTCTCTCCATGAATCCTTGCTAGTTTGAGTTTAGTGCATGGTTTGATCTCGTTTTCGCCGCGTTCTAATGAAATCTTGAGTTTAGGGTTTCGATAGAGGACACTTCGATTTGGTTTGTTTCGTTAGGATTTTGGTGAAATCGATTGCATATTTGGGTTTATTGCAGTTTTTTAGTAGGGGTCTGTGTTGGGTTTGAGGTGAGTTGAGGAACCCTCGTTGGAGAAGACGGCGGTTTCCGCCGCACTTCATCTTCTCCGGCAGCCTATTTCTCTTTTTGGTGAGACTTTTATTTCAGAGAGAATTAAGGAAAGAGAGAAGGAGCATATTATTTAAGTCTGGTTAAATGTTTGTTTTCCATTTAAATTATACGGTTGTTTTATTTTATTTTAATATCATTAAATTAGCATTTATCGTTTTAATACATTACAAATCTCAGTTTTCAAGATAGTTGTTCCCATCATTTTTCATATTAAAAAGTAATAAGTGACATTTAAGATAGAAGAATCAAAATGCATTGCAATGCAATAGTTATTTCTAATTCTTTTACTTTTCATAATATTTGATTTATATAATAAGCAAGAGTTATTACATGAGAAGAGGAAAGGTTTGGTTTCACGTGTGTGTATTTAGTATGAATTATTTTTTTTTAATAATTATTTTAAAGGTATAACAAGTGACAGGTGGTTCTTTTTTTTTATTTTATTTTTTTATCTCATTCATTGTTAAGTATTAATTTTGGATTGAAGTTTTAAAAAAAAAGGGTTGAATTGGTCAAAGCATGAATTGCAACGTTGGAAAGATTCCATTTTCTTTTTTTTTCTTTCTTTTTTTCTTTTAATTATATTTAAAAAAATAAAATAAAGAGGTGTTAGGTGTCTTTTGTTTGAATTGATTTAGTTGTTTGATCCCAAGTTCATGTCCCTCATCTCTGTTTGTTTATTTATTATTATTTTTTATTTTTATCATTATTATTATAATTATTATTTATATTATTATATATTAATTAATTGCTTAGGATTTTGATTTACTTTGATTTAGTTATACATATTGTTTATGTTTAATTTTTTTTATACTAAACCGATGGTCAAAGAAAGTGGGGCGTCTTTCCCACGTTTTTTTCTTTATTATTATTTTTAATTATTATTATTTTTTAATTTATTATTTTAATTTAGTTCTAATTAATAAATTTATAAATTTATAGTTTTTTTTAGTGAATTAGACTTTTGGACTCAAATTAGTTTATTTTTATTATTTTTAATGTTTATATCCTCTCTTTATTGCTACTTCATTTTTTTTTTCCTTCCATTTTCACTCAACTAATTATTTTTATTTTAGTTAGTAAAAAATTAATTTTTTTTAAAATTTTATTTTAGTTAGTAAATTTTACTAATTAAGTTTAATGAACTTGATTAATTAATTGAATTAACTTTTAATTGATTATTTTTTATAATTAATTTTAATTAGTCTAATTAATTGACTTAGCCAATTTTAATTCGATTAATTTTCTTTTATTTAAAGATCTTTTATTGTTTTAATTGACTTAGTTAAGCAACTTGGCCATCTAGAAGCAATTCGTTTATTTTGTTTATGTCTTGCCGTTGTGTAACCTAAACTATTTTCAAAATAATTATCGATGAATGTCGAGCCATCTTTCACCCTTGTAAGTCGAGTGCCTATGTCTCGCCATCGATCTTACCCTAGATCCTTAGGATCTCCTTTCTCTAGTTCACCCTTTTGTACGTAAATTCAAACCTTGATTCATATCAAGCATTTTCTCAAATTAAATTAATATACTTAATCATAATCAAATACAACTTCGATAAAGATGAAAAGGAAGTTGGAATCGAGCCTTTGATTTCTCTTCTTGATTGTTTGGACCCGAGGAGCCTTTCTTAAGTCCAAACAATTGTCTTCTTTAAAATATGTACAATACGACGCATTCAAACTTATTTTCCTAAACACTTAGATGAAAAAGAGAGAGAGTCAAGCCTTTGACTCGCTTTCCCGATTACTTGGGCCTAAGAAGCCTTTCTTAAGCTTCAAGTAATCGTCATTCATAAGCAACGCTAATTATATCAAAATCATTTCTTAATATAAGATGAAAAGGAGAGAGAGTCAAGCCTTTGACTCACTTTCCGGATTACTTGGGCCCGAGGAGCCTTTCTTAAGCTTCAAGTAATCCTCATCCATTTAAAATACTTCAGCCATATTCCATCGTTCAATATCATCAATTTCTTTATCCGTTAAGGATGAAAAAGAAAGAGAGTCAAGCCTTTGACGAGCTTTCCCGATTACTTGAGCCCGAGAAGCCTTTCTTAAGCTTCGAGTAATCGTCATCCGATCCGTCTACTCAAACTTCATATTATCCTTTCACAATTGAGTTAAAAAAGAGAGAGAGTCAAGCCTTTGACTCGCTTTCCCGATTACTTGGGCCCGAGAAGCCTTTCTTAAGCTTCAAGTAATCGTCACCTCTAGCTAACATCAATACATTAATTCTTTTTCTCGCCGTCGTGCGAACCGTCAAACCCTTTTTCTTGCCCTCGTGCGATCGAAACTCTAAACTTATTCAAACTTTTTTTTTCTCGCCGCCGTGCGAACTTTCAAACCTTTTCTTAAAACGAGAGATATGGTGTCTTGAGAATGACGCAAAATATTGCTTCGTCCGTAACCTATTTGAGTCGATATAAGTGGCGTGTTCCCCATGAATGTTGATATATGAAAATCCATTCAAAGTGGTGCAAGCGTCCTCTCCTCACTAGTTTAGATAAAGCAATATTTTCTGTCGAATACAACTAAGTATCATTCGTTAAGTCGAACTCTTTTAACCGTGGCCGAACTATGACCGCTCTGATTTCTCGTCTGTTAACGAGAATACGTAGGCATAGGATTGCGAGATCCTAGCGAGCAACCTCTTACTTTTCCTATCCAAACCGGCAACGGTAGCCGAAATACGACTGCTCTGATTTCTCGTCTGTTAACGAGGATAAGTAGGCACAAGATTGCGATAATCTTAGCGAGCACATTTCCTTCACATTTCCCCAAAATTCCTAAATCTTTACCCGTAGTCCCACGAACTACGGATGCTCTGATTCTTCACTTATTTTCAAGTGAAAATACGTAGGCACAAGGGCCCTAATCCTTGGCGAGCACTCTTTTCTAAAACCACCCCTTTCTCCTTAACAATCTAACTCCTTATATTTACCTTTACACATTTTATATTGGAAGAACACAAACAAACGAGGCTAACATTTCTTACGAATCGAATCAAGAGGTTCCCGTTGAGTACAACGGATGTGAGGGGTGCTAATACCTTCCCCTCATGTAACCGACTCCCGAACCTAGAACTTGGTTGCGATGACCATGTTCTTTCCCTAAAGGTTTTATCGATATTTTCCTTTCCCTTTTCGGGATAAATAAAGTTCGGTGGCGACTCTGTGTTTTCCGCGACCATTCGCGAAGGATCGTGCTTTTTTTAGGTACGACAGTACCGACAGTGTTTTTACACACATGTCGCATACCAGGAAACAATAACACTAGACAACATTGGCCGGACGGACCGACCTGCTCTGATACCAATTGTAACACCCCACTTTCCCAAATTAAATAAAATATGAATATGAAAATAATAATCAGATTTTTCACCAAAAAGTGGGATATCACATCTCCAAATTTTATAAAAATACTTTATTCATTCTTTTCAAAATAATACAGCGGAATTTGTTTCATAAAGTAAAATACATCAAATTCATGATACGACACAGGAAAAAGAAATAAGTTCAACATAGACACAACAAAACACCCAAGTCCCGTGCTACGTATCAGAGCATCCTAGACTCGACTGGCACACCACCATCCAAGCTATCTAAGTACCTGGATTATCTGTACTTCCGGAGAAGCACAGACACAACAATAGCAAAGGGGTGAGAAATCATGATCAAAATATAATGGTAATGTAATACATGTAAATAAGGCAGTAAAACACACCAACACATCAACTATTCACCCCAACAACACCATATAACGAACCTACTCTTCAAATTACAATATAACATATTATAATGTAATTATGCAACACAACACCATGCATGCGGTACCGACTCATTGGTTCATTCAGTCGAACCTGGATAGATCACTTACGCTCCTCCTGAGACATGATCTATCCCTCACCATTCTCCACAAAGGAGTACGGATGAATCATTTACGCTCCTCCTGAGACATGATTCATCCCACCAAAACACCATGATATGCACACACCAATGCATAACTATCATAATTAGGCACTCAAAGTGCACACGATCCTCCTGATCATATCATCATACATCAATGCATATATGTACAGATATAACATACACCAACACCGTATAGATCAATCAGATAGTAAACAACTTCATACTATAACACCAGATATAACCACATCCCAACACTCGGGAACGCACGATCCTACTGATCACTACATATATATACATTAACTAATTGTTCACCAACAATATCAAGGAAAACGAGTACCATCACCAAGTAAACAAGTTCATACTTTATCACCAAGATATAAACACGTCCCACCACTCGGGAATACACGATCCTACTGATCACTACACCATGCTCTGCATGATTCATACACCAACTAATTATCCATTTAAATAATTAGTAACGGAAATCACATACTATCACCGAGTACTCACTCTATACCACTCAATCATCTCCCCTATAATCAACAAAGTCCAAGGGCACTACACTCTTAGTGCACACAACATAACAGCATAGAAAAACCACATTCTGCTACGCTCGCTACACCCTCGCTAGGCGAGCTCCCAGCGAATGCTCGCTACCTGTTCGCTTAGCGAACCTCCTCGCGAATGACAGCAGTGGCTACTGTAATGATTCGCTATCCAACTCGCCACAGCGAATACCCAGTGAATACTCGCTACCTGTTCGCTTAGCGAACCTCCTCGCGAAGGCAAACAGAACCTACTGGACTCACTCGCTACCTCACTCGCTAGGCGAGCACCTAGCGAACGCTCGCTGCCTTCTCGCTAAGCGAAGTGCTAGCGAGTTGCCTGCGACTTCTCAAGTTCTCATAGTTCAGAATTCTCACTCTTCTCCGATTCAAGCCTATTTTATAACATCCACTTCCTATACTATCCGTATTACGACCAATGCATATTAGGCTTATCAATCTTCCTATAATTCTACTCCAGATCAACATTACGGCACACTACCGGCACTTTAGAGTTACTCTGAACCTTACTCAAACCAAACCAACACCAACAGTCAATCAACAATGGCAACATCAAACATCCGTACATCATCATATACATATTATTCCAAAGTCATCACTTAAACAATCTATCGACACATCAAAAAGGTCACACAGAACTTCCCTAAAACCGTAAACCCAACCTATACGCCAAATTAACCAAAAACAACAATTCACCAACAATCAACATATTTCAATCCATCAACATCAACATAACTCAACAATCAATAGCATGTCAATATAAAACTTCATCAACGATACATTCCTACGGGGTTAAGGAATCCCCACTATCCTATACATGTATATACCATTCCCAATCAAGTTTCTCCTCCTTACCTTGTTAATCGGTTGATCGATGAAATTCTTCCTGGATTTGGTCTCTTGGCCTCCTCTTTTCTTTCCGTTCTTCGTTCCCTTTTTCCTTCGTTCTTCTCACTTCTCTCGTTCTTTCCTCTTCTCTCTTTCTATCGCTCTTTCTCTCTTCCCTCTTTCTATCGTGTTATTTTCTCTAATACTTCCCCCACCCCTTCATATTCTATTTTCCTTTTTATTTCCTATCCCAATAATAATAATAACTAATAAAAATAACATCATAATAATAATAATAATAATAATAATAATAATAATAATAATAATAATAATAATAATAATATTATTATTATTATTATTATTATTATTATCACACCAATTTCCCACGATCTATGGTAATCCCTTTTCTCTCTATTCCAACTTTTCTAATATCTCCTTGCTACCCCTTCATATTTCCTTCCTCACGGTTTCTATCATGACTTTTCATATTTCCATTCTAACTTCCCAATAACCCTTCCACCTCTTATTTTACTTATTCCAACCACTAATATTCCCAATAATAATTCTAATATAATAATTATAATAATCATTATAATAATAATAATAATATAATATAATACTATTATAATATTATAGTAATATTCAACATAATAATAATAATAGTAATACACCCAACAATAATTATAATTATAATAATAATAATATTATCACACCTATAATAATAATAATATTAATAAGAATAATATAATAATAATAATAATAAATATAATAAATATAATAATAATAATAATAATAAATATAATAATAATAGTAATACCCCCACCAATATTACTATTATTCATTATATTATCATATTCACACCAAAGCACCACCAATATTACCATTAGTTATTATATTATTATATCTACACCAATTCACCACCAATAATTCTCCCATATCAGGGACACCCACCAATAATAATATTCATACTAATGATAATAATCATAATAATAATAATAATAATAATAATAATAATAATAATAATAATAATAATAATAATAATACCACCAATATTACTATTATCTATTATATTATTATCTCCACACCACCAATGATCCTTACATATCAAGGGTACTCACCAATCATATACCAACACACCCCACCTAAGGGCACACCAACATAAAATATTTAAAATAATAATAAAATGACTAAATAATTAAAATGGGTGTTACATCATGCATTCTTTGAATTCGAGAATGTTTACTATTGAGGCGTACGCCTTGTATGGTGTGCCATTCAAACTTTCGTTCTTAAAATATCTCCTCTAGTTATTTGGATAGGTATTCACTGTCCAGCAAACATATTTCATAATTAATGGAATGAAAAAGATGTCGTTGGGATCTAGCATTCCAACGATATCCCGACTAATTGATTACGAGGCCGACGCCTCATTTATCGAGTAGTCGTCATTCCTCCTAATTTTTCAAACCACCTAATCTCGTTCCTCATCTTCGTGCGATCGAGTCTAAACCCTAGTATGTTTCTAAACCATGTGTCAAATCCAAAATTATTTCCTTAACTAAATTGCGAAAGAATTGAGTTCTTGGAGTCTCGCACTCCTTGAATTTTTGAGTAACTACTCTTGGGGCGTACGCTTTAGGTTGTGGTTCGCTCGACCTTTCGTTTATAAAACACGTGCCCTAATTATTTGGACACATATCGTTATCGTCCATTCAAATACACTTTCCTAATTAATTGAATGAAAAAGGTATCATTGGGATCTAGCATTCCAATGATATCCCGATTAATCGATTGCGAGACTGACGTCTCGTTTATCGAGTAGTCGTCATTCTCCCTTAAAATATTCAACCCAACCCTCTTCTCTCGCCCCCGTGCGATTAAAACTTTCTCAAACATAATTCGTAATTATTCGAATGAAAACGTGTTATTGGGATCCAGCATTCCAATAATATCCCGATTAATTGATTGCGAGGCCAACGTCTCGTTAATCAAATAGTCGTCATTCTCCATCAAATTACCTAGCTAAAATCCTCTTTCTTGCCCCCGTGCAATCGAAACCTTAAACCTATTAAAATCTATCCTCCTTTTCTAAAACTAAAACATCCAATGCGATAAACACAAATTCCTCGCCCTCGTGCGATCTCCAACCTAAATACCTTTTGTTAAGAACATTGTTTAGTCCTTTCTTCCGCGCATATGAACTAGTGCTTCAGCCTCCCCTATTGAGCAGACAAGCCAACGTTTAGCAGTTAGAATGCGACTTAAACACTCGTTCACATACCACAAACATTTTACCGTAGTTAGCCGAACTACGGCTGCTCTGATTCTTCATTCCCTCTTGAATGTAAGATACGTAGGCACAAGATTGCGATGACCTTGGCGAGCACAATCCCCTCTTTTTCCCGTAGTCCCCCGAACTACGAATGCTCTGATTTTCCACTTCTTACAAGTGAAGATACGTAGGCACAAGGGCCCCAATCCTTGGCGAGCACCATATCTCAAAACCACCCATTCCCCATTTAGGAGAAATCTTTAGAAGAAAACAAATAAGCATAAATAACTTTACTCTCGAATCGATCAAGAGGTTCCCGTTGAGTACAACGGACATGAGGGGTGCTAATACCTTCCCCTCATGTAATCGACTCCCGAACCTAGAATGTTGGTTGCGATGACCATGTTCTTATCTCTCTTAAAGGTTTTATCGATATTTTCCTATTCTATCCTTGGAATGAATAAAGTTCGGTGGCGACTCTGTTCGAACGTTTTTTCCGCGTCCATCACGAGGATCGTATTTTTCGAGGTACGACAGATGGCGACTCTGCTGGGGACCCACATTGCCCTATGCAAGAGAGAGTCAAGCCTAACTTGACTCGATTCGAGTGTACTAACCTTTTGCTTAACTGTTTTCTTTATATTTATTTTTCTCCTATTGTCTATTTCTTATTTTCTCTTTATATCGTATGTTGTTTATTATATCTGCCTACTGGATTCGGGGATAACATTGCAAGTAAAGCTCTACACCCGAGCCTTGGAAAAAGAAGAGAGAAAACATAGTTTAGAATTGGTAGTCGAGTAGTGCTAGTCCCCAAGGACTCGCTCCTTGTGTGCCTAGCATGAAAGCTCCTCCAAAATAGACCTTTTCGTAGATCCTGTCGTAACGCAGCCAGCCTGTTGCACGACTTGATTCATGATGGGTCCATGACTCTGGGAACCACTCTTAGAACCATTTTCTATATTGGTAGTCGTGTAGTGTTAGTCTCCGAGGACCCGCTCCTCGTGTGCCTGGCATGAGGACTCCACTCAGGAGAGACCCTATCGTACTCTCGTTAAAATACAGCTAGCCTGTTGCATAATGTTGATGCGATTGGTGTCCGTGATCCTGGGAACCTTATCTGTCAACATAGAAGTTATCCCGTGAGTGGGTATGTGGGTAAAGAAAATAGAGCTTGCCTAGTGTAACCTACCGGTTAGGGAGCTTTGACCTGCTTATGTTATCCTGGATCCTGCCTGCATTACATTCGCATGTCATTACATATGCATTTTATTTGCATTCCAAAACCAAGAAGCTCATCCATCCTTTGTCTATAATCCATAGTTGATTTCCTGACACACGTGTTGGACTTGAAGCAGTGCTAGAAGACTATGGAACACTTGAGGCAAAATCAATTTGAGCTGAGAAAAGACGAGAATAGCAGGAAAGGCAAGATGAAGCAGACGCCAGAAGTGGGAAGAAGAAAGGAAAAGCTTCAAGAAGGTACCACAACTAGGAGTTTTAATCCCATATTTCATCCCACTCCACAGCCTCTTGGTTTTTATCCCCAACCATTTCTTCCAAAGCCTCGGAATCAACGGTCATCACCTGTTCTATCCCAGGAACAGGGGAATTTAAACCAGAGAAGCGTCAAGAAGTCTCAGTCACGCCCTATTCGCGACCCTATTCCTATACCGTGTGGACAACTGCTCTCGCACCTGATTCAGAGTTCATTAGTGGTCCCCATATCCCTCAGGCCAGCTCGTACTCCTCCTCCTCCTGGATATGATCCTAATGCACAGTGTGAATACCATAGGGGAGCGAGAGGGAACTCTATTGAAGGTTATTGGTCATTCAAGAATAAAGTTCGAGAGCTAATGAATAACAAGCGCATAGTCTTCGAGGAAGACAACCCAGGGGCAGAGTGTGGGTATCATACTGGAACCATAGGGCATGCTGTCGAAGAGTGTGAAAGCTTTCGAAACAAGTTGCAAAGATTGACCAGAAAGGAAGACCCTATCCCAAATGGTTCAACTCAAAGATCTGGCAAAGAGGAAGTGCAAGAGTTTTGTGGACCAATTAGAATCTGGTACCACAAGGAAAAGGTTGAGTTTTTGGCAGATGAGATGTCTTTATCCTCTGATAATCACGTGGAGACCATGGTCTCAAGAGAGGAGATGGAAGAGAAGTCTAAAGGGATTGTATTTGCTGAAGAAACCTCGAAAAGTCACTTGGGAGAGCATCATACCGATACTGAGGAAGATGATGACATCCACCTTTGGATCGCAAAAGGACAGCCAACAATACCCAGGGAACCATGTCGGAAGCCTTGGATTGCTCCCTATGCAAATCAACGAGCGTATGGCCAAGGAAATCAGGATCCACACTAAAATCAACACAGGCCTCGCAGTAATTTGGGAAGAAGGAACGCTCCTCTTCACCCAATTCCTGTATCGCACACTCAACTTCTGCCACATTTGATTCGAAATTCACTAGTGGAACCTAAATCTCTCAAGCCAGTGCCAGAACCATACCCTCCTGGGTATGATCCCAATGCAAATTGTGGATACCATGCTGGATCAATGGGGCATTCGACAGAAGATTGCAAAGCTTTTCAGGCTAGGGTGCAACAATTGATTGACGAGGGATGCATATCCTTTCAAGAAGGGAGTTTGGTCATACGTATCCGCCTCGCGCCTGAATGAGATCGAAGACTTCAAGACGCATCTTCTCAAGACAACTGATCAAGCAAGAAAAAGCCCAGTTCCTCCATGCTGGCATTTTTTTAGATCATGTTTTTTTATGCAACTGTAGTTTCTTTTCTGTTAATTACTACTTGCTTTTAGACATTGTTTCGTATTAATGGTATTGTTAATGTGATAATCATGCATGTTTTGATCAAATCCATTCGTATTCACTCACAGCTTCTCATTTATTGCAAAAATCACAAAAAGTATTTCACTTCCTTTATCGCACTGCTGTTTTGAGGGAGGATGACGAAAAAGAAATACCCATAATTGCTGATAAGTATGCTTTTGGATAAAATCACGCCGATGATGTACATGCATTGCTTCAAATTCCCAAACACTGAAGAGATAAGGAGTTAGTCCCTAGTTAACCACTTCGAGCCTAGAAGTAGGAGTTTCCTTCGGATTTCTAAACCCTTATACTTAACCTGGGGCATGGGTAGTATTTAGTTAACTTGATTACGCACTCGAATCACGAAAGAAAACCCAAAGACAAGATGGTTGTTCATCAATAACCCTTGACATGACAGTCACAAACCAAAAAATCAAAAGCCGACTAAGTCGAACACCTTAAAAGGAGACTTAGGCAAAAATCAAGGCAATCCCGATGGATCTGACAAGCAAAGTCAGTCCATGCAAAAGTTAGGGATCAAAAACAAAACCAAAAAGAGGTCCTCAAACCCTCAACAAAAACAAAATAAGATTCAGTGGCCACCCAAATCAAGGGGTTACTGACATCCATCAAAATAAGGTGGCTGCCATTTCAAGCAAACTTTGAACCATCAAGTTTACACCGTCAAGCAGGTGCAAAATTAACTGAACATAGGTATGGAGATCATTACGAAGAAGGGGGGGGGGGGGGGTACAAATAATACTTTGAGCCTAATATCTTTTGTCTCTATAATCGTGAACCAGACCACGATGCAACCCTCAAAAGACCTAATTGAGGTGGGTTTGTTCTGAAAGTATAACTACAACAAGGTTGCGTAAACTGACTCCTACATATTTGCTAATTTTATGTATTAGTGTCATATTCTTGCTATATCTTTCACGCTAATTAAATCAGCATTGCGTTTGGATTAATAGTTCACTCGTCACACATTTTCACATCATTCCCAATAATTGATATTTTCAAAACTTACATGAATGTCGCATTAAAATTACCGTTTTTGAATGAACAATTTTAAACTGCAAATCAGTACTTGACATTATAGAAATTCCAACAAAGTGCAGTCAAAGAGGAACTTGATCACTCATTTGTGTCGACTTGAATCAAGACTTTCTCATAACCCTGCGAATCTGGGGCAAGTCCTTCTGAGGTTTAAACCGGGGCAAACCACTACAAGGTTCAGACACTGGGGCAAGTGGGTTCAAGCCATATCCTGGTATAATCATCGCCAAGGTTCTCATCCCAGAAGAAAGTCCTTAAAACACCCGGCAGACTGGGGAAAACTGGTTGAACTTGGGGCAAACTAGCTGATGGTTGAGGTCAACAAGCGTCAAAGGCCTTGGGGCAGAGCAAAAGCACGACTAATACGCATTGGTTAAGTCGCTACGCTCGCGCAATCCAAACGTATTGGTTAAGTCGCTACGCTCGCGCAGTCAAAATGCTTTGGATGAGTCGCTACGCTCAACATTCGTAAGTCATCATGACATATCAGCTAGAAGCAAGGTTCTTACAAGAACAAGTACACCATTTCTGCAAAGGATCCAACTTGGGACACCAAGAGTATCCACATCTGTCTTCTAATTGTGGCGATGTCATATACCATGTGTCGGGAAGTAAAATCCTTTTACCAACAAAAGACCAATCTTGCTTGGCACATACTTAAAGTCCAATCTTTTATTGGCAACTACAAAAGTCACTCCAGTTGACACCTTCAATTCACCCTAAAAAGTCCAGTCTTCATTGGCAACCACTAAAAGTCCATCCTCGTTGACATTCTCAATAACCAAAAGTCCAAACCATTTGGCAACTACCAAATCCAATCCCTGGTGATGTCCCCGACAAGATTTTATCCCCAGCATACCTGATCATGTGCATTGTCATAAGCATACAACATCATATCATAATCATATTAAGCATTTGCACATCACTGTCGCTACGCGAAAAATGACACAGAGTCGCCACCAAATTTTATTTATCCCACGGGGGGAAAGGGAAATAGCGATAAAACCTTTGGGAAAAGAGCGTGGTCATCGCAACCAAGTCTTAGGGTTCGGGAGTCGGTTATGCGAGGGGAAGGTATTAGCACCCCCTCGCATCCATCGTACTCGATGGGAACCTCCTAGGTTATTTCGCGTGAATGGGTGTTTTATTCTAAAAGTTTGCTTGTTTAAGGAAAAGAGGGATTGGTTTATTTATTTTAATGCTCGCCAAGGATTGTGGCCCTTGTGCCTACGTATCCTCACTTAAAAGAAGTGAAGAATCAGAGCTCCGTAGTTCGGAGGCTTTATGAAATTGTTGTTTGTTGGTTGATTTTATACCTTGAAAAAGGTTTTTTTGGATTGACGCCCTAAGGCAAAAATAGTTTGATGAGTTGATGTTGTTTTTAGTTTTTATTTGAAGAAAATGTGTTCTTGACTAGGATTATACAAAAGACTTTGGATAGAGATGAATGTATCGAATAACCAAGTCGAGCGCCTTGTATTCGAAACATTCGGAATGAGTGTAGGAGGGTTCCATTCTCATTCCTTCTCCACCACTTTAAAGTTCATGGTGCATAATTCCAATCATATATTTTATTGTGTTTTTATTTTTATTTTTATGCGAAAAGAGAAACACTTGATGTTGGATCAAGATTTATTGCTTGTAAAGATATTTGAAGTGATGCGATTTAGGTCGATGGCGGTGCACAAGGCATCCGACTTACATGGTCAAAAATGGCTCGATAAAATCGAGAGTTTACTTTTTAAAATAGTTTTTGGAAACAAAGGTCAACAAGGGTCATAACAATATTCACATACAAACATCATACAAACATAAGCCACACGGCTTAAAAAAAACGAGACACACAAAAAAAACGGACAACACATAAAAGAGTGAATGAAATGAATATAAAAGCAAAGAATAAAAGGAGAAAGATTTGAAGAAATGGATACCAAGAGCTTTCTATTCTTCTTGCAAGTACTCCAATGACCTTTGTTGGATGTGCTCTCCCCTCTTCACTCTATGTTGTGAAGGTTTGGTTTCTCAATGATCCTCTTGTGTCTCTATCTCACTCACTTTTTTCTGTTTTTTTTGGGGGTTTCTTGCTAACTATTTTTCTGGTTTTTTGCTCTTACTCTTTGCTCTCTATGTGTAGTCTCTACTCTGCTTGCTTCTTGTGTTCTGTTCTGTTTTGATAGTAAGGAATACTATGTTTTCTATGCTTGCTTGCAGCCCATTTTCCACCTTTTCTGTCAACTTTTTCTGCTGTCCTAAAGCCACACACTTTGCACACCTTTTCATCACCAACTTTCCATTCTTGGCAATGCCTTTTTCTTCCTTTTGTGCAGCCCCACTTTTCCCTTCTATTTCTAGTATGACTTGCTGCATTTTTCTGCTGTAGCATACTATACTACTATCCCTCTTTTTGCCCATTAGTCTCTTGGATGGTATTGCTTTGTATCTTGCCATGTAGCCAATTGTTACCACTCTTTGACAGCATTTGCAAACTGATATTTAGCAAGTAAATATATCATTTGCATGCTATTTCCTTGACTTTGTGACATAAAAAATGATCTTGTAACATAGTACATGTTGTCCTCTTGATTTTGTGACATGTAGTAATTCTTCAACTCTTGCATGGGGTTGTTTTGCCTATGATTGAACATGCATAATCTTGGCCCATAAACATTCCAATGTTGATTTAATTCTTGCATATTTCTTGGATGTTTGTGAACATAATGTAGCACATGAAAAAAATGGTGTAGTATGAAGAGTACCATATCATAGATTTGATTAAAGACTTGAATGAAGATTTAGAAATAGATCAATTTCTAAACATTATCTAGAGTTGGAATTTTTGTAACAAATGACATGATTGTAATGTCACAAAATTCCTCTTAGTATTATTTTTATCTCCATTCATGAATATTGAATTTTGGATGATGGATTCCCTCATGTGCTTAAAAATGAAATCTTGAATTATGCATTGATGATCTTGATTCATGCCTTAATAATTTGCACTCCACTTATGCCATAAAAATAAACATGTATGAAGGAGCTTTGGATTTGGCCTAGCATTCATGTCTATTAATATTTATCTTGAATATCCTTGTATTTTGTCAAGTAACTTCCCCTTGCCAAAATTTTCATGAGTAGAATTTTTCCTCAGATCAAACCTTAGGTGATGAACCTTTTTTTATGTAGTCCGAAAATAGACAAGTTACAACCAAATGGCCTAGTTCGTACCTTGTGAACCCACATGCTCGATACACAATAGAATGATGTATGATATGCCGAATGTAGGGTATAAAAGGCTAACGGTGAAAATGAGGGTGTGGCAATCACTTGCATACGCATCTTGCATTCCCTAGCAGTTGCATTTTTAGTCGCATGTTTGTGCATCATAACGCATAATATTGTTATCCCCATTAGCATTACGTGGCATAACAGCATAGCAGGATCCAGGATCGGTTCACAAACATCTTGGGCAGTCCTCTAGTGAAGTTGGCAGTATGACTCTGAAAAGAGTTAATACCCCACGAGTTCAGAGAATTCTACTCCCCAGAAAGTCATTCTTCAACCATGCAGTTGATGATGGTAATCCCCAACAACTATTGCTCTGGTGGCTCCCCAAGCAGAGGTTCTCTTAAAAAGTTTCTCGAAGGCTTGCCCTGCAGAGTTTGCACAACGTTGTTCCTCCAATAGGAATTTTGGCTCAACTATTCCCCAACAAATTTTAGAGATACTACTTTGGTATCGCGAAGGACCTTAACGAATGAGGGACTGCTTCGACCACCCAAAGGGGTTCGTTTATACCACTTTGGTATCGTGAAGGACCTTAACGAATGAGGGACTACTTCGACCACCCAAAGGGGTTCGTTTATACCACTTTGGTATCGCGAAGGACCTTAACGAATAAGGGACCGCTTCGACCACCCAAAGGGGTTCGTTTATACCACTTTGGTATCGCGAAGGACCTTAACAAATGAGGGACCGCTTCGACCACCCAAAGGGGTTCGTTTATACCACTTTGGTATCGCGAAGGACCTTAACGAATGAGGGACTGCTTTGACCACCCAAAGGGGTTCGTTTATACCACTTTGGTATCGCGAAGGACCTTAACGAATGAGGGACCGCTTCGACCACCCAAAGGGGTTCGTTTATACCACTTTGGTATCGCGAAGGACCTTAACGAATGAGGGACTGCTTCGACCACCCAAAGGGGTTCATTTATACCACTTTGGTATCGCGAAGGACCTTAACGAATGAGGGACTGCTTCGACCACCCAAAGGGGTTCGTTTATACCACTTTGGTATCGCGAAGGACCTTAACGAATGAGGGACTGCTTCAACCACCCAAAGGGGTTCGTTTATACCACTTTGGTATCGCGAAGGACCTTAACGAATGAGGGACTGCTTTGACCACCCAAAGGGGTTCCTTTATACCACTTTGGTATCGTGAAGGACCTTAACGAATGAGGGACTGCTTCGACCACCCAAAGGGGTTCGTTTATACCACTTTGGTATCGCGAAGGACCTTAACGAATGAGGGACTTCTTCGACCACCCAAAGAGGCTCGTTTATACCACTTTGGTATCGCGAAGGACCTTAACGAACGAGGGACTGCTTTGACCACCCAAAGAGGATTGCTTATAGTACTCTGGTATCGCGAAGGACCTTATTAAGGGACTGCTTCGACCACCCAGAGAATATCAGGTTATCTCGTTCATCCTATTAACCCATTCATGGTATTTTTCACTCATCTACCGGACAAATTTCGGGGTCTTCTTGTATCTAATTGACTTCCACCTTAAAATGAATGTCATGCGGCAGTTCATTCGCTCAGGTTTAAGGCAATTAGATAGGGGCATCTGTCATACCCCAAATTTGTCCTACTTCGGTATTTAATGGAGGTTTGACTGCTTCACAACTTCTGGCCATGATTCTCTAAAACTTCGTTTATAAAGACTTTATATGTACTCATTGTGGTTATAATTCCTAGCAATTCTTGTGGGAGGAGCGCGCCTCCAGCCCCTTATACCCAAACTCTCATATGTGTCCTCCTTATCACGATCAGACATATATGATATGATCAACAACATCAAATACATGATTGGATCTATCTTGCAACGTGATTGTTGGTTTTCAAGAAATTCAAATCTTATTTCAACTTGGTTACAAGCTTCTCTAAAGGTTGTTTAAGCCTCATTACAAGTTGCTGGTTATGATTTGCAATTAATTTAAGTTGTTCAAAAATACTTCATATGATGCTTCTAGACACAGTTGATTTAGCCTCAAGCTTGACTCGAATTGATTGCAAGCGCCAGGCTATGTTTAGATTCTAAATCAGTTTGTGACAAACTTAGATTTAGCTCGCAAATTATCAAAGTCATGTTTCAGCGGGTCCAAGTTATGATCACTCATGTTTCTAAGACACAGTCAATTCATCCTTCGGCCATACTTGTATTGGTTAGGAGTTTCAAGTTATGTCAATTAGAAGCAAACTTGGATTTAATTTGTCAAATTTCAAGTTGTGATCAAATAAGCCATTTTTCTTTTTTAGAGTCAATTTTGTTTAAAACATATTCACTTTAAGGGCTCGTAGTATGGTCATAGTACATGCTAAATTCATGAAAATTGAGATTGCATACAAGACATAACTTAATGATACAAGAAACCACGATTAAGCTTTTAAGCCTGGTTCACCTTGCAAGCTTATTTCAAGCTTTGAACAAAAGCTTTTCAAATCAAGTCTTAATCCTTTTTTTTTCAAGTCGTGTGTTAAACACAAATTATGGTGAGTCTTGATAATTGGTTTTAAATTTAGCTATCCAAGTGTTTCCAAACTCATCCCGAGCATCATATGCTATTTCATTTGGGCTAGAGGGAGTTAGATGCCATATTTAAAGCTTTCTCAAGTTTCGTTTGGACTTAGGGGTTTGTCTTAAGGAGCAGCATGAGGTTCAAATAGTGAGCTGTTACATTTCCTGTCGGATATGACAATTTTATTTATGAGGCGGATATGAGGAGTGGGCCTAAGGTTGCACCGTCTTGGACCAATTTTTTTTGTCAGGACATGACGAATACTAGTGGTAGGTCATGGTACAGGTCTGTGGATCATGGTACAGGTCTGTGGATCATGGTACAGGTCCCCTGTGTTCACAATAGCAACAATATTATGACTTGATTCATATAAGAAATACAACTCAAGAATCCTGAAAAAACTAGCAGTATACTTTGTGAAGCCATTGGTCTTACCCCATCAAACGAGCTAAAAGAGCATTGACAGTAAATAAATTCATATTTCAAAGAAATTCGTAAAGTTTTAAAACCACAAGAGACCAGATTCATGATTGGTTTTAGTGGTCCAAATTACAAATATTGATGCAGAACTGGAATCACAATCATTGGTCCAAAATTCATAAACCGTTCGAGAGGCAAGATTATGCGCAAGTTCTGGCTACACCTGCAGCTCAAAATGAAAAAAAGAACTGCTCCAAACTTCTGATATCTTTGCAAAGCTTTAACGGCAATGACGCGATAATTAATGACCAATGGAGATTCCAAAGAAACTACTGGCTGCCATCGTGCCGACACTTTCAAAACCTTCATAACCTATTAAAACATCTCATCTGCAGCTTCTGTTGGACTCATCTTGTCAACCGGCGACGACTTCGTCCTACAACCGACAACAATTGTAGGTACTTCGCATTCAACAAAACAAGTCACAATTCCTGGTTCTTTTGTCCATAACAAATCAAGTGTCGCATTCGGTTTTCCGCAACAACTCATAACACACCTTCTCTTGGTTACTTGACAACCTCGCTTCATTAGGTTCGCAACTGTTGTCATTACTGCCTAACAATACCGCAAAATAGGAAAATGTCAACAAGCAGGAAATAGAAAATTGTTAAGTCAGCTGAGAGATTGGCACAAATCCCTCTAAATGTTGGTAGAAAGTTTTCAAATATTAGCAGTAAAAGAATGTGCATGGCATTTCAAATGTTTGTACCATCTGAATCACAAGGATGTTCAAATGTCATAGCTGGATATGAAGATTCTTTAATGCTTCGGTCTTGCAAAGACGGTATCTCAGGAGCTGCAGACGAGAGGATTGTGCTGTATAGCCTGGATCATTCTTCGGGTACATGTGTGGCCAATAAAGAAATCAAATTAGAAAGACCTGCCATCTCTGTCAAAACAATAAGCAAGTTAGAGAAAAAAACTGCGGCAAGACTTAATGCTTATCACTATGAAGGACGTGGAGTAAAAAGAAGTTTCGATGCATACTTGAAAGTGACAAGCCTGCACCAAACTTCAGCATGCTTGTACGCCTGGTCAATATCCAAAATTCACCAAACCAAGGTCAAATTCATCAAATTTGAACCAGGCTGGTTGTTCGTGTCGAAGTTTCGTCCATAGGCCTTGGCACAAGCGTCAACTAAACTCCTTCATTTATCCATCTCCAAAACTAGTGAAATGCACAAAAAGGATGAAATTGGTTAGTAAAAGCAGCAACACATAAAGCAGAGGAAATAGCAGCTAATGAAGATAATGTGAGAAAAGTTAATCAATATCCTACTGATGTTGTATTTCCAAAGTTTGTACAAGACCTATGCACACTAGGAGTTTCGTCTATGGATGGTTAGACACTTACGGAAGCACTACACCTATGTTGTTAATGTGGCGGAGGGGACTCAACATTTACCTCATCTATGGGATCTCTTTAATAATGATATTATTGTCAGATCAGCAAAGCATGTTATCAAGGACTTGTCGAGAGACACAAAGGATCATGATCTTGCAGCGGCAATATCTCGTTTCTTGAACTGCCTATTTGGAGATTGTCATGCTTTTGGTGGGAAGTTAATTACTAATTTCACACAGTCCAGGACGTCAATAAAAGGCAAAACATATCCTGCAATGTTGAATCAAAACCAAAATAACATCAGATTTAACCACAAGTATTGATACCAACGCAGGCAAAATATCATGTCTTTCGCAGTAACTCAAAACCCAGGCCCCATATCTACAAGTTGCACAAGAAAAGGATTGAGGAGATTAGATACTAGTGGTGCAGAACGAAGGTAGAAGGATAGGATCATGAAAATCCTGAAATCATTACCACTGTTCCATCGCTCAAAAATTGGTTATGGAATATTCATGGAATAACTTTGAAGAAACCGGCCACTGCTGCACTCATGGCCACGATACACCAGGAGGGATCCCAAGGCAATTTTTTCTATAGGTAACAAGGCATAGAAACTGTGTTAAGCAAGGGACTTTCAACAGATATAAAGAAAATAACAAACTGATAACAAAGAAACATTGGATGTTTGATCATTTTCGGGCGTGAGGATCTTTACCAGTTATGTGTTGTTGAGAAGCTTACATCTGAACCATCACCTAAGCCACCGTGCAACAGGGAGCACTGCTATTTGGAGAAGGTGGAAAAGTAGTTGTGGAAGTATGAATTGAAATGAGTCATGTGAGCCATGAAAAATTCGTGTCACCTGTAGAATGAAAATTTCAGCAAAATACAGTGTACACGAGAAACTCACAAGCCCGAATAAATTCAAAATGACTCACATTTGTACCTGTAATCTATCAAATATTGAGGCTTGACTAGACCGTGACTTGGAAGTTGTGTACACCTTATGTTCCATGCTCCGCGTGTTTATGCCGTAACAACTGCAGCAATACCCCTATCCTCCTGGTTCTGCAAAATCTCTCCAAGTTGCATTTGTTATGTACCAACAAGGCCAATATCACATTGAAGAGGTCAAGCCCTGTCACATGAATATCAGATTAAAACAAGCAGAAGTCACTTAAATGACTAAGATTGCGACACAACACCTTCACAGCTAGTTGCCTCATCACATTGTAAACACACTTAAACTATGCGAATATGCCATTTTTTTTCCAAAGCTTTAGTGGTGTACCTACAAAGATTTGAAGATACTTTAATTAGAAAAGTTTACAAAACAGAAATGCCTATCAGCATAAACAAACAAAGATATAACAGAATTTGTTTTCCATCAACCAACTCAGTGATGACCATCCAAGATCTTTACAGCAGGTGACAGTGATTAAAAGAAGATGTCCTTAGTCTGTTTTCAAACCAAAACCATAGCCTCATCCCATAGACAAAGCCTGCAAAAGTTCAAAAATAAACAGAGTTTAAGAGCAAATGTTATCCAGTTTCACTTTTCAAGTTAAGATTGCCCTGATGCATCATTGCAGAAGCATAAGGAAAGTCGAACGAATACCGTTTTTTATCGTCCCTATGATACATCAGTGAGGTTCTATCCAAATGCTTTGGCTCCATAACCTGCAACAAGCAAAAAGACGTTCAAATAAGTCATGCCGAGACATTCCCAAAGTAAAAAAAGAGAAATACCATTTCTATGTGGTATCAGCTCATGACAGTAAAAGTATCACATTCACGCAGTAAAACTCAGATGAAAAAACCAGATATTTTCAAAGCTCGCTACAGACAAATTCAATGAGTCACTATCAATGGTCCCCACAAGATCTCAGCAAAAAAATTCTTTCTAACGGTTTTGAGGATTGCACAGCTCATGCTCACACGGATTAGAGCATATTCCTCTAAAAATCCCAAAGTTCACACGCATCAGAAAATCCCCAAATCCCCTATAAAAAGGGACCTAATGATTAGCAAAAAAGAAAGGAAGAGGGGAGAAAAAACCCTAAAAAAACTACCGGCGGCAGCGGAGAGAAAAAAAAACCCTAACAAAAATCTGTTGAAACCAACCTCCACTCATTATTCAGAAAGCTCAAAAATTTTTGAGGGTTACTCAGGTCCAATATCAGAACCTGCGTTTTCTCTGAGCTAAGCCTAATCCTATCAACCTCCGTAACTGAACGATTTGCGACAGAAGAAAGAAGAAGAAATAAGGGGAGCTCAAAACAAAAGGTGAGAAGAAGAAGCTATTACCTCGGAGTAGCCCAAATTCGACGTCTTCGCCTCTAGGTATCCCTTCCGTTAACTTCTGAAATCGATAAAATGCAATGAATTTGGGGGTAAGGGATTCAGATTGTGAATTGGGGTTTAGTTTGAGTTCTCGATTCGCTGATGTTTGTTCTGATACATTGTTGTCTTGATGAGTGATTCAATGTCGTAACCTGTTTGTGATTTCGATGGAAATGTTATGAATTTGAGGGATTTGTGGTTTAGTCTGGGAGGATAGGGTCGGAAAGTGAGAGACGAATAACATGAGAAGGGGATGAAGAGGAGAAGTAACACGTGTGAGATCTCCTGGCTTTTTTTGTTTTGTTTTTTTTTATATAAATTTGTTTTAAAATAGGGTGATTCATCATCAGTTGAGGATTCTGATCCCCCATGCATGTTAGGGCCAAGCTTGGCCCATTTTAGTTTACACGTTGTACAGGTTTTAGGGTGTTGGTTTGGATTTGAGTTTAGTTTATTTTTTTTAGTTGTTTTAACATTAGTTAATTAATTTATGGTAATTACAATTTTATCTATAGATTATAATTATTAATTTCTTGCATAATTGCTAGTTAATATTTAATCTTGTATTGATCGGACAATTTAAGTATGTAAAAGAATCAAAACATTTTACTTAATCTAATTTAAATATTATTATTATTTTTTATTTATAAAAAAGGGAGTTTTTTAAAAAAACATTTTATATATTAATTAAAAATCATAATTAATTTTTTTTAGGACCTTTCTTATTTAAATAATGGAAGCGTTGGATTTTTGGAGTCTAGCACTCCTTGAATCCTTAAGCGACCACTCTCGAGGTGCACACCTTGAGTTGTGGTCGCTTCGTCTTTCATCCTTAAAATACCCTACTTTGTTTAAACCTCCAAAATTCGCAAACCCTATTCGAGCAATATGTTCACCTTATCTTAACTCATCTACGTTATTATATTCAAATTATTCTCCTAAAATTAAAATTACGAAGGAATCGAATTCTTGGAGTCATGCATTCTTTGAATTCGAGAATGTTTACTATTGAGGCGTACGCCTTGTATGGTGTGCCATTCAAACTTTCGTTCTTAAAATATCTCCTCTAGTTATTTGGATAAGTATTCACTGTCCAGCAAACATATTTCATAATTAATGGAATGAAAAAGATGTCGTTGGGATCTAGCATTCCAACGATATCCCGACTAATTGGTTACGAGGCCGACGCCTCATTTATCGAGTAGTCGTCATTCCTCCTAATTTTTCAAACCACCTAATCTCGTTCCTCATCTTCGTGTGATCGAGTCTAAACCCTAGTATGTTTCTAAACCATGTGTCAAATCCAAAATTATTTCCTTAACTAAATTGCGAAAGAATTGAGTTCTTGGAGTCTCGCACTCCTTGAATTTTTGAGTAACTACTCTTGGGGAGTACGCTTTAGGTTGTGGTT